>CM035421.1:97585908-97813408 GCA_020310875.1 Ceratopteris richardii | reverse complement strand
TTTTTTGCTGCCCGACGTTGTCCAAATAACAAACATTATATTATTGTTGTTCAGACTTCTGAAAAAATAACTAGTCATGCTTATTCAAAATAATATATAAGAAAATGTTCCAATAATAAAAATATGGAAAAGCCTAAGAATCACACAAGCTCAGGGTTTTATGAATTTCGCATATTTATAAACATTATCTTTGTTGGTGCCCTATAAGCTATAAGCAGATATTTACTATATTAATTTTCTTTTTAAATAAAAGAAGTTCGGCCTTAGCCTACTCTCCCGGACTTGAATTAAATAAAGGAAAAATACAAAAGAAGGGGACTAGTGCCTATGGGATCCCCCGAACCCCACAGAGCGGGGGAAGCTTTTATAGAGTGTAGATGGCTTTACAAGAAAAGGGTTAATCGACCACTCATTGCCCTCATGCGAGGCCCACATGGGTAAAGTGTGTTCTTATTCAAAAGGAGTACTTGATGAATCCTAAAAAAGGGGGGTTTTCTTACAAGTAGTGATCCTTTTGCCAAGGACGAACAGTGAATACTCAATCGAACAGAGTTTCGAGCGTTCCGTAGAGAGACCGCTCACTTCTCCCAGCAGAGCTAGCTTCCAACTGATATATTTCTGATGACTAATTCTCATTCCAATGATCTTCCATAGCCTTCGTGGTAGGCCTTGCAAGGCTTACATGGAATTATAGAGGAGGTTGATAAACCTTGCATCCCCATCATGTGGAGCCCACTTGGTTTTAAGCTTATTGTTGACATACTGTAGCTCTTTGCGATGTCTGAAGGGAGAGGGGGGGGGGGGGTTTCTTACATTTTGCAATTCTTCTGCCGAGAAGGAAAAGGGACTTCTCGATCGACCACTGCTTGGGGGTATTGCCAAAGTTTTGAGCACATCTTTCTCACCAAATCTTCCAAAGGATCTCTCCCCTAATCGCATTCCACAACGCCGCAAAGCAACCGATCGCTTCACCAATGAGGGCTTGCTTCCAATTGATTTGTTCTTGGAGTCCCAAAGAGCAACCAAGGACCCTCCATAACTGAAGGGATTTAGGGCAAGCAAAGAATAGATGACCAATATCCTCTTTGCTATGGTAACATCGCTTGCACCATGGCAGAACCCCATAGATCTTGTTAGCTTTTGCATTGGTCCATATTCCACGATGTAGGATTTGCCATAGGAGAACCGACTTTTTGTTTTCAATGAGAGGGTCCAGTTGAGACACCCTTTCTTGTTGAGACTGATGTGAATGTCATTGCAAGCTTTGACATATGGAAGCTTGGAGAGGCGATTACCATTATACCATTTAAGGCCCATTGGGTTCGGAGAGTTCTGTCCCATAAGTAGTCGGATTTTAGATCGTTCCCAAGCGTGGCATCTGCTCAGTAAAACATTCCATTCCTCATATGTGACTGCAGTAGTAGGGTCAAGGTCCTCAAAGTCCACCCATCTATTCGTGTTCTGTTTCAAGAGGTGTTGAATCCCTTATTCTAGAGTCTCTTGGCACTCAAGACATTCCAAGGCTCCACGTTTCTGAAGCCTTGGATCGGGAACCAAATAGAGTCATTTTGTCTTATACCAGCAGCCCATTTCCAATCTTCACTAATTCTCATGTGAGGTTTGAATGTGTTCCAGCTCAACCACAAGGATCTTACTAGGATCGATCCTTTGGGTGAGACCGGAATCGGAGAGAATAGGAGGGTGAGGATGTCGAGGTTTTTCCATCCAGGGTAGCCTACCAAAGTAATCACATTTGTGTTTCTGAAAATTAATGTGGCCCAAGAGGAATCTATGTTGCACCACGCCTTAATCATCCACTTAGCCGCAAGTTTATTGGCCATGCTGCCAATGTTCATAATACCCAGACCTCCATTCTCCTTTCGGCTAGTGCATATGGACCATTTGGTTTTAGGCACTCCCGTCCTCTTATGGTCCCCAGTCCAGAGAAAGTTCCTAAAAGTACTTTCTAATTTAGCTAATTCTTAATTCTTCGGTCTCTAGCAAGAAAGAAAGTATATGTTTGAGGATATGAGGAACGTGTTGATCACCATGGCCTGGCCAGCAAGATTGATTTGCAAACCCCTCCAGTAGTTAAGTTTATTATTAATTCTAGAGAGGACCCAAGCCCACCTTTGTTCCAGAGTAACATCGAATCCCAAGGGGATACCAAGAATGCGAACGACCTTACCTGATTGAATGCTTTGGCATCCTTGCACAGTGAGGAGATTGGGTTGATTCGCTTTGACAGCCCTGAATGTAGTCTTGGTATGGTTAATTCTAGATCTAGAGGCCTCACAAAACGTGTCGAGGCACCACCAAAAAGTTTCGAAGCTGGTATCGTCATTGTGAACAAAGTCATTTGTGTCATCCGCAAAAATTCTCATGGTCATTTGCCTAGAGTTATGTGGCAAAGTGATGCCTCTTATGTGACCAAGCTCCATCTGTTGCTCCACAAGTCATCTCAGTCCTTCAATGGCGATGGCAAAGAGCAGCAGGGCCAACGGGCAACCTTTCCTGATGGATCATTTCAATTTGATTGCCTTTGAAAGTTTTCCATTGACATTGACTTTGGTTGAAGCATTGCCATGGAGAGTGGAGATCATCCTGAGGAATCTCTGACTACACCCGAGGTCTTTTAGCAATTGTAAAATATAGTCCCATTCCAATCTGTCGTAGGCTTTGTCAACATCAATCTTGAGGAAGACAATGTCCTAATTAGATTCTTCAGCATAGTCCATACCTTCCCAGGTATCAATGATGGCTTCCAATATTGACCTTCCCTTAATGAAGCCTTTTTGGTCTTTGCTAAGCCACCGGTCTAAATGACAGGATATCCTGTTGGCAATGACTTTAGCAAGAATCTTATATCCAGTTTGAAGCATTGTGATAGGTCTCCAGTTCTCAATTCTGTTCCTCTCCCCTTTTTTATGTCTAAGTTTGATGATGCCATTGTTGAGACAAGTGGGAAGGGCGCCAACTCGAGGGCCTCAAGCCAAACAATATGCAAGGGGGTGGCCACCCCATGTTTGAATGATTTAAAGAACTCATTAGTAAGCCCATCAAGCCCCGGGCTCTTGCCGTTCGGAAGTGAATCGATAACTTCCAGGATCTCTTGTTCGGCAATGGAGGCGTCAAGCAGAGTGCTCAAGTTGGATGGGATTCTATGTAGGGAAGTCCGAGAGATGGTGGCCATGCAATCTCACCTATGGGGAGAGAGGGGACAAGCACTACCCAAGAGACTCGTGAAGTGTGGTTCTATAATTCCAATGTTTTCTTCCCCTGTTTTACATTCTACCCCATCCTTGTCAAACAATACGGGATCTCCTCTCTAATTTGTTTTCTTATGAGAATATTGCACATCTCTTTGGAAGGTGTATCTGCCTTACGAGCCCACCATCCCTTAAAATAAATTTGAAGATTTCTCCTTTTGATCTCCTCCTTGTATCTTAATCTTCCTCTAATAGTTTGGAGTCCCTTCTGAGATTGAATCTTCCGTTTATTAACTTCCTCTTCGAGTCTCAGGAGCCGGCGGTACAGGTTTTCTCTACGTCTTTAGTGGATGGTTTTGAGAGCCTTCGTGATCCTAATCAAGATTTGATGAGACTTTTCCACTATGTTTCTCCAACACTTGGTTGGAGAGGTGCAGATGGCAAAGGCCTCAAGCCACGCGTTAGTGATTTCATGGCGGATAGAGAGGAGAGAAAAGACAAACAGGCTGGCGTGAAACCAAGGAGCCTTGCGATTTTTAGATGGAGGGGGGAAGGTGAGCACCATTGGGTAATGGTCTGAGATGGTGAGGTTGATACGTTGCATTAGGATGGGAGGACCCCATTGATGGACAAGATTCTGTGAAATGTAGCTTTTGTCGAGTCTCGCTTTCCTCAAGTCCACACCCAATTGAAGATTGGACCAAGAAAAGCCATTCGGGTCCTTGACTTCGACCAGATCTAGAAACGGTTTGGTTTGGTCCCATGTGTCTTTCTCTTGGCCATCAATGATATGGCCCTTATTGTTCCACCTATCAGAGGGGTCCTCCACCATATTGAAGTCACCGCAAATCATGACATTATGAGAAAACAAGTCCAAGGAGGACCAAGTATCGATCCTCGCAACATCCTCTTTTCGAGCATACATAGAAATCAGGGAGAATTGGAAGGGGGTGCTGAATGTAACTACCAACCACCTATGGTTACTGTCTTCACTCGTGTAGTCAAGCTTATTAGCCTAGAGGTGATTGATACCAATGGCAGTTCCACCAGAACCACGTTGATGGGTTGTGGAAAACCACACATGGGACTACGAGACACCCTTAAGTCTTTTTTGAAGGTCTTCTCCTTCAATTTTAATCTCATGAAGATAGAAGAAGTCCGGGTTTAAGCTTATGTCATGGAGCCATTGACCAATAATGGTGGCTCTTGTGGGGTCAGTTAGCCCCCTAGTGTTTAGTGAAGCGATGCTCATTTTCTTGCACTTCCCTCATTCTGATGGTGGGACTTCTCTTTTTTCCTCTTGGAGTCTTCTTTGTTTCTTGAGGGGGATGGTCCTGAACATGCATCTTCGATTTGAGGGGGCTTTTCCAAGGAATACCTGCCAATTGTTTTCCCTTGTGGGAAGCCTTCTGTGGGGGAGAAGGAGCGACGGTTTCTGGTATTGTTGTTCCAATGATGGAACTTTCACTGTCCATAATGTCCTCATTACTTGTGGTGAATCCATCTTCTTTGCTAGTTGTGTAGTCCTCTTGATTGACTGCATTAGAGGGGGGCCACTCCAAGGGTAAGTTACTTGTGCCCACTAAGTCCCGGGTCCCTCCCAGATAATCAAGCTCATTAACCTCCTTCTCGAGGTTGCAGTATAAGTTATTGAGCGTGCATGACTTCTCTAAATGTCTCCTTGGGCTTGATCTTCTTTTAGGGCTAGCTTTCCTTCTTCTTCTAACCTCTGTAAACCCTTTTGAGTCGGTTTCTGGGATTCGGTCATCGTTGTCTTTCTCTTCAACTGTTGGGCTGACTTGCTTCCCCTTAAGTGTTTGGGCTTTGCAGGCTGGTTCTTGCTTATTCTTCTGCTTCAATGGTCACTCTTTTATTCGATGGCCTTGTTGACCACATTGAAAGCAAGCATTGGGTAGATAGAGGTGTCTGGCTGGAAGGAATTGGCACTTACTCACTACTATACCATGTGGGAACCACTCTTTGCGAAACCCTGGCGCACACTATCCAGCGGGGGCTTGGGACCGAACAGCTGGTCGACGAGGCAAGTTCTCTTGAGTTCTTCTTGCGATGAAAGGATGGCCTCACGATTAAGAGCAACCTGAGGGGCCACCACGGTCTCTAACGAGCTAGGGGCAGCGTCAGCCTCTCCAGTGACAACTGGAGGTAAATTACTCATAATGAGGGAAGGGACCCCCACATCCATGGAGGCGGCCACAAAGAGAAAGGAGCAAAGACTCCTTAAAATCAAAGCGACATGCCCACGTCGACCTTCAAAACTCCACTAGCGGACGATGTTGAAGAGTTCTTGTAAGTGAGCATGCGATCTTAAAGTTTTCTAATAATTGCCTTGACGCGTGGCGATTATAGAATGACGGAATGAAACCTCAACCTTTGACAATTTTCACTTTTCTCTTTCTTTAAGATTTAACTCTTCAGAAGAAGTGAATGGAATTTGCGTGACAGGTAGCAGCCATGACTTATGTAGATCGAAGTATGTGAAAAGCGAAGTATAAGAAGTGTTGTTGATACGATGATGATCAACAAGTTAGTCCACAATTTATTTTCATTTGGCTAGAAAATCAAAGATTTATGGTAATCTAGTCAATAAGGATCCTTGGAATATGATAAGTGGAGTAAACATATTTTTATAATCCCTCGTAGTGAAGTAGGCTAACCACAGACATATTTATAATCTATCTTAATCAAAGGATACAATTCCTTTTTGTAAATATAGACAAACAACTTGAAATCACCTCTAGAAGAAATTTCTATTGGTATTATCTTGATATTATTTTCGTAAAGAATTTTTCTTGTGGTATAATTCTTACACAACAATGATACAAGCAGATAAGTCTTCAGAAGTTGTATCCACAAATTTAGACATCTTCCCTCAAACTACAAGCACCTTCACAGATAGATGTGGCGGCATTTGAAACTTGAGATCTTATCTTCTTCAGAAGAAGAAACTAAAGCTCTCTGCTCATCCAAACGCATGCGAAGCTCTTGGAATGAAACATTGAACTTCTTGTTTGCCTATGGGATGCAGTAGTTTCTTCTTCAGCATTTTTTTTTTGTTGATTTTCTCAAATGACCTAACTTTGTTAATATGAAATCATAAAGAAGGCTACCCTTAGAGTGGATATCTTCACTACACGATGTGGATATCCTAGTGTAGCTTCTTCTTACTTTTCCTTCTAGAATATCTTACTAGTATGATAGAAAAGGACTATGAGTTCTTTGGTATCCTTGACTTCTAAATATTGGCATCATGGTATTGCAAGTGCTATTTTTACTTTCTGATCCTCGGGCTTCCGATTTTTTCATCATCAATGCATATTTACTTGTATAAGGATTATTGCCTCTAGTATTATACCAATGAACATAATTAGAGCTATATTATTTTGATGATCATCCATTGTCAAACATAATACCTTAACAAGCCAAAATGTCTTTCCTAAATCATATTCACCAACTATAATTGCCAAAAGTGTCTCTATCGTTACCCATCCTACATTACCACACCAGAGCTCTTCCCTTTTCCTTGACATTCTAGACCCAAATAAGTATTCCTCTCAAGGGGGATGAAGAATAGTCTGTAAATCATATGTCATATGTTGAACACTTGATATGGAAGAAGATTTTTGAACCCCAAGATCCCATGAGAAGGGTATGTCAATTTTCCACTCACTTGCGTTGTATTATCTGATGCTGATTAGTGAAATAGGTGTCCCACCAAGATACATCCTCACCACTAGGACTTTTCTTAACATCCTCACCACTAGGACATTTCTCAACATGCTTTATGCATTTCCTCTTCTCGTCAACTACCAGGTACCATTAGTGTGTCTTGTCTTCAATACTCTCACATTTCACAAAGCCTTCAGCAAAGATCCCATGAGAAGGGTATGTCGAGTTCCCACTCATTTGAAACATAACATTGTACTATCTGATGTTGATGAGAAAAATAGGTCTCCACCAAGATACATCTTCACCGCCATGACATATCTTAAGATGCTCTATGGTTTTCCTCCTCTCCTCAAACGGCAAAGATCAATATCTAAATAAAACCTTTTAAAATCATAAATATGCATGAGATGAAGAACTTATGGCATTGGCGTATAAGCCTAACTTATCAATGCAATGAATGATGTTAGTGCAAATGCATGCGATAATTTTCTTGCAAAAACACTAAACATTTGATCTATATTTGATCATGAATGATTCCAACTAAGATAAAGTTCACCTTGATGTTTGGAAAACAATTCTTGGGTAGTAGCACACTTAGATATCCAAAGCAAATAGAGTTCTTATTCTCCCTAGAGTTGCCAGTGTTTTCAAGTTGCACATAAAGAATTGTTGGCAGCTCACCATGAAATGATGAAATAAGCCCTGTGTGACATTGTGATTGTGATACTCGGATCTTGATGGATGTTGGGATAAGTTAGAAAAACATTTGAGATCATAGATGCACTATACATCAAACATCCTATCAAACGCATTTGCATGAGTGTGTCATCCCTAATATCTTCTCGAAGATTGCTAAACTCAATGCTAGGCATTTGCTTTATGTGCAATGTTGATGTTGACCATCAAATTGATGCATAAGGTTGATGCTAGGCATCGCGTTTAGGTCAAACATTGATGCTGAGCATCAACTTCCTACATAAAAGCAAGCCCACCATAAAGTGAACATTGGTTTTATGAAGCATGTCGATGTGCAAGATCGATCTAGTGCATAATGTCCATGCAAGGCATCAAGGTTATGTAGGAAGTTGCTACAAGGCACTAGTTTATGTGGCACATCGATGGTCCACATCAACTTTCCACATAAAAGAAATGCCTAGCACAAAGTTCCCACTTAAATTCAATGCTCCACATGAGTTTCATGTAGGGACTCCATGCTTGGCATCAATTTTGTAGGAAGTTGATGTTGAGCGTAGACTTGAAGCATATGCAAGGCATCATGGGAAGTCAATGATAGAGTAAATAATAACAAATGAACAATTTTCCATGAGGCCAAGCATCCACTTCCCATATGGAAATGCTCCGTCTAGGATATCATTTCATCAATTCGATGCTACATGGAAATCTGTATAAGGTCTTGAACCTTAGGTTTTGGAGTATATGCTTCTAAATCAACTCAGATAATATTGGAAGAGTAAAAGCATTATTACATGCCAACCTCTTAGAGAATGTAATGAACATTTGATCAATGTGATCATGAGTGTGCCCAATCAAAAGGAAATTTACCTTAACCTTCTAAAACACTTGTCTATCAACAAGCATGCACAAATATCCAAAGGATGTAGAAATTTTATTCTCTCTTGCAATATTATCTAGCTACTAATACAATGTTGGTGGCAAAAGACCCTTTCGTGATTGGAGAACCCGATGAATGAGAGTAACTGAAAGGTTTAAATCATTATGCACATTCAGATGTGAAGAAAACCTTGGACTTAAAGTTCCATTGTATACCAAAGTACCAACCAAATGCACTTGCACAAGGACTTTATCTCCAATGTCCTTAGGGACACGATAAAAATGGGGTAGACATGTTTTTTTTATCCATACCATCAATCAACAAACACATATAATGCTCTCGATTTTTGACTGCTTTACTTCGATGATTAATTGCTTTCTTTCTTTCTAAAGCTTGAATCTCATGATGGTTCTTAAGAAGGCTTTTAAAATTATCTTTTTCTTGTGGTGTTGTAGCCCCCTTTGCTGTGTTCTTCAAAGTGGTGCAACCCAAACACACACCCATTCTCACTTTACATGGAATAGTCACATTATCAAACTCGTCCTTCAATAATCGAGTAAAGTGATGATACAACACATACTTCTCATTTCGACTTCATTTTGTCGACCTTGCGCAGGGAGTCGAAACGACTCAGTGAATGACTGAAGGTTTATTACGGTCGTGTTGGGCAAGGAAGTGATTGGCCATCTCAGCTCTGTAGCAGGTGTGTTAGCGATGGCAAAGATGATGTTGGCGAAGAATGGGTGGGACTCCGCTGAATGCCAGGGTAGTTCAGCGAAGTTTGCCAATCCACGTATGTGGAGGTACTCTCCTACCTCGGTAGGGAGTCCGTCACGGAAAGCAGCATAGTTCGCTAATGCTTCCATGGTGCGCACGAAGACAAAGCCCAGAACACAGATACACAGAACACAGAAAAACACAAAGCACAATCACAAAAACACAATAGCATTTTTTCGGCGAACTGGAGAAGGTTATGTAGTGGTGCTTTAGCAGAGAGTAATCAAAAGTAGTAATAATCACGCGGTAGGGGGAGTGATAATTCTTAACTTCGTAATGCAACAATGAAGAGCTCGACAGGGCAGGGCGGCTTTATTCATAAATATTGTTTAAAATGCGGATACTTACAGTACTTGTAAATTTAAAAAGAAAAGAAAGGTAAAGAAAAGAAAAGTAAAACCTAAAAACGCGGTCCACCGCCAAATGTTTTAGTGCGGGCTAGAAGTGTGTTGATACGGTTGCAGCTTTGAACCGTTGATTACTTTTGGAAGTGGCTTTCCGGCCAACGTAGTCAACCAAAAAGTTGCTGGACCAATTTGTTCTGAAATCCTGTAAGGGCCGAACCAACGTAATTTGAATTTTCTTGCAGACCTATTCGACTTTGCATTATAAAAAAGGACAAGCTGTCCCACCGAAAAAACTGGAGTTTTCAAGAGTTGATCATGCGTACGAGTCTTTCTTAACTGTATTTCTTGCATAGTTAAAAAACTCTGCCATCTCTGTTCGTCCAATTTCCTGAGTGAATCCAACCGAAACGACAGTGAGTCTTCCGGTAGCGGTTTCTGAGTGATGGCTACACATAAACTTGGTATAACTATTTCCATAGGTGTGATTGCTTCTATACCATAAGCTAATTTGAAAGGGGTTAAGCCTGTTGCAGCCTTGTATGTGGTACGGTATGCCCATAACACAGCAGGTAACATTTGATCCCAGCTTTCCTGTGTTTCCATGATCAATTTCCGAAGCATATTCAGCAGAGATTTGTTTGTACTTTCAGCCAGTCCATTTGCACGAGGGTAATATGGTGAACTAAATTTATGGGTGATCTGCAACGACTGTGTCAGTGCTTTAATCAAGTTGTTCATAAAATGGGTGCCTTGGTCTGAAACAATTTCTAGTGGTAAACCAAATCGTGGAAAGACATCAGTTAGCAGACATTTTGCTACCGCAACTGCTGTAGCAGACCATAAAGCCCAGGCTTCTGCCCATCTGGTTGCATAATCTGTACAAGTCAGTATGTAACGGTTGTTACTGAAGACTGCTGGAGGTGTAATTGGACCGATAAAATCAAGATCCCACTTCTGAAATGGTTCAAGTAGCATAATTGGTTGCAGGGGAAAGAGGTGACGTTGCAGCGGTTGTCCAGATCTTTGACAATTATCACAGTGTTTGACAAATTTTGACACATCTCTGTACATAGTTGGCCACCAGAGACCACTCTGTAGAATTTTCCGGTGTGTTAAGTCTGCTGCAAAATGGCCACCGGAAGGAATCGAATGAGCCAAAGTAATAACTGAGTTAACTTCATGTGGTGGAATACATCAAAGTAAGATTCCGGTATGATCCACATAGTATAATTCTCCAGCAATTAACCGAAATCGGCGGCTGAAAACTGCAATTTTCCTGCGTACTGCCGTAGAAGTCTTAGATGGAAGGCAGCCATCAGTGAGAAAGATCAGGATCTGATCATAATAAGTAGATGGTATAGGTGGGTCTGTAATTTCATCATTCGTTGGTTCAGAGCTATAAATTGCTGGAGTCGTGTCATCTATACCTACCGGAGCTTCACCGGAATCTAAGCAAGATAAGAAATCTGCTAAGGCATGTGAACTGCCTGGCCGATGAATGACTTCATAGTCAAATTCCTGTAAAAGTAGAACCAATCGTGCTAATCGTCCACCTAGATGTTGTTGCCGAACTAGATAGACAAGTGCAGCATGATCTACATGAAATGTGAATTTACGGCCCAATAAGTAATGTCTGAATTTTTTGACAAAATATACTAGCCCTAAACATTCTCTTTCTGTTACAGAGTAGTTCTTTTCAGCAGGTGCAAGTCTCCTGCTAGCATAATAAACAGGTCGGAACCACTTATCTGTTTGTTGCAATACTTCCAATGGCAATATCTGAAGCGTCGACGAAAACATGAAACGGGTTATCCCAGTCCGGAGGTTGTAAGATTGGGACCTGGGTCAATAAACACTTTAGTCGATCAAATGCGGTCTGACACTCTTGAGTCCACTCAAACTGTCGGGGGGTTTTGGTGATCAGCTTGTTTAGTGGTATTGCCAAATGAGCAAGCCACCGTAAGTGTCGTCCATGCCATCTTACTTGGCCCATGAAGCGCATAACTTCCTTCGGTGTAGTGGGCACCGGAGCTTCTAATATTGCTGAAATTTTATCTGGATCCACCTGTATACCTTGTGCAGATACAATGTGACCAAGTAGCTTGCCACATGAAACCACAAACACGGATTTGTTTGGGTTTAAGCAGAGTCTGTATTCTCTACATTTCTGGAAGCAGCACCGTAAATGGAACAGGTGTGCTATCATCTTACCGAAAATTGAAAAATCATCAAGGTAAACTTGCATAAAAGAGGTGAGATAGGGAGAAAATATTTCTTGCATACATCTTTGAAATGTACTTGGGGCATTTCTTAATCCAAACCACATTACCGTACAAGCAAATACACCCCAGTTGGTAATGAATGCAGTTTTCGGTATATCTTCTTCAGCCATTCTAACTTGATTATACCCACTGTACCCATCTAAAAATGAATACATTTCATGTCCTGCTACTCTATCAAGCATTGTATCAAGAAAAGGGATCGGAAAAGGATCAGGCACTGTAGCTGCGTTCAATTTCCGGTAATCTACGCATATTCGTAGTTGCTTGTTTTTTTCGGTACAATAACAATCGGAGAGATCCATTCAGCATGCTCTACTGGCACAATGAATCCAACTTTCAATAGCCTATCAAGTTCTGCCTTTACCTGTGATGCATAGTTGGGATTCATACGGTAGCTAGGTTGCTTTATCGGTCTTGATTCTGGCTTCAGCACGACCTTGTGCTGGTAAATGCGGGGGTCCAACCCTTTCATATCCTTGTAATCCCATGCAAATACATCAGAAAATTCGCGAAGTAGTTGGATTAGATTTGCTTTGAATACTTCCGGTAAGTTTTGCTTTATCTTTACAGGACGCGGATGATCTTCATCCCCTAAATTATAAGTGATCAGCTGATCTTCTGGAACATACAATTGTTGGGGTTTCTCCGTATCGTTCGTTGACTCGAAGAGTTGTTGCAGTTCGTCGTCATGTATAGCAACAATGTCTTCTTTCTTATCTTCTTCTATTATAGGCATGACTGCACAGACTGAAGCATTCCAATTATCTACGACAGATTGTAGATCAACAGTTCCTAATGAGATTAAGTCAGCGTTACTTTTCAGAAACTCTTCTTCTTCATCATCTGATAATCCATCTAGCATATGGACTGGTTCAGTGAAATACGGTCTAGCGTGTAACTCGCAAGGTTGTATAGCATCTAGTTTTACCACATATTTACGATTTGCATCCTTAAAAGTGAGCTCTTGTGCAGACCAGTCCTGTATTACCTTCACATGCTTCAGCCAAGGTCGGCCGAAAAGAAGGTTGTAATCAAGAGTGGATTCTGGTAAATCTAATATGACAAAGGTCATCTTGAACATCGTACCTTGTAAAGTGATTGGTACATTTCGTACGAGTCCGATGGGATGGAATCTTGATTGATTGGCCATTCTCACAAAAAACTGAACTGGTTCGATTTTGGTCCACCCTAACCTTTTACATAGTGCAGAAGTAGCAATGTTGACTCCAGATCCTCCATCAATTAATACCTGTGTGATTTTATGATTCTTATACCATACCGTAATTAAAGGAACTGAATGATCGACCGTAGATTCGGGTTCCGATTGTACTATTGCTGTCGCTGGAATTCAAGAAGGCACCGGGCTGAACTGGTGTTGGAATTGTTGTCGAATTCCGGGTAGTAATGCGAGTAGTTGGCCCAGAGGCAGGGTGATAGATGCCTTCGATAAAATTTCCCAGGCCTGTTGAGATTGGTTTTCATGCTCCACCGGTGTTGAAGTTGATGCTTCTCTTGATGATGAAGCATCTATTGTTGGTAATATGCCTGCTGCTGATGATGTGCCTGCAGCTATTGATGTGCCTGCTACTGAATTGGAATCCTGTTGTTGTGCTCTTTCTTTGGTTAACGGAGTCTAAGTCACCGAAATAGGATCTGGGAAGATTGGTGGTTCTGCTGTGGTCCATTGACTAGCCTTGTTGTACATTCTTTGTTGTTCGCGTATTCCTGGTTCAAATATTTCTGCTGCTGGCTGTAGCTTTTTGCCGGAACGGGTCTGAACTGTAGCAGCTTGTGTTTCCACAGGTGTGATTTGTACCATGTTAGCCATTGGATTCTGACGTTCCTTCTTTCTCTGATCATACTCAGCTGCATCCTTACAAAATCTCCTAATATGACCAAATTCACCATAAAAATGACAACGCGGTGGTGGTAGATTGGGATTTTCCGGTGGTGGTCCGATCTGCCAGCGGTTTACATTATAGTTGTTATTCCTCTGTCCTCTGTAATTTCGATACCCTTGTTGCTGGTTGTTTCTCATTTGCGGAGGCACATAGTGATTGGCTGGCTGCCCTGGTTCCTGTATAATTGCGTTGACAGTCGCTGTTCCCTATACTTTAGCATTGTATGCGCAGTTTTCGGTGGTGTTTCCGACAGTGTTGCAAATAGCACAGAATATCCGATTAAGTGCACAAGTGGCACTAGTATGGCTTGAATTCTTGCATGTGATGCAGTATACTTGTTTGGTCATATCTTCGGCTACATTTCTATTTGTTTTTAACCACTCCAGATCTTCTGTAAATCCTCCAACCTTGTTTTCCAGCTGCAGAGCCATTCTGATTACGGCATCTAGTGTCATTGCTCCTACACAGCGTATGATCAATAGGGTAGCGTACTCCTGTACAATTTGATTTACCTTCTGTCGATTGTTTTGCAGATAATCAAAGATTTCAGCTGGATTCTTCTTTAGCCTGAATCGCTGCAAAAAGGCATCTCGTACCGCTTCATAGGTGCCGAAGTGATTAATATCATATTCTGTAAGCCACCTGGCTGCTTCATTGACCAATGTAGATTGAAAGACAATAGCTTTATATGCCGGATCCGGGGGATGGTTGAGAACTGCGTAACTTATCTCGAATGTTCGTACATGAGCATCCAGATCATCTCCTGGGAATCCGCCAAATTTAGTGTACGTCACTCCTGTCGGAGGCAGCCTAGGTGGACATAATTATTGTTGCTGCTGCCCGTTCATGGTGAGTGTGTTGTGACTATCTTCTGTATCTCGAGGCTGAATTTCTGAACTATCAGAATCTGTATCGTCGGACTCTGCACTTTCCGGTGCGATGATCTTGTTTGGTATGCTTCGAATCTCAGTTTCGAACAATTTCCCTTCCTTCTTGATGTCAAGTGAAGGGCGGCTTACTCTAAATAGTGGGGACTGGGCTGAAGATTCACCCAGAAATGGTAACTCGTTATCGGAGAACCGTAAATTCTCAGTGACTTGTACCGAAATGTCACCGAAGGATATCGACTGTTCACCAAAGCAAAGTACTCCGTCGTCTTTACTGCTGTCTTTGACTAAGGCGTTCCTATTCGTCAACAAATTTGAATCTTTACTCAATGTTATCAAATTAACTTCGGGTTGCGTTCTAGTGGATTCTGGAGTTATATGTTTTCAACAAATTGTGCCGAAATAGTACCGGAATCTGCCAGAAAGGCAGTAGGTTCTACCGGAATTTGACCGGAATTACTAAAACGTTCCTTGCTATCTTCTCTACTGGTTTGGTACTTCCCACGCTTCTGCCTCCTGGAGGCATCCTTAGCAGGTTAGATACCCACGTTTGTCTATTCTTAGGATATGTTTCGCCGGATCGAGTAACCGGCATATACTGCGCGTACTATTCTTTTCTACGATCGTTCGAAAAATTTTGGGATCTTTACTTACTAGTAATCAACGATCATTTTCGATGCAACTTTTCTATAGGTAATCAACAATCTTAAGGCCACTTTCCCACAGATAGTACTTTCGTCAGGTAACTAGAAATCTTGATGCCACCTTTCCCACAGACGGCGCCAGTGTTAATTCGTGTTGACTAGCAGAGTTAAAATGCTCAATTGTTAAACGCCTGGTTCTAACTATCAGAATGGCGTTTAACCAGTCTTAGTGGGTTCTTGGGAGTGGTAGGGGTCTATTAGACAGAGGCCCTGTACTTAGTTCCCAAATCTTAGCCACGTGAGAGACATGTGATGTCACGTCTTAGCTCAATTGCTCAGGTACCGCACACACTCAGGTATTCTACTGTTACACACTACCTCGTGGTACTACTCAGAACAATAGAATACTTCAACTTTACCGAATATAGGTATATACTCCTAATCCACAGTATGGCGACAATCCTAACACGAATCAATCTCAATACACTATATCGTTGCACAGATTTATTCACCAAATTTCACACATGACTACTAGACACATTACTAGCAATTCCAGGCCTATAGCCTTTCACCAAGTATTCTGCACTGGACACTGAACAGTGTGAACGAACAAATCACATCAATAGCAAGAACAAACCACAAGGCGAATCAGTTGCTTCGATCGTATACAGTAACAACACAAGACGGTCATACAAATGAATCACCAAATTAACATGACTACGAACACGCCCATCAAACGCGAATGGATACAGAACGCAAGATCCTACTCAGATATTGGACACAGAATAACTACTCAGATAACTACTCAAATATGGGAGAACAACAGTAACACAGTAATAACTACTCAGATATCAAAAGAACAACAACACAGTGAAATCGAACACACCCAGACGAACAGTCTGGTGATTTTGAAAATTGCGCTCATGCTCTCCTCGCGTATCTTTTCATTGCTTTAAATAGAAATTTTACAAATGAAGCGTAACCGCTTTTCGCGCGTGTGATTACACGTTTTCGTTTTACATTTGCCAATCCTGCGGCCAACTAACACATAGCTTTTTCCCAATCTGCATTACCAATTGCATCTTCAAAACAACAAGGTTTAGCATCTTGTATTACCTTTGTCATGTAGGCACAATGGCGAGCCATGTAACTATCATATGTCAATCGTTGCACTGAATTACGTATCCTCCCAGATCTTCTTGGTCCTGGGCCACTTCTTCTTGTATCATCTGCATGTGCCCTTCTTACTCCTAGAGTCTTCACAGAGGGCAATCCAAGTTCCTCATCAAGACTCTTTTCTGAACCGCTTGAATCTCCATCAACGTCTTCAAAACCTGCACTTGTTTTACTACCAGCAGAAAGCTTTTCTTTCCTTTCTTGGATGTATTTGATGAATTTGCTGGACTGAAATTTCCACGCAATCTTCCACTCCATGGATTTGAGTTGGAACTATTGCTTGGTGATGCATCCGGTCCACTCAAATCTTGAGATTCTGCCCTAGATTTTTCAACATTTTCTTTGTCATTTGGTTCAAGATTCAGTCCTTCTTTGGCATCTGCATAGAAGCTTGACATTTCATCAAATACCACATCTCTGCTCACCTACACCTGTCGTGTGAGTGGGTTATAACATTTGTACCCCTTTTGCTCAAGGGAATATCCAATGAAGACACATTTTTCTGCTTTCGGATCAAGCTTCTTCCTCAACTCATCTGGAACATGTACATATGCAATACAACCAAAAACTTTCATATGTGATAAGTTTGGCTTTTTACCTGTAAACTTCTCTTCAGGTGTAACTTGATGTACAGCAGCAGTCGGAGTTCTGTTCATGATGTATACAGCAGTATGCACAGCTTCTGCCCAATAACAATGAGGCATATTCTTCTCAGCCATCAAGGCTCTTGCTATTTCTGCAATATGTCTATTTTTGCGTTCAGCAACACCATTCTGTTGTGGTGTGTACCTGCATGAAAACAGACGCCGAATTCCATGATTTTTTAGAAAACTGCTGAACTCATTTGACATGTATTCACCTCCTCCATCAGATCTTAATGTTTGAATGTACTTCCCTGTCTGCTTTTCCACCATAACTTTAAAATTCTGGAAGTGAGTAAACACCTCGCTCTTCTCTTTCATGAAATATACCCATACTTTGCGTGTATGGTCATCAATGAAAGTAACATAAAACCTGCAACCGCCCATAGATGTGGTCTTTGTTGGACCCCAAACATTTGTATGTACTACTTCTAGTACATTCTCACTAACATGCTTGTCATGTGGAAATGATGCTCTTGATTGTTTACCAAATTGACATGCTGCACATACCTTTTGCATTTCTGCAACTTTGAAATTTGGTAGTCCATGGACAATTTCCTTTGACTGCATCAGTTTCAGCCTTTGCAAGTTTGCATGTCCAATCCGTTTGTGCCATATCTCTATATCTGCAATAACTCCTGCACCTTTCGCAAACATGGCTGCATTCATTTCAGGAATCTTCACATTTAAGGTGAACATCCTACCCACTTTGTTTCCTTTGGCAACCAATCATCCATCCTGCTTGTACTCTTCTACATATAATCCATCAGCATTGAACCTGACTTGTAATCCCTGGTCAACCATTTGTCCAATAGAAACCAGATTCTTCGTTATATTTGGAACATGCAGCACATTAGCGAGATGTTTTACCTTTCCGTCCTCCATAGACAATGCTATGTTTCCTGTATGCTCAATAGGATGCGATGTGTCATCACCTGTTTCAACATATCCAGGAACTGACATTTTTTGCAAACTACTAAACCATTCTGCATGACTGGTCATGTGATTTGAAGCACCTGAATCAACATACCAGACATTATTCATTCGATTTTGAAATACCAGCAGACATCGTATTCATCATGTGATGTTGAACCATAAACAACTTCTCAGAATCATCTGCACTTGTGGATGCATAGTTGTTTTGCTGCCTTCTGTTATTTTGATTCTTTAACTTGCAATCACGTTCAAAGTGTCCAAGTTTACCACAATTCCAACATCCTTTACTATCATTACCTGAATCATTTCTTTGGAAATTTCTGCGACCTCTTTGGCTCCCCGTGCCTCGAAATTGTCCTCTTCCTCCTGCATGATTCTGTTGTTGACCTTGGTCTTGGTTACTGTTTCCTCTTCCACTTCCAAAACCTCTACCTCTGCCTCTTCCTCTACCCTAGAATACTTGCTCAGAACTGGGCTTTCCTTGGGAGTTTGAGTCCTCACCAAGATTCTTTTCTTCAATGATCAGCATAGAGACCAAATCAGCAAAATTTGAAATATTCTCCCTAGTCTGTATAGAAGTTCTGAACTGCTTATATGCAGCTCCTAAACCACGAAGGCACACTTCCTCCTTATCATCATCATCGACATTCACGCGAATAGATGCAAGTGACTCACATATGCTTTTTTAGAGTGTAGTCACTTACTGACATGTTCTTTTTCTCCAATGTATGCAGCTCGTTCTTGAGTTGCAATTTCCGTGCCTTTGTATTGGTCTCGTACAAAGTGACCAAACTGTTCCAAGCCTCTTTTGGAGTCTTGGCATCCTGTATGTGTCCAATCATGCTATCCTGTATGTTAACAGATAGCCAATACATTACCTTTCGTGCTCCTTGATTCCATTCCTAATATGCTCTTAACTGTTCTGCAGTCCGATTCCTTTCTGGTAACTGTGGAGCATTTTCATTCTCTCCCTCGATGTACTTCCAGTAGCCTTTTCCCATCAGGAAATTCGCCATTCTGAATCTCCAAGCATGGAAGTTGTTCTTGTCCAGCTTATCGCTCATAAGCTGACTCATTCCATCTTCGTTTGCCATTTCTGCAACAATTCACAACACCGCAACACACTAGAAGCAGCACTTCTGCTTGAACACTGTTGCACTATGACGTGACAGTTCGATCTCAGAAAAACACAGTTTTCGTGTATCAACAATACACGGAATCACTTGAAATTCTGAATCTGGAATATATGAGTGTCGCCGAACACAACGCAAGTTACAGTTTCTGAAACTGACCTGGTTTTTCTATGGGTCCCACCTTGCGGGCTCGAAACGGAGGTCGAGATGGCTTCGAAACTTCGATCTGACAAAAACAAGTGACCCTAAAGGGGTAACTCTCGAAAATATTTTGAGGTCTTCTACCTTCACGGCAATTTTCATAGCAAACAGAGGCCGTTTGTGAAATCGCATTTTCTCCACACCTTGCCGCGTAGTCTTCACCGTCGCCTTCTCTAGGAGCTCTCTACAGCCACGCTGGCTCTGATACCATGTCACGAGGAAGGAGATAGGGAAGAGAGCTCACACACACACTCTCACTCTCAAGGAGAAGCACACACACAGATTGAGGCAAGGAAGAGTGATCTTCTTCTTCTTCTTCTTCTATTACATAAAAGGAATGTACAAGAATGACCTAAAAACAAGAATACAACCAGTGCAATATATAAAGACCAGTACATAAGGAAAAACCTAATGTCCGCGAATGAGTGAGCTGGCAAGAAACAAATGTGCCATCACTCTCGGTAGATAAATCTAATAAAGCTCAATGAAGTATCCCTGACATATACCGGCGTGACCACTATACATGTCAGAGAAACGAAAAACTGGTATGTGTCATCTTGGATCATCACATGTTGATCTTGATATCTCAACAAGGATCAACTGAAAACAACGAATTCAGACTACTTTCAAGGTGGCTAGACGAAGCCGATGCCCAAGCATCTACTAAAAACATGGAGCTCATCTCCACTTACTTCAAAGAGAAATGAAGATGGGATACCTTTTTAAACGATGAAAGTGTAAATTCAAGTCAAAGTGTCACATCAACTAGATATTAATATAGATTGCACAAATTATTATGGGTAGATATGAAGATTAAAAAAATGTAAAATATGATTAGACATCATTACCTAGGTAATTTATTTTGACCAAGTTTGACCCGACAAAGTTTTGAGATACATAATAAAGTTTTTCGATACAAAATAAAGCTTTAGATAAATAATAAAGTATGGTATGTTGATCTCCTAAAAGAAGAAAGGAAACAAAATTGTGGAGAAAAGAGAGCCAAGTCCTCCCCTATCCAACTCTGTTGACTGTCTTAAAATTGGTGAGCACAAAGAAAATATTTGATGACAAAGTGATAAATTAAATTCCTTGAGAGACACAACAAAATTTTTTATTTATTTTGGGCTTTTATTTCCTATGGGCCTCAAATGTTCTTGCATATACTATTTAATGTATTTCCTCATATTTTCTTTACACCATGATTTCACTACAACATATCGATCGTATATGGAGGCTTTTACCATGGAAATTGAACGGGCGCATTGTGCCTCGACGTCGGTGTAACTGTCAGTATATGCGTCGGTATTAAAGTGCCAGTATAGGTGTCGGTAAAAGCGTTGGTATAAACATCGGTATAAGCATCGGAAATACTGCCACTCATATCGATGTGTACCATCACATATACAGGTGCGTGCTGGGTGTACCATCCAAAATACCATCGAAAATACCAACGCCTATACTTGTGCCTACTGGGTGTACCATCGTGCATATCGGCACCTATGGGGTGTACCGTCGCTTATACTGGCAACCCTGCTGGGAGTACTCTTTCCTATATTGACGACCATATCTGCAAATTTTTTTTGAGCAGAGTGTGTTGTCTTTTGCTATAGCAACATTACCATGATATTGTCTAGCAAAAGACAATACACTCTACCAGAAAAAACCGAGTACATGTGATGTGTACTCTAATGGCAACCAAAATATGATTTCATAAAGCAAAATACTATTGGACACAAAAGATATAATGAGAATGAACCATGAACCATGACCCATGTACAAAAAAAGTTATATAGTTCATAAATGAAGCATGTACAAGAGTGTGGCAAACCACTATCATATATGGGGGAAATAAAAAATTTGGCAAAGCACTGCCATATAAGAATCAAATACAAAATTCTCGTGCACCACTACCATATATGAGCCAAATACAAAATTCTGGCACACCACTATCATACACATGCACAGAATGATCGAAACATCCATATCAGCAATCCTAGAACAAAGAACATTCATGAAATGAGATAAATTCACATGAGATTTACAAACAACAAGTAAAAACCAAGTTTATAAATTCATCACCTCATCACAAACACTCCCATGAAACGACTGCACTGTGTCCCTCCAATTCCTCCAATAGTGCAGTCAATCCATGATGATATCCATAAGCCTCCTCCCTTCATATTGGAGGACGACCCATTGCCAGTTCCTGCAACAAATATACAAAACATTAGAGGAACAAAAAAAATTCAATAAACCAAATGGTACTTACAAACTCGTGATTGCGTCATGTCATATCCACCACTGGCCAAATGTGATGGTCCAATCGTATGTAAATGTGTGGCTACGGCATCTCGCTACTGGCGATATCAGTCAAGAGTATGCTGCTCGTCTTGAATCAAATCCCACTCCTCAACATCTAACCATATAGGCTTTAGTAAGCCTGCTCTGAAAGCATCACGAGCCTTGGATCATGGATGGGACAAAACTTCACGTATGGTGTGTAGAATCCACTCTGAACTCACAAGAGGCTGCCCATGTGCTGGCCGGAACTCCTGATAAATCGTCTCTATGATATAATTTTTCCAATCTTTATCTTGTTCACTCCATTTCAACATGATAGAGTGTCCAAACTCTATGGAGCAAGGATTTCATATATGCGCACACATGGCCTTTTTGGTTGCATCTATCACTCGATCTCCATCACGGATACTATACACCTTGGAATCATCATGGTCATGAGCACCCCAAGGTGCACGTGGTGTTCCACGTGGTGTACCACGTGCCATACCTACATCTGAGGTACTCGCTCTAGGACTAGAAGTGGGTGACGCAACGTCTCCACAACAACTGCCTCCTCTAGACCTATCACTCGAGCTCCATCACGGATACTATACACCTTGGAATCATCATGGTCATGAGCACCCCAAGGTGCACGTGGTGTTCCACGTGGTGTACCACGTGCCATACCTACATCTGAGGTACTCGCTCTAGGACTAGAAGTGGGTGACCCAACGTCTCCACAACAACTGCCTCCTCTAGACCTACCTATAGATCCACTCCTAGAACCTCCTGCTCTAGAGCGTGACCTCAACCTATGAGATGGACCAGCACCTGTATCGCACTGAGGTGTCAAATGCACATGTCTACTACTAGAGCGAGTAGGGGATGGCTGAAAAGATGGCCATGGTGGAGTTATAAAGTCTAATTCAAAGAGTGAACATCATTCTCACTACACAAGTGAAGACCTATTTCTCACAACTGAACACAAAGCACTTGTGGCAACCACTCCCAAGAAAGAATGGATTTTTGATAGTGGTGCTTCATCCCACATGTGTCATGACAAAGATGATTTTCATGACTTTGAAGAGTATCAAGGACAACTTTACCCTGGAGATAACAAGTGCATCGAAATCCAAGGAAGAGGAAAATTTCAAGTCACTAACTTTGAAGGCGAGGCCAAATCACTAAAAGATGTTCTTTATGTACCAAGCCTCTGTAAGAATATTTTTTCAGTCAAAGCCATCAAAAAGTGCAACATGATGGTTCAATTCGATCACAAGAAAGTTCAAGTCATTGATCGCGAATCCAATGAAGTGATAGCTCAAGGCCACGAAGACAAAAGTCTCTACAAGCTTTCAAGTTTTATAGCCAAATATTCAACTCTTAGCTTATGGCATTGCAGATTTGGACATACCTCGTGCTTAGCTAAGATCTCTTCCAATCATCTTTTCAAAGGTCTACCCAGGATCGCACAAGTGGAATTGAATTGAAAAGCATGTGACTAGCAAACAACTTTCTCTTTGCCTAAAGAAGCATCCATTTCTGCAAATAAACCCTTAGCATTAGTCCATATCGACATTTGTGGATCTATGCAGACACCTTCTCTAAGTGGGTCAATTTACTTCTTTCTGATTGTAGATGACTTCACTAGATACACATGGGTTTATTCACTCAAGCATAAAGAAGATGCCCTTTCCAAGTTTAAGGAGTGGACAGAAATAGTTGAAGAAGACTTTCCAAGTTCTTTGAAGATCATCCGATCAGCTGGAGATACTAGTTTTATCAATCACAACTTCTCCAAGTACTTGAAGCAACATGGAATCAAGTATCAAGCCAAGCAAGATACTCACCAAGGTATTGCATTACAAAAGAGTCTAAGTATAATCCAGATGCCTAAAGTTAGGCTTAGACAAAAGCAACTTCCACTAAGCTATTGGGGTGAAGCAGTGCAGACAGCAACACATATACAGAACATAGGTGTTTCAGATGTTTTGAAGAACAGAACACCACTTGAGGCTTACTTTCAAAAGAAACCAAGTATAAGCTATTTCCGCATCTTTGGTAGTGATGCCTACATCCAAGGCCATGATGATGATCAGCCTCAGTAGTACATTTTCATCGGGTACAGTGAGCGACAAAAGGCATACAAACTCTATGACCCAAATAGTCACTCAATTACAGTAACCAAAGACTACACCTTTGATGAATACTCTAAGTATTCATCCCTTTTGGATCCTTCTATTTCCGATTTAGAGGGGGGATCATTCCAGTTTTGAACAGTCACACTATGTGGAGCATGCTCTCTTTGTACATGACTTTCTCGATCATGGTACAGTTTTGGAGCATGAGGAATTAGAGATATCATCTCAGCTTCTACCTCAGATGGATATACCTATCATATCATCGAAGGCTCATATTTCCCCTCAGCTTCAGTTGGGCATTACTCCAGGATCAGTGACTCATCATTTTCCATTCCTATCTTCGAGAGTCCATGTTGGAACAAACCAATCACAAATTGATGATTATAAAGATCTTGAATCAAGCTTATGATCAGATTGAAGTGGAAGAAAACCTTGAGAGAGTGAAGAGATCTCAGAAGTGAAGTATGTATACATATGTACACTATAGGTGGAAATTCTTGTAATCTGAGTATAGATAATCCTTAGGATGATAAGAAGTAATGTAATAGACGCGGGATAAGTCTAAAACTATATGTATATAAGTCAATGATGTAAAGAAATATGTGTGAGAGTCATTTTGAAGACAAGTGTCTTAGAGAGATGTGTACAGAGTTTTAACTCATGAAATTAGTGACGAGTTTTTCTCTAAGTTCTCTCAGTCTGATCATGTGGATCAAAAATCCTTTTGTACACATCTAATCTGAAAGCTAATGAAGCTATGTTCAGAATTTTATGATCTAATTTCTTTTCTACTGTGAGAATGATCAATAGGAACATTTGTATGTAAAATCTGCAGACAGACTTCTCAAAGTTGCGCACTTTTCCATGTCAATGTTTTGCTTAGATCTCAGTGTATAGTGTAAAGTTTTGAATGAGTGAGCATTCAAAATCTAAGTTAGAAGGTAAGGAAGCTATGGCTAAAAGCATTTAGCAAAACGGGATTTGTACTGTGAGAAATCAACTTAAGAAGTTGACCATGTCAAAGTCACCATTTCTAGAAGACAGTTTTTGACATACCTTCGATCTTAAGGATCAAATCAAAGGTTTAATAATTCTTTTGGAGATTCAATGTCTGATATGATTATGCAAAGGTAGTGTGAAGACTTGCACATCATTAGTTTGAAGATATCTAAAGATATGTGCAGGTATTGAAGTCAATTTCTGAAGCAGACTTCTTGAAGAAGGAAAATTCTCACTCAGAGAATTGTTCATGAATGATTTGGTAAATCAAAGTAACATTTGTGTAAAGTTTGGTCTATAATTGATATAGATGAGTTCTTAGATCAGTATAGATCAAACATTTGGAGATTAAGAGGTCCCCAACAGTGGTATCAGAGCTGAAGGTGCAATACAAGGGAAATAAAGGCATTAGAAGTCCCGACTGCTGCAGATATTGAAATTCTTTCTAATCGAAGGTGGACAAGGACAAATTCGTGAAGATAACCTACAGAAGTACAAAGCACGAGTTTGAAGGATAAAAAAGGATTGAATTTTCATATCAAAGGTACATTTTACTATCATAAATCATAGTAATTGCAGATACAGAAGATCAAAAGATGGGAGAAAGCTTGCAGATTGATAAGCTAGATAGGGAGAACTATCCAGCTTGGTCCATGAGGATGGAGGCACATCTCATGAGCAAAGATTTGATGGCATTCATTACAGTAGAAGAAGAAAAGCCTAAATTTACAGATCCTAGTATTCCAACTAGGGAAGAGCTTGCAGATTTGAAGACTTGGATGAGAAAGGATGCTCAAGCTAGGAGCATCATTTACATGGCTGTAAATGATTATCTTCTACCTCACATTAGAGGATTGGAAAGTGCAACAGATGTTTGGAATGCTTTGGAATAGCATTTCCAAAACACAACCAAGTCAAGGAAGTCCTCACTATGGGCTGAATTTACGACTTTCAAGAAGAAGAGCTCACAATCAATTTCTGATTATGTGGCAAGGATGAAGGATATTGCAGATAGCTTGGGAGCAGTAGATGAAGACATTGAAGAGGATAAGTTGGTAAGGCAAATACTTACAGGTCTGAGAGGAGATGAGAAGTGGAAGCCTTTCATATTGTCCATAGAATTGTCACTTGATCATTTTACTCTTGATCTTAATCAATTGCTACGACACATGCTAACTTTTGAGTAGGACATTAAGGGGGATATTGATAGGAGTGCAAGTCAATTCATGTACTCCAAGGACAAGAAAAAGAGTGGCAAAGGAAAGCAGTCAACTAATGATGAAGGATCTTCAAGCCAAGCTAACTTTACAAAAGGAAAAATGAATTTCAGAGGTAAAGGAAGAGGAGGTAAGAACAAAGATAATACTAAAGCTTGTTGGATTTGTGGCAGAACCAATCATTTGGCAAATGATTGTTGGTATAACAATCAAAATGGAGGAAATAATAATCAGAGTTTTAATCAAAGAGGTAGAGGAGGCATAAACCAAAGAGGCAATTTCAGAGGAAGAGGTGGTAGGACATCATATGCTAGAGGAGGTGGAAGAAGCTTTCAACCTCAGTCCTACAACAACAATTATTATAACTATGCATCAGATTAGAAGGATGATATGACTCTTATCTTGAATGCAACTCATGAATCAGTAGGAGAAGATCAAAGGGTGTTTTATATTGACTCAGGATGTAGCAATCATCTGAGTGGCAATATATCCTTGATGACTGATATGGAAGCAAAGGTGAATGGACATACAGTTCAAACAGGTGACAATACCAAACATAAAGTGGAGAGCATTGGATCAGTGAAGACAAAGAGTGGAAGTACACTCTTGAGCAAGGTACTTTATGTTCCTACTATTCCTAAAAATTTGATAAGTGTAGGGAAAATTGTGGAGAAGGGATATGAAGTCAGATTCACAAATGATGGTGTCTATGTGCAAGATCCAAATCAGGGATATAGAAACATAATTGTAGGTAAAAAGGAAGGAAGGTTGTTTACTCTCAAAGTCCAAGGTAATGTGGGACATGCTTTATTTACTTATGGAAGTCAAAAGATGTCTGAGTTAGACCTATGGCATAAAAGGCTAGGTCATTTCAATGAGAGAGCTATAAAGGAAATGTCAAAGAATCAAGTGGTGCTTGGTTTGCCAAAAATTGAAGGGCAACACATGGTGTACAAGTGTGAAGCTTGTTAATTAGGTAAAGCACACAAAAGTTCATACAATAAATCAGGGTACAAGTATTCAAATATGCTTGAACTGGTTCATACAGATGTGTGGGGTCCCTCAAGGGACTATAGCATAAATGGATCCAGATATTATGTGTTGTTTGTTGATGATGCAACCAGATGGATTACTTTATATGTAATCAAGGATAAATCAGAAGTCTTCAAGACATTCAACCATTATCATGCTTATGCAGAAAGGATTACAGGACAAAAGCTTAAGAGGTTGAGATCAGATGGAGGGGGAGAGTATTTCTCTAAAGAGTTTGATGATTATTTGTGGAATGCAGGAATAAAGAGAGAAGTAACTTGCATGTACTCTCCTCAACAGAATGGAGTTGCAGAAAGAAGAAATAGAACTCTTGTAGAATTTGCAAGAGCAATGATGAAGGAAAAGAATTGTCCAAATTACTTATGGGCAGAAGCTATCAACACTGCAACATACCTTGTGAATAGGTTACCTTGTAAAGCTTTGGATGGAAGAACTCCTTATGAAGCATGGTGGGGTAAGAAACCTACTCTTGATCACTGTAAGGTATTTGGATGCTTATCATATGCTTATGTTCCTTCACAATTAAGACATAAGCTAGAACCCAAAGCAGAGAAGTATGTGTTTATTGGGTATGATGATAGACAGATGGGTTACAGGTTGTGGAGTCCATCCACAAAGCAATTTCTTGTTACCAACGATGTTACATTTGATGAGCAAAGCACATGGTATACAGGGTCAACAAATGATTATGCATATGACAAAGAAATACAAAGGAAAGGGAAGGCAAAAGTAAATGTGTATGAAGAAAATACTGATGATGTTGACTATAAAAGTAAATTGCAGGATAATGTAGAAGATGGGCCAAGATTTGATCCAAATCAAATGTGGCTGAGACTTCAAGAAGTGCAGAGGTCAGAAGATCCTCAAGGGAAAGGAAAGAGCCTATAAGGTATAGTTATGATACATCTTTTCTAACAACAAAAGATTATGCTTACATTGTGAAGATAGAAGAGGATCCAATTACATATGAAGAAGCTAAAGGTAAACAAAATTGGGAGAAGGCAATGCAAGAAGAGTATGATGCTCTACTTGAAAATGAAACTTGGGAATTGGTGCCAAGACCAAAGAATCAGAAAGTCATTGGATGTAAGTGGGTGTATAAAACAAAAAGATTTGCAGATGGAAAGGTGTCTACATACAAGGCTAGACTTGTGGTCAAAGGTTATGCCCAAACTTATGGGGTAGATTATGATGAAACCTTTAGTCCTGTTGCTAAGATGTCTACAATTAGATCATTGAATGCTATTGCAGCTTGTAAAGGATGGAAGTTATCACAATTAGATGTGAAGAATGCATTTTTAAATGGATACATTGTAGATGAAGTATACATGGAGCAACCAGAAGGTTTCATGGATTCAATTGGATCAGATTATGTGTGTAAGCTCAAGAGAGCTTTGTATGGGTTCAAGCAGGCTCCAAGAGCATGGAATTACAGGCTTGTCAAGTTCTTGAATGATTGTGGATTTCAAGCATCAAAGGTAGATAGTAGCTTGCTAGTAAAGGCAAGTGAAAATGGATATATATACATGTGTATTTATGTTGATGATATTATTGTCACGGGTACAGATGCTCAAGGAATCAATGAACTTAAGAAACAAATAGAGAAGGAGTTTAAGATAAGTGATTTGGGAAACTTATCTTATTTCTTAGGAATGCAGATTGTGTATACTCAACATGGAGTATATGTTACGCAAGAGAGGTACTTGAAGACTCTTCTAGTCAAATTTAACATGGAGGATTGCAAGCCTTCAAGCACACCATTGGAGGTAAATCATAAGTTGAGCAGGTATGGAGGTGAAGAATTTAATGATATGAAGAAATATCAGAGTTTGGTAGGTAGTTTAATCTATGCTACCTTGACAAGGCCAAATTTATCATATGGAGTAGGTGTGTTATCACAATTTATGCATTGTCCAAAGAAGACTCATTGGATTGCAGCTCAAAGGGTACTCAGATATATCAAAGGAACCCTAAGTGAAGGTCTGTATTATGGATTTACTTCTGACACAAGAATCAGAGTGTTTAGTGATGCAGATTGGGCAAGTGATTCAGATGATAGAAGTTCCACTCATGGGTATCTCTGTTATATTGGAGATAAACTAGTTTCTTGGTGCTCAAAGAAGCAACATACAGTTGCTTTGTCATCCACAGAAGCTGAGTATAAAGAAGACATATATTCCCCCCCTCGATCAGAACGGAGGGTGCCCATTTTACATGCTGACAGATTTTCAGCCAAAACCAAAAACTGTTTGAAGCACATGAACACTTCGGACTTTGCTTTGAGTGGATATACCCATGCATGCCTGGAAAAATCATCAATGAAAGTCACGAAGTAAAGGTAATTTCCAAAAGAGGGTGTCTGCATAGGACCACAGACATCACTATGTACAAGCTGCAATTTCTGCGTAGCCCGAATTGAACCATCTTTTGGAAAGGAAGAACGCTGCATTTTGCCCAAAATACAGCCTTCACAAACATGTTTTCTAGGAGCCTCAAGTTTGGGCAAAGAGGACACCATTTCAGATTTCTGCAGGCGTAGCAAACTAGCAAAATTCAGATGACCAAAGCGTGCATGCCAAAGCTTTGCATCTAACATAGCCTGAGAATCATGAACTGCACATGCCAAATCATTCACAGATCTTTCATAGTCTATGAGCTTATACAGCCCACGACATAAAATGCCAGAAGCAATAATCACATCGCCATTTGAGAGATCATGGACTGTACACCTGTCATCAACGAATTTCACAACCAAGCCAATCTTGGCTAACGCAAAAACTGATAACAGGTTCTTTTTGATCCCTGGCACAAATAAAGCATCTGACAAAGTGAAAGAACTACCATCAGCAGTAGTCAGAATGATCTTACCAACTCCCATAACAGGATAAGAGGATGCCTTATGCATGATTTGGGTGTGTGTGAGTCTTCTACCAACACCATCTTCACTAACAGTCAAAGTGCATTAGTAGTTGGGAAGAACCCTATGCTCCATGCTCACACCAAGCACATTAAGGTGCACTATCATTATGTCAGGGAGAGATTAGATGCTAGAGACATGAGTTTGGCATATGTTCCCACACAAGAGAACATTGCAGACCTTTTCACTTGAAAGGCTCTACCTAGGGAGGAGTTTGAAGCTTTCCACAAAGCTTTGGACTTACTTCCTTTTGTGGATTGATTCCACATAGCTTGACACTTTCTTATACATGAGTGCTCGCTCCTTGTTCACCATATCACACCCAAAGGAGATTTCTTGATATATTTATGTAGTGATGTGTGTGAACACACTAGGACCACTCGGGCATTCTTTTCCCTCTTTAGGAGGTTTTTTTCCCTATCTTGTACATATACCTATAACCCTAATGGATCACTTATCTTTGTGCATTCTTTTGTTAATACATTCTGTATTGTATGTTTTCCTCCAAGCTTCTTCTTCTTCCTTGTGCTATTTGCCTGCCTCTGTAGACCCATCACTCCAACACTACCTTTGTCTACTTTCATAGGTTGCAATTCTGCACTTTTACTTCATCTACCATGTCTTGTGTGCTACTGTTTCCTATTGGTTAATACTCTGCATATGTGTAGTTTTGTTCTGCATGTATCTCCACGTGTTTAATGCATGATGAATCCCTAACAACACTATAACGCTCTATACCTTAGCGATGTATGGCACTCTACTCTGATAGCCTATGCTTCTTGTGTGTGTGTGTGTGTGTGTGTGTGTGTGTACATGCATGTATATTTATCTCTATGTCTACCCCTATGACAATTTGTTTGTTTTTGTGGCAGAAGAATCCTTATATATTGTGGATCCCTTTATTTGTCCCAATGCTTAGGATTATTCTTTGTTTCTCTCGCTTGTTCTACCATGATAGCTTTGGTAGTTCAACTCTCCATTCACATGGGGAAAGTATAAGGAAGTCTTGGATTTGTGCTCCAATAAGGGCATTGCAAATGGGGACTTTAGGTTGGTGGCATAAATTTCAACTAGAGTTAATGTGATAGACCATGCATGCATAGAAATAATTGTACTTAAACTACAAATTCATGGTTGTAGAACATCACTTGGGAGGACTCCAATCTAGACATACTGAAGCTCTCAAGATTGGAAGGCCCAATTCACCATAGTATACATTATTATGTGCTTTATTCTACTTGGCCACTCAATAGCTAGAAGCATCAAAGACACTACATACCGAATTGAAGATTTTGGACAACATAACAAATTGTGGACAACAAAAAAAAAACCCAAGACATTGTATTGGATGTACAATGCTCACTTCCAATGTTTGTTCCATCTCAGAGCAAAGAAAGAAACTTAAGGAGTCCAAAAACATTGGGTGAAAAGAAGTTGTAACTAGACCCAAGGATCATAAAAGGGAGATTGATGGTTTTATTATGCATGTATGCTCTTTATAAAAAATTCAACTACGTAAAAACATTGTTACTTTCTCTTATGTACGATTCAAGTTGAGCCTAGATACATTTACCAAAGGTAAAGGCTCAGCTTTTAATGTGGCTATGAGAGATGCACCCTGACTTGGTAGTGCTATTACTTTGTATGGTCCTTCCCAGACTAGTGCAAACTAATCCCTCTATTGTGCATGCTTAGCTAGATTATAGAGGGGTACTAGTGACTCCCCTTGAACCTTAGAAGACCATAGAATTCTATCATAATGTGCTTTTCTCTTACCCTACACATATTCTACCATAAGGTGGGTTTCTTCATGAATTTCGTCTAGCCAATTCAAGGCGATTAACTGGGGTCCCATAGAGGATGTGTTGATGAATGGTTGGTGCTCATATCCTTGTTTTATACGATCAGACCCAACTAGGAGATCTAGTGGCATAAGTAGAGCAAGTCCATAGACGAGTGGGAAGCAGGAATGTTGTGTGGTTGCCTTTGGGCTGGCACAATAAGTCCTCACAATGCCCAAGTAGGTGGTTCGCCAGGTCTTAGGACTTGGGTAACATTCTTTTCTCAGCAAGCGGATCCATGTTTTCTTCATGCTTTCTACTTTTCCATTCACGCATGGATAATATGCACAAGAGTTTCTATGCAAGATCTTGTATCTTGAGAAAATATTGTGAATGACCAAATTGATGAAATGCATGCCTTGATCTAATGTAATCTCTATGAGGAAGCCAAATCTTTTTAGAATGAATTTGAATAGGAAACAATCAATAATGGATCAAAAAAATCCTAAGTAGCTTGAGCCTCAACCCACTTAGTTGCATTATCCGTAGCAATTACTAAGTATTTTTCTTGCCCCCGCCATGCTTGTAGATAAATAGGTCTCATGAAGTGGTGGCTCATTTAGCAAGCCTAAGTGCATTGCTAAAGTCATGGGACTACATATCCATTTTATCCCTCACAAGAAGGAACTATATGTGAACATATGCTAGTCACTCTTGGTGTAATTACCTTGGATAAATGTAAAAGAAAAAGAAATGAGGAATCTCATGAAGTTACAGAGCTGAACCCATGACTCATGTGGTAGGAAGAATCAATTCAGATGACCCCTAAAGTGTAGGATCGCTTATACATGAGGAAAAATTAAAATTCAAACTCAAATGATGAGTAAATATAGACATGCTTTTAGTCATGTGGTAGAGAGAGCCAATCTGAGGGACATTGAGCTAATTTATTGAGCATAGATTGAGCTGACACTACCTATGTGTAGCCCACTACATTTCCCTTGTATCAAATGTTCATTAGCATATACAATTTGATACATTTTCTCAAGTTCATCTCTGCCTACTATTCTTTGCAACATCTTCATCATTACAATGATTTTGTGGAATCTGTCTCTCTATGTGTACTCACTCCTTTTCAATAATTTAACTTGTGTTAGTTAGGTTGAAGTGTCTAGTACTTTCACATCAATGTTCATCACATTGTGTTCAAGGCATCATGGGATATGAATCATAGAAGGTGACTATGTTTGCACACCTTCTAGATCCTAAAATATTGAGATGATCCCCTTGACTTGTTAGATTCATTTCTCAGTCTATGGTGCCTCTAAATTGATGAAACAAATTTCTTTCATTAGCTACATACTCCAGTTACATTTGACCAAAAGCTCTCTGGCCAATTCATACAAGGTTGTGAGCTATGAGCAAAGTACACAACACTTCTATTTCCAAAAATAGAAGGTTTCTTCACCTTCCTTGCAGACATAAGTTATCTGTTTTGATGCAACCTTTTGGGAATGATGTTCAAAAGCACTTGGTGGTTCGAAATGAATGAATGTGAAGCTAAAGAGGTCTATTAAACATCCCTAGAGTTAACTTGGTAGGTGTAGAGGAGGTTTTGTGCAACACCTGCTCATCCTTGGAACCTGCCAATCCATCTCCTCATAGTGCTATCAAAGCAACAACAAATCAACATGGGAGATGGATTCCTTCATCCATAGGCAAATTGGATCGAGGTAACTACTCAGCTTGTTCACTTAGAATGGAAGCTTATCTTGAAGGGAGAAAGCTCTATGGTTACATATCTGGAGATGAGATGATGCCAATCCTCAGAAGCAAAGGACAACCAACTCAAGAAGAACAAGAGAGGCTAACCACATGGTACTCAAAGGATGCTCTAGCTAGGTCATATATTCTTAACTCAATCTCTTATTTTTTCCTTTCACACATAAGGAGTTGCAAGACTTCACAAGAATGCTCTTGAAGCATTCTTCTCATCAAGTACCAAGGCAAGAAAAAATCAACTATGATAGAAGTTCATCCCACTCAAGAAGATGTCCAAGCCTTTTTTTGTCTAACTAATCAAATTAATGAAAATTGTTTCGAAAGCCTAGAAATCAAAGAGGAAGTGGTTACAACAAAGGAGGCTATGGAAGTTCAAGGGTCAAATTCAACAACAACAATTCATACAACAAAAATAATTATCAATTAGGATACAAAGGAAGGAGAGACTACAAAAACTATGTAGATGATCAAACCCAAGAGGACTCATTACTTCTAATGATTCATGAAGCAAGGTAAAGTAGATGAAGATGTATTCTATATAGACTCAGGTTGCTCAAATCTTGTAGCAAGGAATGTAGCTCTACTCTCAGACTTGGAGGATCCAAGGAATAGACATGAACTCCAAACAAGAGATGACACAAGGCATCTAGTGGAGAAGATAGGCAATGTGAAGACTTCAAATGGTAATATGAACTATTGAGAAAAGTATTGTATGTGCCAACCATCACGAAAAGCCTTATAAGTGTAGATAAAATTGTTGAAAAAGGATAGCTGATCACATTCACAAAGAATGGAGCATTTTTTGAGGATCCACATTAGGGATTCAAAAGGGTAGAAAAAGGAGAAAATTCAGGTAGAATATTTACTTTTGAGCTCCAAGATACTAGGAACATTGCTTTGTTCTATTATGTTAGTCAAACCTTATCAAAATTGGAAATTTGTCACAAGAGGTTAGCTCATATAGGTGAAGGGGCTTTGAAGAAAATCAATAGGGATCAAAGTGTGCTTGGTCTACCAAATATTTCCAAACAACATATCATTTACAAATGTAGTGATTGTCAATTCGGCAAGTCTCATAGACAACCATTTACAAAGAAGGGATATATTCATGGAGACCTATTGGAGCTAGTCCACAGAGATGTATGGGGGCCAAGTAAGAAGCCTTCAATCTTTGGATCTAGGAATTATGTGTCATTCATTGATGATTGTAGTAGATGGAAAATACTATATTTTATGAAGCATAAAGAGGAAGTGTTCTCTTGTTTCAAGAAATATCTAGCACTCCTAGAAAATCAAACATGTAAGAATTTGAAGAGGCTAAGGTCAAATGGAGGGGAGAATATTTCTCCCATGACTTTGATTCTTATCTTCAAGAGAGAGGGATCAAAAGAGAGATTACAATCAGGTATACTCCATAGCAAAGTGGAGTGACAGAGAGAAGAAATAGAACCATAGTGGAGGCTACAAGATAAATGCTAAATGAGAAGAAGTTGCCAAATTACCTATGGGGAGAGGCTGTATCCATAGCAACCTATCTGATCAATAGACTTCCATCAAAATCATTATATGGGATGACACCATATGAAGCATGGAATGGAAGTAGATATAGCCTTGACCATTGCAGGATCTTTGGGTGCATAGCATGTGCACACATACCTTCACAAATCAGAGGCAAATCGGACCCAAAGGTAGAATAATGTATACTCATTGGCTATGAACTTAATCTAAAAGGTTATATGCCTTTTATTGTAATTAGAGATGTTATACACTTGGAGGGGTGAATTTGTTTTTCCCCAACCTCGATCTACTGTGCCTTATGGTCACCAAGGAGCTAGAACATCTCAAGCTCATGGGACTCAAAGAGAAAGGAGTAGAGATAGACCCGAGGTGAGCTTTGCCAACCCAAGGGAAAGAGAAAGAAGGAAGACTGAGACGGATAGGATGGACAGGGAGAGATAGAGGGACCCAAGGAACCTGAGAAATGCAGACGAATTCCCTCTTCCAAGGCCTAGAGAACACTCTAGAACCTTAAGGCCCACGCAATTGGTTAAGTCCATGAAGAATTGCTTCGATGGCGCCGGAGACCTATATGACCATGTAGCAGAGTTTAGGCAAGTTTTGAGAGCTGAGCAAGTTGAAGACTTGTTCACTCAATACAATGCTTTTGGCCTAACTCTCAAGAACACCGCATTGACTTGGTTTCAATCGTGGCTTCACCAAGGTCAGTTTAGAAACATAGATCAACTTCTTGAAGCATTCATCACTGAGTTTTCCAAGAGTGGTATTAGGCATAACACATCCTCCTTGATATACAGCTTCAAGCAAACACATCAAGGGACAGTGAGGCTCGTAGGAAGAAGGTTTAGGCAATACCTTGAGAGATGCCCTGTTCCAGAGTTACCCACTCCAGCGAAACAAGTGGCCTTATTTCTAGACGGATTGTTAAGTACCAAATTGAGATCATACATGTACTTAAAGGACCCTAGATCCATAGAAGAGTGTGTAGGCATGTGCATAGACATTGAGGATAATCTAGGGGAGGAATTAGAGCTCTCAAAGATCTATAAAGACTCAGATAATTCTACTAGCCTCACTTCCTCACAATCTACATCAATTGAGAATCTAGCAAAAAAGGTAGCTAAGAAATTAGGTGTTTCTAGCAAGCAAATTCCTAGATTTGCCCTAGGAAAACAATGCTACACCTGTGGAGGAGACCATATGGCTAATGTGTGCCCTATCATGGTTCAACCCCAAGTGAACCCTAACAGCCAATACTACACCATAAAAAGGCGATACACCAACCACACTACACAAGACTGCCCATATAACAAACAAGCGATGAGACAAAATTACCCTCAGACTTATCCACAACAAAGAAAATACCAGAACCAGTACCCACAACAGTAGTATGGTAGGCCCCAGTGCCCTATCAACCACCCTATCAAGGGCAGCAATGACCTCAACCAGTCCTAGCGCAGTAGCCCCCCTTCTCCAGCCAATCTGATTCCCGTAAAGTATGTAGCTGCAGAAGAAAATCCAAATAGAGCTTTAGTGCCAGTGACACCATTGCTTTCAAAAAGCGATCCAAGTGATCATAGTTTTGACTCTACCCATATTGATAGCCCATAGGCTTACTACATGCAGTCACCCGAGCATAATGAGTCATACTATTATGAAGAACCGAGTGAATCTTGTTGGGATCGAGAATATGCAAATGTCATGTACGCAAACCCCAACTCTAGACCTCAGCCTAGGCAGATAACACCTCCATTTCCTAGAGGGCCATGCTACCAATGTCACGAAGATCACCTCATTCGTGATTGCCCTCTACCAGCACCTACACAAACCCAATCTGTGACAATTCAAGGCTTTTGTCCAAATTGTGGGAAGGAGCACTTGTTACGAGAGTGTCCCAAGAACCCCACCAATGTGCCAAAAATTGCTCCTATCAATGTTATTGGGTTAGTGGTGGACTCTACGGGAAGTGTGACTTCCATGGCCCCAGTGCAAGTCATCACTAGAGCTCAAGCACTTAAGCAAAACCAAGACTTAGGCCAAAGAACATAACTCTGAGGTTAGCGAGACCGAGAGCCAGAATAAGAAGAGGACAAGAGCTTGGAGAGAGAGTCATGAACGTATGAAAAGACAATGGGCAAAGAAGATGAGTGAACTCGAGGAAAGTTTGCGAGAGACCAAAGCCAAAATAATAGAAATCACATCTCAAACGCACTCTCACACATCACCTTCACTACCATCTCCATCACCTTCCATCCCCCAACCTTCTAATCCACCACACGTAACCCACCCACCGGGTAGGATCACTCTTAGCAGATCCCACTCCTGAGGACATAGACATGATGCTTAGGACATATCAAGTTAGAATCTAGGAAGGGCCAAATGTAACAGATCATGAAAAGTGTTACCCTAGAGTTTGAATTGGTATTCACCAGAATTCCTACGAGAGATTCAAGAAGAGAAATGGGCTAAAGAAAATGAAGATCCTCCTGCAATTGAACTTGTGGATGACGTGCACGATCAATTCCCACAAGACATTCCTTCCCTTTATGGAGAGCAGGAGAGTCCCCAATCTCATGAGAGATTAGATTTTGAGTCTAATTCCTTACAGGAACTACCCCATGTCACAGGTCCATGGGAAGCTAAGTCTACTTGCATGAGATCACCCATGATCATGATAAGGAAGGAAGACTCAATCATACCTAGGAACACAGAGGTAGTGAAAAATACTAAAGTGTAGTGCAACCTCACTTTAGAAGAGCTACTTAAGGTTAAGCTTGAATTGTGGAAACATGTATCCAAACAACTACCTGACATAGCAAAACCTCATTCCCAGGTAGGATCTCATAGAACAGTGCCGGAAATACCTTTGGACAAGATAGGACACATCAGTGAAGGAGAAGAAGGAAACACTTACCTGCCCATTACTCATCAGGGTTACACTGCCAAGGCAATTTCAGACTCAGGTGCAGGAGTTGCAATTGCTACCACTTCCCTATGGAAGCATTGGGGCAAGCCAGCACTCAAGCCCATGAAAATGAAGTTACAAATGGCTGATGGTCACATTGAAAGACCCTTAGGGCTATTAGAAGGAATAACTCTCACCACCTGTGGTGTAGAGTTTGAGCATACTTTTGCTATATGTGACCTTAGCAAGAATCAAGCCTATGAGATGATTATGGGAAGACCCTTCTTGAGGCAATCGCAAGTAGTACAGGATTGGGGGACAAATTCTTTGTATTTGCAACACTTGGGTGTCATGAGCAAAGTAAATCTCATGATTTCTCTCATAGAGACGTGCCCCCTACTCAATGGAATCCCATCCATAGAGCTAAGGATGATACATAATTAGTGCATTCCGTAGTATCAGGATCCTCATGGATGCATGAAGGCACCCACTTATGGATGTGCAGAGTAGCCATAGAAGAAGAGAAAAGAGAAAAAGCAAGAGAGGTAGGTGCGAAGCAAACTCATAGATCAATTCAAGACCCAGCCTCTGCACCTGTAGTATTTCCTCATGAAGAATTTGAACCTCATGGTTGGGCAAAGATTTTAGCAACCATGGATGTAGCCATCAATGAAGAACAATGGACACCCCACTATGATGAGGATGGCTATGACATTTCAGTCTTCGCAATAGAGCTAATCATGTGTGATTCGGTTATTGAAGAATGTGAACCTTGCACTAATGCATATGAGGATGCAAGTGACTCCGATCTAGAGTCAATCATTATGGACCCACCCTTTGCATCAGATGAGGAATATTTCTACGAAGTAGAAGCCCACCCTAAAAGGCATGAAGAGCTTACAAATGATGTAAGGTTAACCACACAAGTGACTACTAAAAATGAAGACAAGAAGAGAAAGAAGAGAGAAGTCACACCAACGGAAGAGGAATCTTTGTTTGAGGTCCCTGAAAATTTCAAGAAGTATGAAGTTGAAGATAGGAGAGTCATGATAAGGATGCCTAAACACAAAGCAGTCATAGGAGAGGCCTATGATAACAAGGAAACTACAAAGAAATTCATAGTGACCATGGAGGAAGGTGAAGAGTGATGCACATACATAGGACACGACCTAAGTGAAGATGAGGAGCAGGAGTTGATAGCCTTACTGCGAGAATACAGTGATGTGTTTGCATGGAGTTATAAGGACCCAAAAGGTGTAGACCCTGACATATGCTCACATACAATCCCCATGACCTCAGATGCTCGACCCTCTAAACAGAAGCCATACACATATAATGACAACTATGCTCCAAAGATCAAAGAAGAGATAGATCACTTGGTGGAAGCTCAATTTATCTATGAAATCAAGCACACTGAATGGATATCCCCCATTGTAGTTGTGCCCAAAAAAAATGGCAGATTACGTGTGTGCATTAACTTGTTACGTGTGTGCATTAACTTGAAGAAGGTTAACGCAGCCACTATCTGTTGGAGACCTCTTAATCTCCAAAGGCTTGATCTATATTGATCTAAGAGCACCGCTATATCAGTTATAGACCAAACTTTACACAAATGTTACTTTGATTTACCAAATCATTCATGAACAATTCTCTGAGTGAGAATTTTCCTTCTTCAAGAAGTCTGCTTGAAAGATTGACTTCATTATCTGCACATATCTTCAGATTTCTTCAATCTAATGATATAACTACCTCCAAGCTACCTTTGCGCAATCATATCAATCATTAGTCCTTCAAAAGAATCATTAAAACTTCAATTTGATTCTTAAGATCAAAAGTATGTCAGAAACTGTCTTCCTGGATAAGCGACTTTGACATAGGTAACTTCTAAGGTTGATTTCTCACAACATAGATCCCATTTTGCTAAATGCTTTTAGCTATAGCTTCCTTGCCTTCTAACTTAGATTTTAAATGCTCACTCATAAAAAACTTTACACTGTGCACTGAGATCTAAGCAAAATATTGACACAAAAAAATGTGCGACTTTGAGAGGTCTACCTGTAGACTTTACACACACATGTTCCTATTGATCATACTCATAGCATGAAACGAATTAGACCATGAAACTTTGAACATAGCTTCATTAGCTTCCAGAATAGATGTGTACAAAAGGATTTCTGATCCACATGATCAGACTCAGAGAACTCAGAGAAAAACTTGTCGCTAATTTCCTGAGAAAGACTCTCTACACATCTATCTCTATGAAACTTGTCTTCAAATGACTCTCTCTCATAATTCTTTACATTATTGACTTATATACATATGGTTTTAGACTTATCCCGTGTGTATTACATTACTCCTTATCATCCTAAGGATTATCTCTACTGAGATTACAAGAATTTCCAACTGTAATGTACATATGTATACAAACTTCACTTCTGAGATCTCTTCACTTTCTCAAGTATCTTTTCACTTCAATCTGATCATGAGCTTGCTTCAAACTCTTTGTAATCACCAATTTGTGATTGGTTTGTTCCAACAGTTCCCCCTCAATCACTAATTGTGATTATTCCATTCTTCTTCACTCCTGCCATCTCCTTGAATCTTTGTAGCTTAGGTCCATCCAAGCTTTTTGTCATCATATCTACAACTTGTTCTTTTGTTGGAGTATACATCACTTCAATCTCTTTATCAAGTACCTTTTCCCTCAAGAAATGATACTAAATCTCTATACGCTTAGTCCTGGCATGAAAAATAGAGTTAGCTTCCAAATATTATGAACACATATTGTCTCCAAAAATAATTGGAGTACTCTGATCAGTTTCAAAACTCTTCAACAAGGTCTTTAACCATATTACTTCCTTTGCAGCCTCTACCATTCCTTTATACTCAGCTTCTGTAGATGACAAAGCAACATTATGTTGCTTCTTTGAGCACCAAGAAGCTAACTTATCTCCAATATAACAGAGATACCCATGAGTAGACCTTCTATCATCTAAATCACCTTCTATCATCTGCATCACTAAACCCTTTGATTCTTGTATCAGAAGTAAATCCATAATACAAGCCTTCATTTAGGGTTCCTTTGATATATCTGAGTACCCTTTGAGCTGCAAGCCAATGAGTTTTCTTTGGACAATGCATGAATTGTGATAACACACCTACTGCATATGATAGATCTGGCCTTGTCAAGGTAGCATAGATTAAACTACCTACCAAACTATGATATTTCTTCATGTCATTGAATTCTTCACCTCCATACCTACTCAACTTATGATTTACCTCCAATGGTGTGCTTGAAGGCCTGCAATCATCCATGTTAAATTTGACCAGAAGATTCTTCAAGTATCTCTCTTGTGTAACATATACTCCATGTTGAGTATACATAATCTGCATTCCTAAGAAATAAGATAAGTTTCCCAAATCACTTATCTTAAATTCCTTCTCTATTTGTTTCTTAAGCTCATTGATTCCTTGAGCATCTGTACCTATGACAATGATATCATCAACATAAATACACATATATATGTATCCATATTCACTTGCCTTCACTAGCAAGCTACTATCTGCCTTTGATGCTTGAAATCCACATTCAGTCAAGAACTTAACAAGCCTCTAATTCCATGCTCTTGGAGCCTGCTTCAACTCATACAAAGCTCTCTTGAGCTTACACACATAATCTGATCCAATTGAATCCATGAAGCCTTCTAGTTGCTCCATGTACACTTCATCTGCAATGTATGCATTCAGAAATGCATTCTTCACATCTAATTGTGATAACTTCCATCCTTTACAAGCAGCAATAGCAATCAATGATCTAATTGTATACATCTTAGCAACATGACTAAAAGTTTCATCATAATCTACCCCATATGTTTGAGCATAACCTTTGACCACAAGTCTAGCCTTGCATCTAGACACCTTACCATCTGCAAATCTTTTTGTTTTATACACCCACTTACATCCAATGACCTTTTGATTCTTTGGTCTTGGCATTAAGTCCCATGTTTCATTTTCAAGTAGAGCATCATACTCTTCTTGCATTGCCTTCTCCCAATTCTGTTTACCTTTAGCTTCTTCAAGTGTGATTGGATCCTCTTTTTTCTTCACAATATAAGCATAATCTTTTGTTGTTAGAAAAGATGTATCATAGCTATACCTGATAGGCTCTTTCCTTTCCCTTGAGGATCTTTTGATCTTAGCACTTCTTGAAGTCTCTGCCACATTTGATTCTGGATCAAATCTTGGCCCATCTTCAACATTATCCTGCAATTTACTTTTACAATCAACATCATCAATATCTTCTTCATACATACTTAATTTTGTCTTCCCTTTTCTTTGTATTTCTTTGTCATCTGCATAATCATTTGTTAACCCTATATACAATGTGCTTTGCTCATCAAATGTAACATCTTTGGTAACAAGAAATTTCTTTGTAGATGGACTCCACAATCTGTAACCCATCTGTCTATCATCATACCCAATAAACACATACTTCTCTGCTTTGGGTTCTAGCTTATGTCTCAATTGTGAAGGAACATAAGCATATGCAAACATCCAAATACCTTACAATGATCAAGAGTAGGTTTCTTACCCCATCATGCTTCATAAGGAGTTCTTCTCTCCAATGCTTTACAAGGTAATCTATTCACAAGGTATGTTGCAGTGTTGATAGCTTCTGCCCATAAGTAATTTGGACAATTCTTTTCCTTCATCATTGCTCTTGCAAACTCTACAAGAGTTCTATTTCTTCTCTCTGCAACTCCATTTTGTTGAGGGGAGTACCTGCAAGTTACTTCTCTTTTTATACCTGCATTCCACAAATAATCATCAAACTCTTTAGAGAAATACTCTCCCCCTCCATCTGATCTCAACCTCTTGAGCTTTTGTCCTATAATCCTTTTTGCATAAGCATGATAATGCTTGAATGTCTTGAACACTTTTGATTTGTCCTTGATTACATATAAAGTAATCCATCTGGTTGCATCATCAACAAACAACACATAATATCTAGATCCATTTATGCTATAATCCCTTGAAGGACCCCACACATCTATATGAACCAATTCCAGCATATTTGAATACTTATATCCTGATTTATTATATTAATTTTTGTGTGTTTTACCTAACTGACAAGCTTCACACTTGTACACCATGTGTTGCCCTTCAATTTTTGGCAAACCAAGCACCACATCATTCCTTGACATTTCCTTTATAGCTCTCTCATCGAAATGACCTAATCTTTTATTCCATAGGTCTAACTAAGACATCTTTTGACTTCCATAAGTAAATAAAGCATGTCCCACATTACCTTGGACTTTGAGAGTAAACAACCTTCCTTCTTTTTTACCTGCAATAATGTTTATATATCCCTGATTTGGATCTTGCACATAAACACCATCATTTGTGAATCTAACTTCATATCCCTTCTCCACATTTTCCCTACACTTATCAAATTTTTAGGAATAGTAGGAACATAAAGTACCTTGCTCAAGAGTGTACTTCCATTCTTTGTCTTCACTGATCCAATGCTCTCCACTTTAAACTTGGTATTGTCACCTGTTTGAACTGTATGTCCATTCACCTTTGCTTCCATATCAGTCATCAAGGATATATTGCCACTCTGATGATTCCTACATCCTGACTCAATATAAAACACCCTTTGATCTTCTCCTACTGATTCATGAGTTGCATTCAAGATGAGAGTCATGTCATCCTTCTGATCTGATGCATAATTATAATAATTGTTGTTGTAGGACTGAGGTTGAAAGCTTCTTCCACCTCCTCTAGCATATGATGTCCTACCACCTCTTCCTTTGAAGTTGCTTCTTTGGTTTCTGTCTCCTCTACCTCTTTGATTGAAACTCTGGTTATTACTTCCACCATTTTGATTGTTATACCAACAATCATTTGCCAAATGATTGGTTCTACCACAAATCCAACAAGCTTTAGTATTATCTTTGTTCTTACCTCCTCTTCCTTTACCTCTTAAGTTCATCTTTCCTTTTGTAAAGTTAGATTGACTTGAGGTTCCTTAATCCTCAGTTGACTGCTTCCCTTTGCCATTCTTTTTCTTGTCCTTGGAGTACATAGCTTGGCTTGCACTCCTATCATTGTCTCCCTTAATGTCCTGCTCAAAAGTTAGCATGTGTCCTAGCAATTGATTAAGATCAGGAGTAAAATGATCAAGTGACAATTCTATGGAAAATATGAAGGGCTTCCACTTCTCATGTCCTCTCAGACCTGTAAGTATTTGCCTTACCAACTTATCCTCTTCAATATCTTCATCTACAACTCCCAAAATATCTGCAATATTCTTCATTCTTGCCACATAATCAGAAATTGATTGTGAGCTCTTCTTCTTGAAAGTTGTGAGCTTAGCCCAAAGTGAGGACTTCCTTGACTTGGTTGTGTTTTGGAAATGCTCTTCCAAAGCATTCCACACATTTGTTGCACTTTCTAGTCCTCTAATGTGAGGTAGAAGATAATCATTTACAACCATGTAAATGATGCTCCTTGCTTGAGCATCCTTTCTCATCCAAGTCTTCAAATCTGCAAGCTCTTCCCTTGTTGGAATACTAGGATCTGCAAACTCAGGATTTTATTCTTCTCCTGTAATGAATGCCATCAAATCTTTGCTCATGAGGTGTGCCTCCATCCTCATGGACCAAGCTGGATAGTTCTTCCTATCTAGCTTATCAATATCCAATCTTTCTCCCATCTTTGATCTTCTGTGTCTGCAATTACTATGATTTATGATAGTAAAGTGTACCTTTGATATGAAGCTTCAATCCTTTTTTATCCTTTGAACTCGTACTTTGTACTTCTGCAAATTATATGCAAGAATTTGTTCTTGTCCTCCTTCGATTAGAAAGAACTTCAATATCTGCAGCAGTCGGGACTTCCAATGCCTTTACTTCACTTGTATTGCACCTTCAGCTCTGATAGCACTGTTGCAGACCTCTTAATCTCCAAAGGCTTGATCTATACTGATCTAAGAGCACCTCTATATTAGTTATAGACCAAACTTTACACAAATGTTACTTTGATTTACCAAATCATTCATGAACAATTCTCTGAGTGAGAATTTTCCTTCTTCAAAAAGTTTGCTTGAAAGATTGACTTCATTATCTGCACATATCTTCAGATTTCTTCAATCTAATGATATATATACCTCCAAGCTACCTTTGCGCAATCATATCAATCATTAGTCCTTCAAAAGAATCATTAAAACTTCAATTTAATTCTTAAGATCAAAAGTATGTTAGAAACTCTCTTCCTAAATAAGCGACTTTGACATAGGTAACTTCTAAGGTTGATTTCTCACAACACAGATCCCATTTTGCTAAATGCTTTTAGACATAGCTTGCTTGCCTTCTAACTTAGATTTTGAATGCTCACTCATTAAAAACTTTACACTGTGCACTGAGATCTAAGCAAAACATTGACACCAAAAAATGCACGACTCTGAGAGGTCTACCTGTAGACTTTACACACACATGTTCCTATTGATCATACTCATAGCATGAAAGGAATTAGACCATGAAACTTTGAACATAGCTTCATTAGCTTCCAGATTAGATGTGTACAAAAGGATTTTTGATCCACATGATCAGGCTGAGAGAACTCAGAGAAAAACTCGTCACTAATTTCCTGAGAAAGACCCTCTACACATCTATCTCTATGACACTTGTCTTCAAATGACTCTCTCTCATAATTCTTTACATTATTGACTTATATACATATGGTTTTAGACTTATCCCATGTCTATTACATTACTTCTTATCATCCTAAGGATTATCTCTACTCAAATTACAAGAATTTCCAACTATAATGTACATATGTATAGAAACTTCACTTCTGAGATCTCTTCACTTTCTCAAGTATCTTTTTCACTTCAATCTGATCCTGAGCTTGCTTCAAACTCTTTGTAATCACCAATTTGTGATTGGTTTGTTCCAACACTATCAGAGATAGTTATCCACTTCATGTCATTGAGCATCTAATAGAAAGGGTAGCAGGAAAGGAAGTGTACAACTTCCTAGATGGGTTCTTTGGTTACAATCAAGTAGCCATTGCACCAGAAGATCAACATAAGATGACTTTTGCCACAAAATGGGGCATGTTTGCCTTTTGAGTAATGCCATTTGGTCTTACCAATGCTCTTGCAACCTTCCAGAGACTGATGTGCCATGTATTTAAAGAATTCTTGAGGAAGAATTTGGAAGTCTATGTTGACGATCTCTGTGCTCATTCCAACATTAGACAGACACATATACCTGAACTCAAGAAAATCTTTGACAAATGTAGTGAATATCGTCTACTTGAACCCAGAAAAGTGTGTTTTCATGGTCAGGAAAGGAAATATTCTAGGACACATAGTGTCAAAGAACGACATATCCACTTACAAAGAGAAAGTGAGAGCTATCGCAGAACTACAGAGGCCAAAGAATGTCAAGGAAGTGCAAGCTTTCATGGGGCATTGTGGCTATTACCGATGTTTTATACACATGTATGCCATCATTGCAAAGCCTCTGTACGATCTTTTGACCAATTTTGAGTGGACCGATGAATGTGAGAAATCTTTCAATAAACTTAAACGGCGATTATGTTCGACACCAATCTTGACTACACCAGATTGGAACAAGCCATTCCATGTCCATGTGGATGCATCCAATTATGCTATTGGGTGTGTACTTGCAAAACCTACAGGCAAAGGTAATATGGATCTTCCAATTGCCTATGCTAGTAGACAGTTAAATGCAGCTGAACGAAATTATACCACTACTGAGAGAGAAGGATTAGGCATGGTATATGTAGTTAAAAATTTAAGAAACTATTTTCTTGCAAATAAGTTTAAATTTTTTTACTGATCATCAAGCTCTACTTTACTTGGTAAACAAGCCATGCAATACAGGTAGATTAGTAAGATGGTTCCTCTTAGTAATGGAATACGACTTTGACGTAGTGGTGAGGAAGGGCAAGACTCACTTGAGAGCGGATCATCTCTCGAGGCTCACATCTAGAGAGGCCCCACAAGGAGTATTAGATGACCTTCCTGATGCTTACTTGTTTAACTTGGAAGTCATACCATAGTGGGCCAAGACCTTAGTGCCAATACTGACATATGGGCCTAAACATCCAATAGTAAACACTCAAGACAGGGAGGTAGTAAAGGCCCAGAAGTACCATATCATGGCAGGAAGTATGTACAAACATACAGATCAAGGAATATTAGCTTGTTGTGTGGAAGAGGATGAGTACACGAAGTGGTTGCAATTAGCACATGTTGGTGCATTAGAGCAACACTATTCGAGGCAAAGAACTTTACAAACACTAAGGAGACTCGGAGTGCACTGGCCAACTATGGAACCACATGTCCATAGGATGTGCAAGGAATGCCCAACCAGTCGTACTAAACCACCAGTGGAACATGTCACTCTTTATCGGGTGTCTTTAGTGCCAGATTGGAGCGAATCATTAGTAGCCTTTTTGAGGATGAGAACCTTTTCCCAAGATATGACATTGGCTAGAAAAAAGAGCTTAGAACAAGAAGCTCTAGACTATACTCTCATTGGAGATAATCTATATAGACGAGGAAAAGATGGGTATCTTAGATTATGTGTCCACGAGAGCGAATATCTGAAGATCTTGGAGATTGCTCACCAAGGTGTAGCAGGAGGACACTTTGGACCAGATAGAGTGATCAAGGCAGTACTTTTTGTAGGTCTTTGGTGGCCCACACTTCACATGGATGCACATACCTATGTGAAGAGGTGTGATGTTTGTCAGCGAACTCAGTACCCTATACGTAAAGATGAGATGCCATTGAAACATATGATGGGTGGGCGTGCATTCTATAAGTGGGGAATAGACTTGTTGGTCCTATTAATCCCCTAGCTAAGGGTTCCCATGCTGAATACATTATTGTGTCCACTGATTATCTAACCAAATGGTTAGAGGTAAAGGCTACAATAAAGAACGATGCTCAAACAACTGCTAAGTTCTTATTTGAAAATGTATTCACGAGATATGGATTGCCAATAGAGTTAGTGAGTGATAGAGGCACGCACTTCTTGAATGAAGTCACTGAGAACCTTCTCCAAGAATTCTTGGTAATACATAAGAATTTTGCTCTCTATCATCCACAAGCTAATGGACAGGCTAAGAGCACAAATAAGATTCTATGCAATGTATTTACAAAATTGGTTAATAATAAATGCTCTGATTGGGACAAACAACTACACCATGTTGTTTGGGCATACAGAGTTGCCTATAAAATGGTACTCCAAGCCACACCCTTTTAGATGGTGTTCGGCCAGAATGCAGTGTTACCATTGGACTTTTTGATACCTACATTGAAAGTAGCACAAGAGCATGACTGGACAGGCCACGAACTCTCCTCTAGAATCTTCGATCTTGAACGATTAGGTGAAACATGATTGAGAGTTGCTGCAGGAATTTATGGAGCCAAGAAGAAACAAAAAGCATATTTTGATGCACATGTGAAGATTAAGGGCTTGAAAGCAGGAGACATAGTCCTAGTCTACACCTTGAAGCAACATGCACGGAAATTAGAGAAGAGAGGCTATGGATGAATGATTATCAATAGGATCTCCACAAGTGGAGCAATTCAACTAGCCACTCTAGAAGGCAATATTCTACCAAGTTACATAAGTGGATGCAGAGTCAAGTTATATCAAGAACCCCTCACGGAGGAGATGTTAAATCGACTCAATACTGCAAAGAAACGTAAAGAAAAGGAAAAGCGAATTCGAGACAAAGCACAAGCAAAAGCTTTAGAACGCATCCGACAAATGAAATTGAGAAGACAAGGTAGAGATCAGCCTATGCCTGACACTCAAGAATCTCTAGGTTATCACATGGCTATGTGCGAGGCTTCAGGTGAACGTTCTCATAGGATAGTTGATCGCCGACCTTTTATAACCCTAGAGGTAGGACAAAGAGAAAGTGCAAGGACTGTGGGAGCTTTAATTGACTTAGGAGCAGCCACTAGTGTAGTTTGACTTTCTTATTGCCAAGAATTGCAATTGAAGGTCAATCCTATCGAGGCATATCTCATAGGGTTGGGAGGTGTGGAAACCCCTTGCATGGGTGAGGTGGAACTTCCCCTCTACATCCAAGAGGTTCTAATGGTAGTTAGGGTGCTAGTGTGTGAAGACAAGGATCTTACCGAAACTCTTGTCTTGGGCCAAGACTAGATCTATGATCATGCAGTCAGCCTCAACCTAAGAAGTGGACTTCTTTAGGCTTGGGTGAGACAGAACCGCATCATGATAGAATTAGAGAACAAAGCACTCACACCACTAGGAAAGGCACCGAATCCTGATCCCTCCAAGAACCCACATGAAGATAATGATGCTATTCTTGTCCAAAGTTCTATGGTGCAGAAGATTGTCACTCTTGGCAAAGGTGCAAAAGTCAATAAAGAGTTCCCTTCTTTTCCAAAGAAATTCTAAGGAAGGCAAGCAAGACAACACACGACACAGAGGAAGTATGATCAAGGACTGGTGCAAAATAAAGTACCTCAAGACATGAAGCAGATCTGGATACATAAGGGTGACCAACGCTCTACTCTAGAGATAGGATCCCAAAGATGCTCCAATAGAACTACAATGAAGGAGTATCATAGGCATCAATCTAAATGAACCATTTTTATTTGGGTCCCCAAAGTGAAGGCTCACCCACATACTAGACAAATTTGGGTACCTAAGACTTGCTTACATGCTCAAATACCTTCACATAAGCTCACAAGTCAGAGTCATCATGCACAACCACTCACATCCTACACTTCATGACACATATCTGAAATCAACACCTCCACACCTGAAGTCACTCCTAAAACTGTTTGGAAATGGGTACCCAAAAAGTTCCAAAGCCAACCAGAAACCTTTACATGACATCTTGACCAAAAGCCATAATCCCCCAATAAGAGTTTGGAGATTTAAACCCTGTCTCAAACCACCCGACCCAATTTTGTAAATCAGTCCACTCTGATGTAGGTGCATTCTAAGAACATTGCACATCCAAAAGTATGCATCTAGGGTGAACACTAACCGACTAACCAACATTCACACACCTCACAACGCTTCACCCACTAACCCCTAACCACTTGGAATGTCATGTTAGTATTGTGGAGGGAACACCATAACATCATGTTTCCTATGCAATGCTAATGTGTCTCTCTTCTTTTAGCAGATAAGCATCAATAGCTACAAGAAGTCTCATTGCAGAAGCAGCAGGCCGGAGCTCACAGGCAGGATTAAGTACTGCAAGGATTAATGTGGAAAGTCTACCTATTGACATGCCACCAACTAAATGACCTATAGAGCTCCAACACCTCTAGCAAATACCTATACCAGACCCTCCCACAGGAATAACAGAGAGAGTCCATGCAAATTCTCATTGGTTCAATGGCATGCCAGGACCCTTAGGGGAGGCCAAGTATATCTTGGAGTCCAAGTGTGAGTATGACAAGTCATGGGTCCGATTCCAATTCTTTTTCGAAGAGTTTGAGACTCTCTAGAACACACAAGAACTTCAAACCATATAGCAGCGTGTAGGGCTGGCAGAGTACTTTGCAGCACCCTTACCCAAACCAGATCTCCTACGATGTTACTACTTGGTGTCAACATTACAAGCGAATGAAGATAAAGATAAACTAGGAACATTTGTCCTTCCTTCTTTATTGGGCAACAATGAGTTGAAAAAGTTCGAACAAACATTGGAATTGGTGAGCTCTGCTTTGAACATGCACAACACGCATGTGCCCTCTGAGAAGGATGCTCTCATTCCCATTAACATGAAGAATCGAAAGCTACAAAAGTTGAAAGATGTTGGAAACAATGTCCATTCGTCAAAAGTTTGCTCACAGATCATAGCATGTGTAGCTCTTGTTATTAATCCTTCTACAAGTAAAAGGCATTGGCAGCCCTGGCTACGTTGATATTCTCCCATCTCTATGACCTGGGTTCAAATCTCTCTGGCAGTGGTGACAGCACGAAAGAGTTTTTAAAATTAACTTTTCAGCTTTTCACAAGAATAGACAGCGCGCGTATACATCACGAAGCGATTTTGTTTTTTTAATAACGATCACAAGAGTTTTATTGAGTGATTGCTTTATTGGAGGTGCTTTTCAAGAGATCACAAAGCTATATAAGAAGAGCATGGTTTATTGTCTATTCATCCTTCACCTAGTTTCAACACCAAGCTTTGGAGAGCTTTGGTACCTCAATAGAGGTGATGCTTTTAGCACATGGGGCAGCCATGGTGCTTTGTTGAAGCATATTGAGGAGTGGCTATGGAGTTCTTCTTGGAGAAGAAGAGTGTGCTCACACTCTTCCTTGTGGAGAGGCTATTAACATCTTGGTGGTGTGGATCAGCCATTCACATGATGTATTTGAAGATTGTCTTCTACATGAAGACTTTGGTTTACTTCAAAGACATTGAATGGTGGTTAACATAAGATTATCTTATGTTAAGAATTTAGGTACATATTCTCTTTATGCACACAGGTACTACTTGGAGTTTATGGAGGCAGTGGCACTTAGGTGGAGACTTAAAGACTATCAAATGCATGTTAGGGTGCAAACAAGGTGCATCTTCTCTCTATCCTTGTCCATATTGCACACGAGGTTATAAAGGAACAAAGAGAAAACAAAAAAACATAGATGATTTAGCTGATGACACATATGCATCTCCATCTACTGAATGCGATATACCTTTAATGAGGTGTCCTATGTTAGGTACAACTAATGTTGACATGTCAGATAAGGATTGGAATCCCATTATTCCATTCCCTTTAGTCAATGTCCACTTTTGCACCTTGCATGCCTTCATGAGAATTTTCGATAGACTATTGAAGCTCCATATAGAATATGCATTTGCCATGAAGGCAGTTGATAAATCTATTCAAGCTATAAAGAACTTGGAGAAACTAATTAATTCAATTGGTTGTCATGGTGGAAACGTAACCCTAGTTGTTAAGAAAGTTGGAGAATATCAAGATAGTTTGCCACAAGTGCCAATGAGAGGGAATAAAGCAAGGCATTTTTTTAGAAGAGGTACTAGCACTCAAAATAATGAACATTATGAGCTGTGGAAAGACCTATGCATGATCACAACAGACAATGACTCTCAAGTTGATCTTTGTAATAAGAGAAAGAAGGTTTGGTCGAGCTTTGATAAGTTGGTAGGCTTAAGGGGTCTGACTAGGTCTAGTGCTATTCAATGTCAATTATTTCAAGAGACATTAGTGGAGTTGACCAAGTGTTTCTTTCAATCTTGGGGAGAGAAAAATATAACGCACTACATTGAAAGTGTAATCTTCTTACAAAAGTGTTCATTGCACTTACCTTTTTCCAATGTACTTAACAAATTTTAGTATATTTTATTTGCACATGGAGATTATTTCATGCATCGATATGGGTTGTTAGAGATTTTCAGTACCCAAGGAATGGAAAAGTCACACTACAAAGCAAGGGATGTCTACTTCAAAAACACGCGACAAGGTAGTGGTCCAATGCAATCAAACTACATGGAGGAGATGTCTAATTGGTTTTACCGCACTACATTCTTGAGAAAGTTTTTTTTGGAATGTCTTAGGGATTCAAAATTGGCAAAACTTGTGAGAAGGATGCAACAGAAAATTGCCAGTGAGAAATGAAAGAAACTTGGAGAAGCTTGTAGAAGGTAGAAAAGTGCGTTTCGAAGCGATGAAGTTTGGTCAAGCCAACCAGCACAAGACCAGCCCTTGAACTTATGGAGACTCAAATAGACCTCATAAACATGTGATAAGTGCAAAGAAATGCACTATGTACTTTGGAGCATCAAGGAGAATGAGTCGATACAAAACATATAGGTTCACGGGTCAACTAGCTCAAAAAGTTACTATCTATGGAAGAGACAATGAACTTCAAATGCACATAGCGACCAACATGATTAAAATTAGAAAAAATCCCTTTATGAGAGTGATACACATAGGGTTGAGTGTATAGAATGCACAAAAGTATAAGGAATAAGCAAAATATGCTATAGGAATGAATGAGACATTCACCGGTGGTACTTCCTATTTTTCAGGAATACGTAGAGATTGACCCCGAGATAGAAAAACTGAGATTTCTCCCAATCTACAGACCCAAATGCTATGAAAATTCATAAGCCTAAACTAGACACATATACCTTTGCAATGAGCCATCTTCCATGCAATTTGGAGCTCTGGAGAGAGAGCAGCAGCCTCTACAAGATTACTATTAGCCAAGAAGATGATGCAGAAAATCGAAGGAGCAATACAATAATGGTCACAAGTGTATGTATATTGCTTCCATGTATTGTACAAGTGATTTCAAGTATTTATATAGACTCTAGGAGTGTTCCGCAACTTCTAGAAGTGAATTTTGAATTCAAATGAAGGTGGTAATGGTTGTTGGAGGGAATCAATTCACTTTTCTATAATCTAGGAAAAATGAAGATCTAGTTCGATCTACTTTTAGGTGATTGATTTCTTGATTGAATGCAACTTCAAACACCACAAATTCGTGGGATTTGGGCTCTATCTTTCTACCTTTACATGTGTAAAGATCAATGGTTTTACAACGGTAAATGAACCATCAAAAATTTCTCAAAAAAATAGAATAAATGAGCATAAGAAAAAGAACTCTCCAACGGATATTCTTTCGACGCGATAGCCTTTGATGTAGATCAAATCCACCTCAAGCATAGTGTAAGCTTGATGTTCCAATAGCTCCCCCTCAAGCTAAAGTATGCTTGAGTCTTCATTCTCTGATAGGTTAAGCACCTGCCATAGCTTTGAATCTACAAAGCTTTATTCCATCAAGTGCCTTCGTCATCATATCTGCTACTTGCTTTTCAGTAGGAACAAAAGAAATGTCAATCTCCTTTGCCATGAGCTTCCCCCTGATGAAGTGGTAATGGACTTCTATGTGCTTGGTTCTCGCATGGAAAATAGGATTTGCCGCTAGATGCATGGAACTTACATTATCTCCAAATATGTGAGGTTTGGAACTCACTAGTCCCAAATCCGTATACAATGCTTTTAACCATATTGACTCTTGAGTTGCTATGGTCAACCCTCTGTACTCTGCTTCAGTTTAAGATAAAGAAACTCTTGGTTGCTTCTTGGAACTCCATGACACTAGCTTCGATCATGCAAATCCTAAGTAACCAGAAGTACTTCTTCTATCATCCTTAGCTCCTACCCAATCTGCATCTGAATAGATTTTGATATCCAAGTCTGAAGAGTAAGGATAGAATATACCTTTGTTGATTGTACCTTTGAGATACTTAAGTACTCTCTTAGCCGCATCCATGTGTGGTCTTCTCGGTGAGTGCATGAACTTCCCACACTATATGAGATGTCTGCCCTTGTATGAGTAGCATATATCAAGCTACCTACCAAGCTTTGATACTCTTTACTGTCTTCAATTTTCTCACCTTCATAAACACTTAGTTTATGTTTCATCTCCAAAGGTGTACTTGCAGGTTTAGTGTTCTCCATTTTGAACTTGAGAAGAAGATCCTGGATGTATCTTCTCTGAGTCAAATACATTCCTTCATCTGTGTATATCACCTGCATACCTAGGAAATATGTGAGCTCACCTAGGTCACTGATTCTGAACTCCTCTTGCATGTGTCTCTTGATCCTTTGAATGCCATTTATATCATCACCTATCACAATAATATCCTCTACATATACACATAGATAGATAACCTCATTGTGATCCCTTTTCATGAATAGAGAAGGATCTGAGCTGCTAGCTTTGAACCCTTGATCTTGAAGATATGTAACCAACCTGTAATTCCAAGCTCTAGGAGCTTGTTTCAATCCATACAATGCTTTCTTAAGTCTGCAAACATACGATGGATGATTAGGGTTTTCAAAACTTGGTGGTTGTGACATGTATACCTCTTCACTTATCCAACCATTTAAGAATGCATTTTTCACATCAAGTTGGAGGAGTCTCCAATTCCTTGCAGCAGCTACACTTATCAATGTCCTGATTGTAGTCATCTTTGCAACTGGTGAGAATGTTTCCTCATAGTCTATACCATGAGTTTGTGAGCATCCTTTGGCAACTAATCTTGCCTTGTACCTGCAAACTGATCCATCTGAATTTCTTTTAACTTTATATACCCATCTGCAACCAATTACCTTTTGATTCGACGACATTGGAACCAAATCCCAAGTGTCCATCTCCTTCAATGCATCTATCTCTTCCTTCATGGCCTTTTCCCAATTAGGGTTTCCCTTTGCCTGTTCATAGGTTGAGGGTTCCTCTGAAATAGAGTCTTTTGCCAAGTATATTGAATGCTTCGTAACAAATGTGGAATCATATCCATACCTTTCTGGTTGTTTCTTCTCTCTTGCTGATCTTGTAGGTGCTTGTTTGGAGCGTTCTCCAACCTCTTGCATCTTTGCTTTGCCTCTTGACTTCCATAGCTTGTAACCTGTTGATCATGTGTTGCTTTGATATGTTCGGCAGTCCTAGAACACTTTGATCCCTACATATATCCTTCAACGTTCTTTCATTCACATGAGCAAGTCTCTTATGCCACACTTCAAGCTCACTTAGGGTTTGAGACCCAAAGTTGAATAGAGCTATGTTCCTGGTTTCTCCTACTTCAAAAGTAAAGAGCCTACCATGCTTCTCACCTCGGGCTATCTTTTTGAAGCCTTGGCATGGATCTTCCACAAAAGCTCAATGTTGGGTGAACCTAACTTGCAAGCCTTTTTCAACTATTTGGCCTACACTTATTAGGTTTTTAGTGATAGTGGGTACATAGAGAACCTTACTCAGAATGTTTGTCCTACCATTGGAAGCTTTGACATTACCAATCTTCTCCACATTGTGCTTTGTGTCATCCCTTGTTTGCACTTCATGTCTATGCTTTGGACTTTCCAAATCAGATAGAAGAGCAATGTTGCCTGCAACATGATTCGAACATCCTGAATCTATGTAGAACAAATGATCATCTTCTTTACCTTCTTTGTGGCTTAGATTCATAAGAAGCAATGAGTCTTCATGTGGTTGATCTTCTGAATAATTGTTGTAGTCCCTTCTATTATAGCTTCTATTGTTATTGTTGAAGTTGTGTCCACCTCTGCCTCTATTGCTGCCATATCCACCACTTCCACTTGCTTTCTGGGTCTTCCCATTGAACCAGCAATTCTGAGTGGTGTGGTTGGTCTTATCGCATATGGCACAAGGTTGAACATTCTGACCTTTGGCTTTGTCTTGCTTTGGTCCTTTCTTCTTCCCTTTCCACTTGCTCTTGCTTGCGAAGTTGGCTTGGGAAGTCTCTTCTTCATCTTCTTCCTTCTTCTTGCCTTTCTGCTTCTTATCCTTCTTATCTGCATATAGAGCACTAGTTGAATTACCATGATAAGAGTAACCTTCCTTTATGCTATTGTTGGCTTCTTGATTGAAGAGTTGTCCAAGAAAGATGTTGAAGTCTGGAGTTTGCACATCCATGATGAGACCATAAGCCATCGTGAAGTATTGCCATTGCTTATCACTTCGAATGCCATTGAGAATTTGCCTCTGATGACCTCTTCTTCAATCAGCTCTCCAATGGATGCTAACTGATCTGCAACCTCCTTGACCTTGGTAAAAAACTCTGTGATAATTTGTTTAGGTGTCTTCTTCATTTGGTTGAACTCGTTCCAAAGATGATTCTTTCTTGCTTTGGTACTAGCAGAAAAGAAAGTCTCGAGGGCATCCCATGTCTCTTGAGATGTCTTGCATCCTCTAATATGTGGTAATAGAAAGTCAGAGATAGAGTTTAGTATGTACGACCTTGCTTGAGCATCCCTTGCGCACCAAAGTGTGAGCTTATCTGTCTCCTCTTGTGTAGGTCCTCCTTTGGATCTTGGAATAGGCATAGCTTCATCACTTGCTACAATTCCATAAAGATTTCTACCTTGCAAATAGGCCTTCATTCTGATTTGCCAAGCCACGTAGTTGTGTCGATCAAGCTTCTCGATCATTGAGGGAAAGTCGTCACCCATCATGATCTAGCTCTGACACCACTGAAAGAAGCTTGGAGAAGCTTGGAGAAGCTTGTAGAAGGTAGAAAAGTGCGTTTCGAAGCGACGAAGTTTGGTCAAGCCAACCAGCACAAGACCAGCCCTTGAACTTATGGAGACTCAAATAGACCTTATAAGCATGTGATAAGTGCAAAGAAATGCACTATGTACTTTGGAGCATCAAGGAGAATGAGTCGATACAAAACATATAGGTTCGCGGGTCAACTAGCTCAAAAAACTTACTATCTATGGAAGAGACAATGAACTTCAAATGCCCATAGCCACCAGCGTGATTACAATTAGAAAAACTCCTTTTATGGGAGTGATACACATAGGGTTAGTGTATAGAATGCATAAAATTATAAGGAATAAGAAAAATATGCTATAGGAATGAATGAGACATTCACCTGTGGTACTTCCTATTTTTCAGGAATACGCAGAGATTGACCCCGAGACAGAAAAACTGAGATTTCTCCCAATCTACAAAACCAAATGCTATGAAACTTTATAGGTGTAAACTAGACACTTATACCTTTGCAATGAGCCATTTTCACACAATTTGGAGCTCTGAAGAGATAGCAGCAGCCTCTACAAGATTACTGTTGGTAAAGAAGATGATGCAGAAAATTGAAGGAGCAAGACAATAATCGTCACAAGTGTATGTATATTGCTTCCATGTATTGTACAAGTGATTTCAAGTCTTTATATAGACTCTAGGAGTGTTCCACGACTTCTACAACTGAAGTTTGAATTCAAATGAAGGTGGGAATGGTTGTTGGAGGGAATCAATTCACTTTCCTACAATGTAGGAAAAGTGAAGATCTAGTTTGATCTACTTTTAGGTGATTGATTTCTTGGTTGAATGCAACTTCAACCACCACAAATTTGTGGGATTTGGGATCTATCTTTCTATCTTTACATTTGTAAAGCTCAAGGCTTTTACAACGGTAAATGAACCATCAAAAATTTCTCAAAAAAATACAATAAATGAGCATAAGAAAAAGAACTCTCCAACGGATATTCTTTCGATGCGATAGCCTTTGATGTAGATCAATGTTGGAGACCTCTTAATCTCCAAATGCTTGATCTATACTGATCTAAGAACACATCTATATCAATTATAGACCAAACTTTACACAAATGTTACTTTGATTTACCAAATCATTCATGAACAATTCTCTGAGTGAGAATTTTCCTTCTTCAAGAAGTCTGCTTCAGAAATTGACTTCAATACCTGCACATATCTTCAGATATCTTCAAACTAATGATACGCAAGTCTTCACACTACTTTTGTGCAATCATATCAGCCATTGATTCTCCAAAATAATCATTAAACCTTTGATTTGATCCTTAAGATCAAAGGTATGTCAAAAACTATCTTCTAGAAATGGCGACTTTGACATGGTCAACTTCTTAAGTTGATTTCTCACAGCACAAATCCCGTTTTGCTAAATGCTTTTAGCCATAGCTTCCTTACCTTCTAACTTAGATTTTGAATGCTCACTCATTCAAAAATTTACACTATGCACTGAGATCTAAGCAAAACATTGACACTGAAAAGTGCGCAACTTTGAGAAGTTTGTCCGCAGATTCTACATACAAATGTTCCTATTAATCATTCTCATAGTAGGAAAAAAATTAGATCATAAAATTCTGAACATAGCTTCATTAGCTTTCAGATTAGATGTGTACAAAAGGATTTATGATCCACATGATCAGACTGAGAGAACTCAAAGAAAAACCCGTTGCTAATTTCCTGAGTAAAACTCTCTACACATCTCTCTAAGACACTTGTCTTCAAAATGACTCTCACACATATTTCTTTACATCATTGACTTGTATACATATAGCTTTAGACTTATCTTGCGTCTATTACATTACTTCTTATCATCCTAAGGATTATCTATACTCAGATTACAAGAATTTCCACCTATAGTGTACATATGTATACATACTTCACTTCTCATATCTCTTCACTCTCTCAAGTGTTTTCTTCCACTTCAATCTGATCATAAGCTTGATTCAAGATCTTTATAATCATCAATTTGTGATTGGTTTGTTCCAACAGCTCCCCCTCAATCACTGATTGTGATTATTCCATTCTTCTTCACTCCTGCCATCTCTTTGAATCTCTGTAACTTAGGTCCATCCAAGCTTCTTGTCATCATATCTACAACTTGTTCTTTTGTTGAAGTATACATCACTTCAATCTCTTTATCAAGTACCTTTTCTCTCAAGAAATGATATTGAATTTCTATATGCTTAGTCTTGGCATGAAAAACAGGGTTAGCTTCCAAATACAAAGAACTCATATTGTCTCCAAAAATAATTGGAGTACTCTCATCAATTCCAAAACTCTTCAACAAGGTCTTTAACCATATTACTTCTTTTGCAGCATCTACCATTCCTTTATACTCAGCTTCTGTGGATGACAAAGCAACTGTATGTTGCTTCTTTGAGCACCAAGAAACTAGTTTATCTCCAATATAACAGACATACCCATGAGTGGACCTTCTGTCCTCTTAATCACCTGCCCAATCTGCATCACTAAACACTCTGATTCTTGTGTCAGAAGTAAATCCATAATACAGACCTTCACTTAGGGTTCCTTTGATATATTTGAGTACCCTTTGAGCTATAATCCAATGAGTCTTCTTTGGACAATGCATAAATTGTGATAACACAGCTATTGCATATGATAAATCTCGCCTTGTCAAGGTAGCATAGATTAAACTACCTACCAAACTCTGATATTTCTTCATGTCATTAAATTCTTCACCTCCAACCTGCTCAACTTATGATTTACCTCCAATGGTGTGCTTGAAGGCTTGCAATCCTCCATGTTAAATTTGACTAGAAGATTCTTCAAGTACCTCTCTTGTATAACATATACTCCATGTTGAGTATACACAACCTGCATTCCTAAGAAATAAGATAAGTTTCCCAAATCACTTATCTTAAACTCCTTCTCTAGTTGTTTCTTAAGTTCATTGATTCCTTGAGCATTTGTACCTATGACAATAATATCATCAACATAAATACACATGTATATGTATCCATTTTCACTTGCCTTTATCAGCAAGCTACTATCTGCCTTTGATGCTTGAAATCCACAATCATTCAAGAACTTGACAAGCCTGTAATTCCATGCTCTTGGAGCCTGCTTCAACCCATACAAAGCTCTCTTGAGCTTACACACATAATCTGATCCAATTGAATCCATGAAACCTTCTGGTTGCTCCATGTATACTTCATATACAATGTATCCATTCAGAAATGCAATCTTCACATCTAATTGTGATAACTTCCATCCTTTACAAGTTGCAATAGCAATCAATGATCTAATTGTAGACATCTTAGCAATAGGACTAAAGGTTTCATCATAATCTACCCCATAGGTTTGGGCATAACCTTTGACCACAAGTCTAGCCTGGTCTCTAGACACCTTTCCATCTGCAAATCTTTTTGTTTTATACACCCACTTACATCCAATGACTTTTTGATTCTTTGGTCTTGGCACCAATTCCCAAGTTTCATTTTCAAGTAGAGCATCATACTCTTCTTGCACTGCCTTCTCCCAATTCTGTTTACCTTTAGCTTCTTCATATGTAATTGGATCCTCTTCTGTCTTCACAATGTAAGCATAATCTTTTTTTGTTAGAAAAGATGTATCATAACTATACCTTATAGGCTCTTTCCTTTCCCTTGAGGATCTTTTGACCTCTGCACTTCTTGAAGTCTCAGCCACATTTGATTCTGGATCAAATCTTGGCCCATCTTCTACATTATCCTGCAATTTACTTTTATAGTCAACATCATCAATATTTTCTTCATACACATTTACTTTTGCCTTCCCTTTCCTTTGTATTTCTTTGTCATCTGCATAATCATTTGTTGACCCTGTATACCATGTGCTTTGCTCATCAAATGTAACATCTTTGGTAACAAGAAATTGCTTTGTGGATGGACTCCACAACCTATAACCCATCTGTCTATCATCATACCCAATAAACACATACTTCTCTGCTTTGGGTTCTAGCTTATGTCTTAATTGTGAAGGAACATAAGCATATGATAAGCATCCAAATACCTTACAGTGATCAAGAGTAGGTTTCTTACCCCACCATGCTTCATAAGGAGTTCTTCCATCCAAAGCTTTACAAGGTAACCTATTCACAAGGTATGTTGCAGTGTTGATAGCTTCTGCCCATAAGTAATTTGGTCAATTCTTTTCCTTCATCATTGCCCTTACAAATTCTACAAGAGTTCTATTTCTTCTTTCTGCAACTCCATTCTGTTGAGGAGAGTACCTGCAAGTTACTTCTCTCATTATTCCTGCATTCCACAAATAATCATGAAAATCTTTAGAGAAATACTCTCCCCCTCCATCCGATCTCAACCTCTTAAGCTTTTGTCCTGTAATCCTTTCTGCATAAGCATGATAATGTTTGAATGTCTTGAAGACTTCTGATTTATCCTTGATTACATATAAAGTAATCCATCTGGTTGCATCATCAACAAACAACACATAATATCTAGATCCATTTATGCTATAGTCCCTTGAGGGACCCCACACATCTGTATGAACCAGTTCAAGCATATTTGAATACTTGTACCCTGATTTAGTGTATGAACTTTTGTGTGCTTTACCTAATTGACAAGCTTCACACTTGTACACCATGTGTTGCCCTTCAATATTTGGCAAACCAAGCACCACTTGATTCTTTGACATTTCCTTTATAGCTCTCTCATTGAAATGACCTAGCCTTTTATGCCATAGGTCTAACTCAGACATCTTTTGACTTCCATAAGTAAATAAAGCATGTCCCACATTACCTTGGACTTTAAGAGTAAACAACCTTCCTTCCTTTTTACCTGCAATTATGTTTCTATATCCCTGATTTGGATCTTGCACATAGACACCATCATTTGTGAATTTGACTTCATATCTCTTCTCCACAATTTGCCCTACACTTATCAAATTTTTAGGAATAGTAGGAACATAAAGTACCTTGCTCAAGAGTGTACTTCCACTCTTTGTCTTCAATGATCCAATGCTCTCCACTTTATGTTAAAAAAAAAACTCTATAAATAGAGAGAACTCACTTCATTTTACACTTTTTGCAACTCAAGAGAATAACACGCACCAAGCAAACTGCAAGGAAAGATCACGTGTTCTTTCCTAGCCCTCATCTAGCGATGCAATTTCCACCATAGTTGCAACCCCTCCAAAGACCCTGAAGTGGTTCCCAGAGCACATCTATGCTTGTGTCACATGATGACACACCACTTGGGAGCAATCCATCGCGAGAACATGAAGTGTCCAATAGACAAGACTATTTCACTCCACGATGATCAGAGTCAGATTCAGATGATGAGCCACCAACAAGGACACCCATCAAGGCAAGACCCAAAGAAAAGGTGACGAGAAGGGTTGTATCAGAAAGCGATGAGGAGTCCTCCTCGAATGATGAAAGCAACAATCAACCACCATGGAATGATATGCACATTCCAACAAGCCATAGGGAGACACATGGAGGCAAGACACTTCCACAAAGACAAGGGCAAATACCAATAGAGGAGGAAAGGGAGCAAAGTCAACAACCACATCGAGAACAAAATGTGCAAGATGAAGCTCGACCCTCACATCGTGTACATCGGAGAAAGAAAAACTATCAACCACGTAGACCTCAACGACAGCCGAGAGGTAGCTGAGGCCTACCTCATCTCCATGCTTAAGGACTCTAACCTATGTGCTATCCATGCCAAGAGAGTAACCATACAACCCAAGGACATTCAGCTAGTAAGAAGAATTAGAGGAAATAACATGTGACATGTGTATATTGTACCCTTTGATAGGCATACTTTGCGATGTAATATAATGATTAATAGAAAAATTTGTTTTTACCTATATATTCTTTGTGTCTTTTTTTCTCTCTTTCTCACTCTCTCTATCTTTGACTCTCCACCATAAGTGTATGCAAATAACTTTTGCTTCAGTCAGTTATATATGGAATGATTTGAACCTGCATGCATTTAGCTATTGTTTTTTTACTAGATATGTACATGTACCTAATATTGCCCCAAAGGTCATTTTCATGCAAAAAAACTCGTAGCCACAAAAATGCGGGATTCAGCCCTGCAATTTTTTTGTAGGGCTAAATCCCGCGTTTCTGTGACTGGGTTTTCTTTTGCATTTTATGGCATTGTTTATGCACGCTATGTATAGATGAGATGTTAAGAGTGTATAATACAAAGGTTAGTCTCTCCAGGTAATCTTTGGCTTGCTTGAAATTTAGTGTATAGTTGATGCCACCCATAATCAAGAGAAATTGAATAATATCATACTATCTTACACTTTGGAGCCCTCAAAAACACTAAAAAAGGCTAAAAAAGCCCTAGCCATAGAAACGCTGGAATCAGCCCTGCAAATTTTTTTTTGGGCTGATTCCCGCATTTTTGTGGTTGGGGCTTTTTTGGCCTATTTTATGCTTTTTAAGATACCACAGACCATAGGTAGCACTTAGATGAAGAAAAAAACTTAAAATTACATAGACTTTGTGGAGACAATGGTAGGTTCAATTTATGAAGCACATTTCATACACAGGACTAGACAAACTATGAAAATATAAGTTTGTATTATCCAAATATTAACATCATTTCTCAGTTGCCTTCAATTTCTCTACAAGTTTCTTTCTCCTTTGGAGAGATTGAGGCAGTTGGTAAGTCAATACAGATCTTCATATTACATGGGGGTCTTGCATTCCCAGACCCATGGCAATACCTATTTGCCCTAGTAATTTTCCTCTAAAGTTAAGCCCTAATGTAGTTACAACTAAGGATTTCCTAGCCAAAATGACACAATTAGTGCCTTGGGTAATTGTACATAGACACAAAATTTTGCTAAGGGCCTTCAAGCACCAAGTCATGAAGTGCCCATCCGGACTGTAGTCTTTATGTATGATAACAAAATCATCATTTGGTGACTTTCTGATGTAGTTTGCCAAGGATGAACCACTCCCACGAGAAAGGTCGATCCCCACCAGATCCTGCCGCGAACTTGTCCAGCTCAATTGCTTCCTATTAAGAAAGAAAATGAGAAATCAAGCTCTTACTTTGTTAACTTAAATTGTTCATTTATTTAATTCAATTACCACTTACATCATGAAGCTTGTCTTCTTCCAACCCTCTTCCAGGGGCATCAATATCAATTCTAGAGTGTGCCATGCTACTCTCCTCTGCTACGGGGGATGTAGGAACTTTCTGCTTCATTATCCTCTCCCGTGCTGCGTTGAACTCCTCCTCCGTAGTATAATTGTTCTGCACACAACATTGCTATGGTGTTTGCCACAGAATCTCCAAGTGGGATGGCCTTCTTTTCAAGTATGTCAAATGTGTTGTCAAGCGAAACATCTAACATTGTGGAGAAAATACTCAATCATTCATCTAGACGTAGACCGAATGCCTTCTCAATATCATGAAGAAAAATAAATTCCTCTCGATCCACAACGATGATGGAGAGATATTCAATTTCCACCTCTGGTAATGCAGGGTTAGAGGGGTTGAGATTTGAAGGGGGAGCTTGCTCCATGCTTGATAGCTCACGTAGTTTGTCCTCAACACCACCAATGAAGTCTTGGTGGATTTTAATGCTTTCTTTTGCAAAATTTATGACATGTGGTTGAGGCTCATTCTTCTCCTTAACAAAGCCCCTTGTGACAAGGTTGGGGATGGGTGTAGGTTCAGGCTCCTCATTGATGATAAAATATGTTGTTGCAATGTAGGAAAGATACTTTATACCCATCCTCTTCTTTTTGTTAAGTTTCTTTATTAATGGCATAGAGTCATCTAATAAGTGCCCTACATTTTTAGCAACTGCCATGAAGCGCTTAATCCGCTTCATGAAGGCTTCATCGCCTTTGTGTATGTAGAGTAAAAGGACAAATGGGACCCATTTACCCTCATAAGGTGGTATTTCTATAGAGTAAGGCAAGATGTAGTACTCAAGGAACTCTATGATTTCCTCGAGCACATCAGAGTTTAGTTGAATTGTTTTGTTTAGATCAGGGACTCTAGACAATAGGTGATACAAGTGTGTTTAACCTTTGAACTCAGCTGATTCCAAGAAATCATTGAAGAGTTCTCGAGGACATTTGGGTTACAGGGTACTGGAGGTTGAGGCAGCCATTGCGTGTGATACTAGATTGTGTGCATGCTCTACGAGTGCTTCTAGCTCTTCTTGGTTGCAAAAGTAAGAAATGAGAGAATAAGTGTTGCTTTTTTTCTCTAAGGTAGTGATATTGAATCTCAATATGTTTGGTACTGGCATGAAACACAGGGTTAGATTCCAAATACAAAGAACTCATATTGTCTCCATAAATTATAGGAACACTCTGATTGATGTCAAAACTCTTCATGAGAGTTCTCAAACATATGACTTCCTTTGCAGCTTCCACCATACCTTTATATTTTGCTCTTGTAGATGATAAAGCAATTGTATGTTGCTTCTTAGAACACCAAGAAACCAATTTATCTCCCACATAACACAAATACCCATGTGTTGATCTTCAATCATCAGAATTACCTGCCCAATTTGCATCATATATATCTTGATTCTTCTATCTAAGGTAAACCAATAGTAAAAACCTTCTTTAAGTGTGCCTGTAATGTATCTTAGCACCCTTTGACCTGCAATCCAATGTTCCTTCCTTGGACAATGCATGAATTGAGATAGAACTCCAACTGCATATGATAAATGAGGTCTTGTCAATGTAGCATAAATCAAGCTACCCACCAAACTCTGATTAAGCTTCATATCTTTGAATTCATCTCCTCCATATCTACTCAATGTGTGGTTCAGCTCCATTGGGATTGATGCTATCCTGAAATTTTCCATGTTAAACTTGATTAGTAAATTCTTCAAATACCTTTCTTGAGTTACATATACTCCATGTTGAGTATATAGAATCTCCATTCCCAAGAAGTATGATAAATCTCCCAAGTAACTAATCTTGAATTCTTTGTCCATCTCGTTTTAAAGCATTTGTATGCCTTTGTCATCTCTACCTGTGAGTATTATGTCATCAACATAAATACAAACATAAATGAAGCCATCTTCACTTGCTTTGACTAACAAGCTTGTATCTACCTTTGATGCTTGAAAACCAAGTTCCTTCAAGAACTTTACAATTCTGTAATTCCATGCCCTTGGGCTTGCTTCAAGCCATACAAATCTCTCTTGAGCTTACACACATAATCTAGATTATGTTGATCTTTGAAACCATCTGGTTGTTCCATGTAGACTTCATCTAAAATGTAACCATTTAGAAATGCATTCTTCACTGTCATCTAATTGAGACAATTTCCAACCTTTGCAAATAGCAATAGCAATGAGAGTCCTTATGGTTGTCATCTTTTTAGTAGGACTATATATTTTATCATAGTGCACACCATAAGTTTGTGCATATCCTTTCACAACAAGTCTAGCTTTGTACCTAGACACACTTCCATTTGCAAATCTTTTTGTTTTGTAGACCCACTTACATCCAATTACCTTCTAATTACTTGGTTTGTGTACCAAGTCCCAAGTCTCATTCTCAATGAGTGCATCATACTCTTCCTTCATAGCTTCTTCATGTGTGGAAGGGTCTTCATCTGTTTTTACTATATAAGCATAGTCTTTAGTTGTCAAGAAAGAGGTGTCATAACTATACCTTATAGGTTGTCTTTTGTTCCTTGATGACCTTCTCAATTCTCCACTTCTTGAAGTTTCTGGTTCATCATATTGTGGATCAAACCTTGGAAATTTTTCATTTTCAACTTGCACTTCATCATTCTCTTCTTCCTAAAAAAATTGAACCTTTGATTAACCTTTCTTCTCATTCAATGTTTCTTCAAGACCTGCATAAGCACTATTTGTTCTTGAGTACCAAGTCCCTTGCTCATCAAATGTGACATCCTTTGATACAAGGAATTGCTTTTTAGATGGACTCCACAACCTATATCCCATTTGTTTATCATCATAACCAATGAACAAATACTTTTCAGCTTTTGGTTATACCTTATGCCTTAATTAAGAAGGAACATAAGCATAGGCTAAGCAACCAAATACTTTGCAATGGCCTAATGTAGGTCTCTTACCCCACCAAGCTTCATATGGTTTCATGCCCTACAAAGCTTTACATGGTAGCCTATTAACCAAGTATGTGGTTGTATTTATAGCCTCAAGCCACAAATAATTAGGACAATTCTTCTCTTTCATAATTGATGTTTCAAACTCAACAAGAGTTCTATTTCTCCTTTCTACTACACCAGTTTGTTGAGGAGAGTACCTGCAAGTAACTTCTCTTTTTATACCTTCATTCCACAGATAGCTATTGAATTCGTTTGAGAAATACTCTCCCCCTCCATCCGACCTTAACCTCTTCAATTTTTTTTCTTGTAACCCTCTCTCCATTTACATCATAGTGTTTAAATGTGTTTAACACTTTTGATTAGTCTTTCATCACATAAATAGTGATCCACCTAGTAGCATCATCAACATAAATCACATAGTATCTGGAATCATTTATATTAAACTCTTTTGAGGGACCCCATACATCTGTATGCACCAATTCAAGTTTCTCTAAATACATGAAACCTTGCTTATTGTATGATTGCTTGTGAGCCTTACCTAATTGACATGCTTCACATCTATATGTCATGTGTTGAAGTGCAACATTAGGTAGTCCAAGCATTGAACCATTATTAATCATCTATTTAATACCTCTTTCATTGAAGTGTCCAAGCCTCTTGTGCCAAAGATCCAACTCAGATATCTTTTGCTCTCCATATGTGAGCAAGGCATGTCCAACATTACCTTGTACCTTTAATGTGAAGACCCTTCCTTCTTTCTTCCGTGTAACAGTTTGCTTATACCCTTGGCTAGGGTCTTCAACATAAACTCCATCATTAGTAAACCTCACATCATATCCTTTTTCTACAATTTTTCTACACTAATCAAATTCTTTGGAATTGTAGGAACATACTAAACCTTACTCAAAAGAGTACTTCCATCTTTAGCTTTCACTGATCCAATAGAATTTACCTTATGTTTTGCATTTTCACCTATTTGGATTGAATGACTGAATACCTTATTTTCCAAATCAATCATCAAAGCAATGTTCCCACTCAGATGATTACTACAACCTCAGTCAATGTAGAATACCTTTTGGCCTTCTTTTGGAACTTCAGATGTCACATTCATAATAAGAGTTGAGCCTTCTTTCTGATTTGATGCACACTTGTAGTAGGTGTTGTTGTAGGACTGGTTTTGGAAACTTCTTCCACCATTCCTTCCAAAGAAACTTCTACCACCTCTACCTCTAAAACATCCTCTCTGATTTCTTCCACCTCTACCTCTTTGATTGAAATTATGATTAAAATTACTAGTGCCTTGATTATTATGCCAACATTCATGAGCTAGATGATTGGTCTTGCCACATATCCAACAAGATTTGATATTATCCTTGTTGTTTCTGCATCTTCCTCTACTTTTTCCACTTCCTCTTCCTCTTAGGAAGTTTGCTTGACTTGGGGTGCCTTTATCTTCAACTGATTGTTGATTTCCTTTGCTAGCGTTCTTCTTATCTTTGGAATACATTTCTTGACTTGCACTCTTATCAATATCCCCTTTGATATCTTGCTCAAAACTTAGCATATGACCTAGTAATTAATTCAAAGCAGGACTAAAATGATCCAATGAAACTTCTATTGATAATATGAAGGGCTTCCATTTCTCATATCCTCTTAAACCTGTAAGAATTTATTTTACGAATTTATCTTCTTCAATGTCTTCATCACATGCACCTAAAGAATCAACAATGTCTTTCATCTTTGTCACATAATCAGATATTGATTGCGAGGCCTTCTTCTTTAGTGTGGTAAACTCTGCCCATAGTGATGCCTTCATTTACTTGGTTGTATTCTGGAAATGCTCCTCGAAAGCATTCCATATATCACTTGCACTTTCAAGTCCTCTAATGTGAAGAAGCAAGTAATCATTCAGTGCCGTATAGATAATGCTCGTTTCTTGAGCATCCTTTTTCATTGAAACCTTCAAATCTGCAAACTCCTCCCTGGTTGGAACACTATGGTCTTTCTGTGAGTTATGGCTTCACTCAAAAACATCTGCTTCACAAAGATCACTTATTGACTAATGAACTCATTAAATTTTTCTATGAAACTTTAAGACAAACTCTTCTAATGTATATGAAATTACTCCAAGTTAAATCTATCAAAAGAACTTACAAAACTTTAGATTTACTTCAAGAAGTAAACCTATGTCTGAAACAGGCTTTCCCTGCAGGTGACTTTCACATATGCAACTTTAAAGACCCAATTCTCACAATCTACAATCTGTTTAATCAAATTCTTTTAGAAATAGATAGCTTACCTTCCAACTCGGATTTTGAGTGCTCATTTGTGTAAAACTTTACACTTTACAGTGAGATATGATCAAATCTTTGACCATCTAGATTGCATTTGTTTCAGAATTCACTCATCACTTTTACACATATAAATGTTCCTACTCACAATTCTCTCAGCCTGATTACAATTAGACTCTCAAATCTTAACCATAGATGCATCCACTATAGACTTAGAGATGTACAAAAGGATTTCTCAATTGGCTAAGCAGAGAAGGAGAATTTGGAGAAAGATCGAGGTGCTATTCTCGGAAAAACTTTTATTCATTTGAACTTACATTTGATGGATAATTCTCATACTCATAACCACTTTCTCACCATCTAGTCATCCTCTATTCATCTATTCTTGTGCTTTCTTATATGAAACATCTATATACAAGTATATATAGGTGTTTATATCAAGATCCATCACTAATACAAAGTATCTATGAACTATTTACAAAGTTTTTATGCATGAGTTTGCAAATCATCTCTCTCTCTCTCTCTCTAAATCTTCTCTTCACTTTATGCTTCATCCTTCCTCCTTTTCTTCATTCTTCATTCTTCAGTCCTCTTTGTAGTCATCAAAATATGATTGTCTTTCTCCAACATTCACTATCCAGTAAAGGGGATTGATGTGTAGATTGTCTTGATGCAGTTGCAAAGGCATAAAAGTTTGAGAAGATTGAGAATTTTATTGAAAAAAGCGTCCAAATAAAGGTTTATCTCAACACAACATTGACCCTCGAGAACTCTTTCAACAAATCAGAATGGATAGAGATTGACTAACTCTATTAATGGTCAAGTAGGACAAAATAAGATAAAGCAAATTGATACACCAAGAAGTGAGAACCTATGCATTGGCCACGTGATTCTCATTTCTTCAAGGGGTTAAAGGATTGGAATTTAACTTTAGATGTGGAGAATAAGGCCATTACCTATTCTCTACAGGCAAAGATAGCTCATCTACAAGAGGAAAACATAATGATTAAGAAAGCAGATGATCCAAGTAAATGTTCTAACCCTAAGCTTCAATGCATGGAAACTTCTTCTCATTCAAGGGCATCAGTGATGAGAATTATGGTGGACATATCATCAAAAACTAGTTTCTTGATTGATTCACGTAGTAAGAATTGTTTCCTTTCACTTAAATTAGTAGAGGGTTTCGGATTGCATATTGACATGAAGACCAAAAGACTTGTATAGATGGCTAATGGTAGGATACACTATTCTCGAGGCTGTATTGAGAATCTTGATTTTATGTTAGGTGAAGATAAGTTTTTGGGTACCTTCCATGTAATTGAAATGAGAGAATGTGGGGTAATCATTGGCACCGACTAGAAAATTCATAACATTGTCATGATTGATTAAGAAAGGGGGATGCATACTTTGAAAATAGACGTGGAGGAACATCGTCTTGTAGATTAGTGTAATTCAGGTTTTTCTCATAATTTTGCTATAAAGTTGATTGAGGGAAGTAAGCCCAAAGTTTTGCGGAAAGCTTCAAATGTCTCCCTAGGCACAACCTTTGTGGAAAGGTCTACAATGTTCTTCTACATGGGCACATATGCCAAATTGATCTCTCTTGTAGAGAACCTCTCCCTGACACAATGATAGTGCACCTCAATGTGCTTAGTGCGATCATGAAACACATGGTTCCTCGCAACTGCCAATGCACTTTGATTGTCAATGAAGACGGTGGTGGCAAAAGATTGACCAACACGAAAATCAGCCATAAGGCATCTGAGCTACACACACTCAACAATCGCTATGAAAGTTGCCCTATACTCAACCTCACAACTAGAAGTGACCACAGTAGGTTTCTTCTTGCTCAACCAAGATATGCATGAGCTACTAAGCGTGAAGCAAAAACCACTCATGGACACACAAGTGTCATAACAACCAGCCCAATGAGAGTTAGAAAAAACATGTAAATCTAGCGATAGTGATCCACCCTTGGGATAAAACAGTCTAAGTAGTCGAGTACCACTCAAGTAGTGAAAGATGTGCTTAACCCACATCCTATGCTTGACATCTAGGCAATGGATAAACTTGCTCATCTATGAGATAGCATAATGAATATCTTGCCGAGTAATACATAAGTAAATAAAGCATCCAACAGCCTGTTGATAGAGAACAACATCAAATACATCTCCAGCATCATGAAGACTCAATCATAAACCTATCTTTATGAGAGTGGCAGTAGGTTTGCAGTCTTCGAGGCTAAAACACTACAATAATGTGTCAATATATTTTGTTTGACACAAATCTATTTTTCCATCAACTTGCATAAATTGAATGCCCAAATAATGATGCAAATGCCCCAAATCTAACATCTCAAATGAGGCATGCGGATCAGCCTTAAAATACGCAATTTGCTTGTCATGAGGACGAGTGAGCAACATGTCATCAATATACACAACAATGATCATAAGCACATCATTTACATGCTTAACATATAAGGTGCTCTTAGTTGGGGTGTTCTTAAAACCATGTGCAATCATGTAGGCATGTATCTTTTCATACAAAGCACCTGGTGATTGCTTCAAACCATCTAATGACTTTTTCAATGTGCACACTTGGTTTTCATGCCCTTTCTGCACAAAGCCATGGGGCTGAAAAACATACACTTCTTCATAGAAATCACCATTCAAAAATGCAGTTTTAATGTCCAACTAATGTACATTTCAACCGTGATGAGCTGCAAGTGCACAGATGCTATGAACAATAGTCATTTGGCATGTAAGAGCAAAGGTCTCATCAAAATCAATGCCTCTTTCCTGAGCATAAGCCATTGCAACAAGCCTAGCCTTATTCTTGTCAATTGCTCCATCATGCTTACACTTCAGATCGTACACCCACTTAGTGCCAATGACCTTCTTTCTAGGAGGCAAGTTACATAAAGACCATGTACCATTCTTCATTATAGGATCATATTCAGATTACATAGTAGCCATCGGATTTTTTGAATTTTGTGCTTCATCAAACGATACAGCCTCATTCTCATTATAGAGACAAGAGGCATACATAGCATAACAATCTAATGCAAGAGAAGCACTATGAGAGCCTGAACTAGTAGGATATGATAAAGGTGCATCTATTTTTCTATCATGCAAAATCTACACCAACCATTTTGGCGTAGTTTTTGCTTCCTCAATATCAGTTCTCTCATCAACAAGTGCATCATGTAAATCTGCATAAGAAATGGAATGATCTATATCATCACATGAAACCTGTAAAGGCTAAGATGTTGCCTCATTACTACTAGCACTAGACTGTCCACCTGTAAAAAGATGCACCAAAGCATCATACATGTCCTTAGAGCTAACTAATTTCTCCTTAGTACATGAAAGTAATGGCTGAATAACATCTTTCACAAAAACAACATCACATCTAACCAAAATGAGTTTTGTTTGTAGATGATACAGAAAATACTCTTTGCTTTCAGAACTCTACCCAACAAAAATACATTTCACTACTTTATCATCCAATTTCATGTGTTATTGTTCAAGCACTAATGCATATGCCAAACAACCAAAAACATGAAAGTGAGCAACAAAGGACTTACGACCATGCCAAGCCTCATATGGAGATAGACTACAATGCTTTAGTGGGACACGTGTTAAGTACATATGTTGCACACATAACAACCTCAAGCGAGAAACTATGTGGTAACGCCTAACTCTTGACCATACATCTCACCATCTCCATAAGTGATCTATTCTTTCGTTCATCAAATCCAATCTATTGAGGTGTATACAACATTGTACACTGATGTTTCATCCCACGTTCAACAAGAAATGCATTAAAATCAGAAGACATATATTACCCCTTGATTAGAATGGAGGATGCCCAGACTTGTAGAGAGTACGCATGTGGAAGCAAAATGAAAAGTAAAGTACTCTCACAAAACAAAGAATGTGTGAGACACAAAATGCGTAGACCATGAAATGGGTAAACTCATGTGGATTAGAAATGATCTTGCCAAGAGCATGGAGTAGGCTCCTCAAGCTTCTAACCAAGTACAAATGAGGGGAGAGGCCCTCCTTATATAGATTTGGGAGGGGCTCTCAAAAGTACATCATATGTGGGATAAGTCTCCTGAAAGGAGAATGAATACAACTGGTAGAAGCACATGGCAAGGTAGCCAAATACAAAGGAAATACAATATAAAATGGAAATAGACTAGAAATGGAGTGCCTCTTACATAGCAAATGGAGATGCACTCATGCAGATACAAATGTAGATGAAGTAGGAGCAATCATGTCATCAACACCCCCTCTGTAGCTCCATTTTGGAGTGTATGGAGACTGCTAGGGTATGTGAGAAAGGTCCACCAAGAATGTATCAGTAGCAGCAGCACGAGCAAAAAATAGGAAGTCGTCATCTGGGAATACAAGAACGGAACAAGATCTCGTTGGACGAGATTACCTCCATGTGAGAGAGATAGGATGACTCCATGTGGTACATAGGAACCTTCAAAGCTTTGACAATGTCCACCACACTATGTGTATCACCAAGAAGTAGGTCCTGCAAGAGTGAAACATAAAGCATGAAGCATAAAATCATAGTCACATGGTAGTACGTATGTATGCTGATGTCCTCCATGGAGTGTACAAAGTCCTGATGTGTGTCAGTAGAACCTTGGAAGCCCCCTCTGAACTGTGAAGCTGGCTCAGAATAGGATCCAACTGAGTGATGAATCCACGTAGATGCAAGAGTGTCATGTGGTAAGTGACCAGATGCTGGACTCCATGAATGGAAAGGTACATGCTCAGAATGCTGCAGTAGACGAGGTAAGTGGACTCTCGAAGATAAGAATGGAAAATGACGAGTCACTGATCCTGGAGTAATGCCCAACTGAAGCTGAGCGGAAATATAAGCCTTAGATGATATGATAGGTATATCCATCTGAGGTATAAGCTGAGATGATATCTCTGACTCCTCATGCTCCAAAACTGTATCATGATCGGGAAAGTCATGTACAAAGAGAGCATGCTCCACATAGTGTGACTGTTCAAAATGGGACTGATCCACCTCTGAATCGGAAATGGGAGGATCCAAAAATGATGAATACATAGAGTATTCATCAAAGGTGCAATCTTTGGTTACTATAACTGAGTGACTCTTTGGATCCTAGAGTTTGTATGCCTTTTGTCCCTCACTGTACCCGATGAACATGTATTGCTTAGGTCAATCATCATCATGGCCTTGGACATAGGCATCACTACCAAAGACGCGGAAATAGCTTACACTTGGTGTTGCTCTAGCACAATGGTGAGAACCACGTTAAGAAGCTCCACCTCCTTAATGTCAATCCGCGGAAGAGATAGGAGTGATATGAAGATCGTGAATGTGAGATGAAGTGAGAGTGATGGTGAGAAGCATAGAGATGCACACACACTACGAAGAGACAAGCAAGACACAATGGAAGGTGAGAAATCAACTCTATGGCTCAAGAACACTCTTACAAGCTCAAAATAGCTCTAAGCTCTTCTCTACTCCAACAAGCTAACCTCAAAAATGAGCTCTCTAGCTCTTTTTATAGATTCTAGACTAGTTTTGACCGGTTTCACATCTAGTGACCGGCATAGTTAAAAAATAGGTCCTAGATGCTATTTGGAAGGGTAAACGGTGTCTAAAAATAACCAAAATTGGTATGCTCATTCTACCTAAGCTCCTCAAGCTCGAGGACTCCTCGCCTTGCACAAAATGGAGCTATGAATTACAAAAAGGGGTTTTTCTATTTACATATGGTACAAAAGTGGTGAAAATCACTGTTGGAGGTTTTGAAAAGTATTTATAAAACATAATTCTTTGAAAAATGATTCGACTGACTCCCTGCTCTGTCTTTACATGCTTCTGTGTCTTCTATGCCTCTAGCTGCTGCCAACACCCCCCTCCCTCTCGCTTCTGTCGTCCTTGACAGAACCTTGTTGTGCGGTCTGTCGGATGTAGTTCTGTAGGAGTTCTTGAGCGAGGGTGTGCTCTGATATTTGAATGCCTCGGGCTAGATCTGCCTCGAGTTTCTCCCAATCAATGGGCTGCGGTTCATCTAATGGCGGGAGTCGATAATGCGTGGAATATACCATTTGTTCACAGGCAAATAATTGCAATAAGTGTGTAGGCCTGCTAATGAACACTTTCGAATGGTATTCCTAGAAACCGGTTGTGAACATTTCTTCAAAAGTCTGCTTATAGCACGCCGGTAAGTATTTAATTCTGCAATGCCAGGCATAGCACACCCGGAGCGATGGCGTTGTACTCATATCATATGCAAGATCTAGATTTCCGTGCTCGAAACCCGGGGTGTTTACATGAGGTGCCTTGACGCATCTGAAGACTTTAAAAACCATTTGCATCATGTCAAATATTTTGACAGTCATATGTGCTGCTATATCGTCCATATGTTTTAAGCGAGTGAGCCAGTGATGAATCGTTGCCATCATGTACCCGATTGTAGGTGGTCCGGTGGGTGGCCTGAAATATGGATAATCTAACCAATCCTGGCATTGCCTGTTGTTCTGTACTTTAATAGCGAATGCCTTCCAGGAGCGGCGACGTGGCACAGGTCCCCAACATGGGTTGTATTTTATGTGTAGTGGTGACTTGGCCCATGTACTCATCATCTCTGGTCAATTCTATAAGAGATCCTTGCGCCAATCTGGTTGATAGATCTCTCCTTGCTGCGCATCTAGTGGCAAATCATCAGGCTCAAACTGAGTAGCATGAGAGGGTTTCTTGCTTGCTTCTTTCTCTACGGCCAACTGATATTACGCCATTAACATAAAATAAGGTTTATACTGTAGCTCATGCCCTGATATGTATCTGCGAGGGGCCAAATGAGCAAAGTATGGGGACTGTAAAATGCGTTCTTCAATCATTGCCATGGCGTGTAACTCCACTTCTACCCGTGCTGAGTGGGTTGTTCCAAGTTCTTCTATCGTCTTCATCCATGCGGGGGTTGGAAGTTCGAAAGTCGTCTGGCCTTCAGCCGTGATGCGTCCGCCTGGGATGGGTTGGGGTTCATACGCTTCTTCAAAAGTTTCCTCCACCGGAATAGTGACTGTTTCTTCTTGTGCTGATAGGTCCGGTGGGGAGTCTGGCCTTGGGGGTGCTTCATATACTGCTATCTGTGATTGAAATGTTGACACCTGGGCCCGTAATGCATTGAGTTCCTCTAGGATGTTAGGAGATGGATCCGCAGGAACTGGTAGTCCTTCTGGTATTGGTGCTCTTAGTTGGAGTAGTTTATGATCTTCTTTCAGCTTCTGATATTCCTCGTTCATGTTGTCGTACTCATCTAACAATCTGACATGATCATCTAACAACATTTTCATTGATTCTAAGGGCACGGCCTTGAAGCGACTAGGGCTTAATGGTTGGTCAGGTTGATCAAGGGCAGCTTCTAAATTTTCTCTGTTCTGTTCTTGTAAACGCTGGTTCTCTTCTTCAGTGCTGCTGGCAAGTGTTGTCTGAGTAAGCCCATGTTCCTAGTAAGAGTCGCATTACGAATCGTCTAGGCCCTTAACAAATTATCTATATCGGTGACAGCCTCTTTCATCTTTTCTTCACTTTCTAGTTCAAGTTTATGATATGCCTCTCATAGCTCTTGATAGCGGGTGTTCAGTGAGGCGTTCTCGATCGACAATGAATTAAGCTGCGACTGTAAGTCATTGGTTGTCCTCTGCAGCGTCTGATAATTATTTCCAAGAGATGTAAACTCATCTCTTACTTGAGTCATGCAGGTGAACATCTGTCAAAATGCAGTATCTACAGTGGGTGATAATATTAATGGTGTGCTAAGTGAAGATGCAGTGGTTGGAGATGCAAAGGGAATGGGGAATGGGGGTGGGAAAGTGGATGCTGTGGTGATTGTGGAAAATTGTGATGTGCCTATGTATGGTTGTGCCATGAATGAAGTGAGTGGTGGTGCGGTGGGTGGTGAGATATCCATGTCATTGGACGTGGTATCAAGTGCAGTGACCGTGAATAGTGGAGTGATCGTGGGTGCTTGTGTGGGTGTACATACAGGATTTACAAAGGTTGAAGAGTAATTTACAGAGGGGTTTTCTAATGTTGCTTGGTGGAAAGGGGAAAGTGGAAATATGGTGGGTCCGGGAGGTGATACAAGGGAGAAAGTCATCAGGGTTAGAAATGGAAATAGTGGTCTCAGGGGTGTAGGAAAGGAAGGGAAGGATGGAGGGAAAATTGGATTGGATAGAAAGGTGGATGTGCTAGGCGTTAGATTAGGTTGAGTGGGTGCGGGAATTGTGGGATGAATGGAAGTAAGGACGACTTCTGCTACTCCGCCGGAGAAGGAGGTGGATGTTCTAGGAGAAGGAGGGTGTATGGGGGAGACTGGATGGGCGGGAGGTGAAAGAGGAGCGGTTGGAGTGGCAGGTACTTCGGTCACAATGGTGGTATGTACAGTAGTGGTGTGGGGCGGGGAATCGACGAGGATAGCTTCATCTGCCAATGATCCTTCCGGGACGAGAGGTGCTTCCCTGGCCTTTTCTGAAGATTGTGCTCCTGTCAGTACACGAATGTACTCACCTGGTTTTGATAGTAGTCGTACTCATCGGGGGTCATACTGCGGTAACGATTTCCTCTACAAACACCTTAAGGCTTCTGTGGATCCCACTGATTTGACTAGCTCCCTGAAGCCTCTGATGTATACTTCTTTGAAACCGCCTGAGACAAGTTCTTGTTCTATAAGTGCTTGGCTCTCTTCCTCAGTTAACTTCTTACGTGCCCAAACTTTTTCCATAGTACGATATAACTTCTTGATGGCTAACGTATAAGATGCTACTTCAAAGGTTTCATCTTCATGCGTATTGGTATCACCCTGGGTGTCGGTGTGCTGTCCTTGTTCGTCTGTCTGCACATGTTCTTGGGAGTCATGAGTGCCTTGGCTGGCTTCATCATCGCCTTCATCTTCATCGGTTTCTGTTCTTTCTTCCTCGGAACTAGACACTACTTGTCCTTGTGGTTGATCTCGGGGCGTGGTTGGGTAGCTTGGACGTTCATATTCCTGAGAGAAAATCTAGCCTTCTGAAAACTAAAATTCATTGGAGAAAGCATCCTGCATTTCAAAGTCAAAGGTTGTATCCAGTGGCTCTGCTTCCAGGTTGGGTATCGGAAAGGAAAAAGCTTCCGCACCAATAGTGGTGGGAACTTCTGCTGCAGTGGTGGTAGGTTCCTGAACTGATGTTGCCTGTGAGGTAACTGCACTGGTAGTGCCTTCCGTTACAACTGGTCTTGATAATTGTATGCGAATAGGTTGTACCGTTGGAGTGGCTTCTATTGGGGACTGCTCTGGAGAGGGTGATTCTGGCACCTGAAGGCAGGGGATAGTTCCTCTCATTCGCTTTCTTGCTCTTCCTTTGGTGGCCTTCCTAGCTTTCTTTGTTGTTCCCTTGAATGCTTTCAGCTCCTCGCTTGTCATTGCACGCTCGATAGGTAAATTGTATGCCAAACACATATATATAATGCGTGTGAGAGCGCAACATCCATTGATTACCTTCTTTCTTTCCCATCTATGTTGTGCTAGGTACAACTGATCAATTATCCAGCTTGCTAGGTCGACCGTTTTAGGTCCAGTACATGCTAAATATAGCCCAAACCAGATACGCTTGTGGGGCATGGTGAATCTATCCTGAGTTGGAAATGCAAAATGCTGTATGCATATCCTTAATGGTTTCGATAGCTCAGGTGTGATAGCAAAAATATCTTCCCACTTAGTAACATCTCCACGTTTCATTGGCTCTGGAACCAGCCTTTCTCATTCTGTTGGAGTGTGTGTACCATGGATCTTGATTGCAGCACGAATCAGATCTTTAGAAAGATAAAACCTCTTATATGGCGAATCATTTACCAACGATAGCAAGATGAATGTTCCTGGCAGATCTTTGTTCTCCGAAGCTCTCAAAGTGGTGATTAAGTAAAAGCATCTGTAGAAGTCAGGTTTAGGCAGAGGATCACTGAAATACTCTGTGAAGCCTGCTCTTGCCCAAACATGCGTTAAGTCTTTTGTGTTCTGTAGTCCTTCGAATTCTCTTGAGAAAAATTGGTACTTGGCCCAAGTATAGTGATCAAACGCCAAGTTGGCTTCAAAAATGAAATCTGCATCCGCTAATGGTCTTGCTAATCCTTGAAACCAGTGAGAATTGCGATGAATCTTTTTAGTATAACCCCTAGGGGGATCGTCAATTGGCATGGGCCTTGGAAATCCTTGAAACTCTAGTGGTTGAGCCGTAGGATGGGGCTCTGCTAGTAGTTCTCCAATATTGGCCATGGGTACACTAGGGCCAGCTTCAGATGGTCCTTCTGCCTGCATGATGAATGATGTGAGTGTGTAGCGGATCTGCTACAAAAGATCAAAACATTAGTATGGAATTTAATTATGATCCCATTAAAGTGAGACCGCAATCCCTTTCCATAACTGATGTGTAAACCGTGTAGCCGAGTGTTGTGATGTGGTTTATGGAATGATTTCTTGCAAACTAATGCAGGTCTCTAGACACCTACATGCTTCAGATGATGCATACATTTATTGATGGGGTGTTATTACATGTGATGTAGGGTTATGGGGTGTGGATTTATACAAGGTTCAGTTGTGAATGAGTTATTACAAGGATGGTGTTTAGTCGGGGTGGGAGTAATGTTAGATAAGGGGGTCGGAGAAGACGTTTGTATACGTTTCGGTATCCACTTTCTAAGAGTTTCTGAGTGGGTGGAATGTTTCTGCTGAGGGACAAAAGGTGATATCGGATGTGGTGGTATTGGGGGTTGAAGAGATTTCTGAGGGGTATATATTACATGGCTTGAGGTTTGAGCTATAATACACTGTTTGGGTACCCAAATCGACGTGGGTGTGGGTCGATTCATAAGGTACTTCTTGGCGATCCAAATTTGTCGAATGTTCGTATTCGTAGAAGAAGGTCGAAAAGATGTTGAATATTGACTCTGCTTCTGCCTTGACTTCTTCTTATCCTTGTCTACATCATTGAGAACTGTCGATGGTTTCTGTCCTTTTGGCACCCAAATTTGTCTCGTGCTTCTTGTTCTATGATGTTGATACTGCTGCTTTCTTTGTGTCGTCTGATATTGTCGTCGGTCTAGGTTCCTTCGTCGTGGTTGACTCCTTTGTGGTTGAGGTTGAGAGGTCAGATAGACACTCTGCTTTGGAAAAGAAGGGAGGTCAAACACTTGCGAAACCTGCCCATTAGGAGGTGCTCCATTTTGTACTTTTAATCTAGGCCAGTCCACAGTAAGTGTGGAAGGATGGGCACCGTAGGGTGTTTTGCCCATGTGGACATTGATGAAGTCCACCTGACCGCTGATCGTCCCCATCTGCCCGTTGATTGTCAACGTGAGTCGTCTAAGCATATCCTCAGTAAGATTCTTGGTATAGCCTGACTCTACAGCTACTAATGTAATTAGGCATTATGTCTCCTTCTAAGGTGGCTAATTGTACTACTCCACTTGTTGAGAGTCTGTTAATGATCATAGGTCCATAACCTCGCTTTTCTAATTTTCGTGCGTGCTGTTTCAGCGTATATACTAGAACTAAATCTCCTTCTTTCAAGCCTTTATCTTTCACATGCGCATCAAAATATGCTTTCTGTCGCTTCTTAGCTGCGTATATTCCTGCTGCAGCTTTCAGCCTGGTTTCTCCTAATCGTTCCAAGTCCATTATTCTTGCTGATAATTCATGGCCGGTCCACTGATGTTCTTGTGCAACCTTAAGGGTCGGTATCAAGAAGTCCAAAGGAAGCACAACATTCTGACCAAAAACCATCTAAAAGGGAGTTGCATTGAGTACGGTCTTGTAGGCCGCTCCATATGCCCAAACATCATGGTGTAACTGTTTGTCCCAATCTGAACGTTTGTTGTTCACGGGTTTCGTCAGTACGTTACAAAGGATCTTGTTAGTGCTTTCTGCTTAACCATTGGCTTGAGGATGATATGGTGCGGATTTCTTGTGAATCACCATAAAATCCTGTAACAAATATTCAATGACTTGGTTTAGAAAGTGAGTTCCTCGATCGCTCACTAACTCTATAGGCAATCCATATCTTGTAAAGACATTTTCAAATAAGAATTTTGCAGTCGTGTGTGCATCATTCTTTTTTGTGTCTTTTGCCTCTACCCATTTGGTAAGATAATATGTGGCAACAATAATGTATTCAGCATGAGTACCTTTTGCAGGGGGGTTAATGGGTCCTACAAAGTCTATACCCCACTTAGAAAATGCACGTCCGCCCATCATGGGTTTCAATGCATTTCATCTCTGCGAGAGGAAATTGAGTTCTTTGGCACACATCACATCTCTTGACATAGGTATGTGCATCCATGTGAAGAGTGGGCCACCATAATCATGCAAAGAGGATGGCTTTGATTATCCTATCGGGGCCAAAATGACATCTTGCAACACCTTGGTGTGCAGTCTCTAGTACGCTCAAGCAATCGTTCTCATGAACACACTGTCTTAAGTATCCATCTCGTCCTCGTTTGTATAGGTTGTCGCCAATAAGTGAATAGTCTTGAGCTTCCTGCTCTAGACTTCATTGTCATGCTAAAGTCAATCCTTGAGGGAATATCTTTGTCCTCAAGTATGTCACTAAGGGTTCACTCCATTCTGGTGTGAGAGACACGTGATATAGTGTAGCATGTTCTACAAGTGGTCTTTCACAACAAACATGGCATTCTTTACACAACTTGTAGACATCTGCTTCCATAGAAGGCCAATATACTCCTAGTCTATGCAGAGTCTGCAATGTTCGATGTTTTGAGTGATGTTGCATCAATGCACCTACATGTGCTAATTGCAACCAATTTGCATGTTCTGATTCATCTACACAATAAGCAAGCATCTTTTGATTATCCTGTTTATATATACTTCCTGTTATGATTTGGTATCTCTGAGACTTGGTAATCTCTCCTTCTTTGATCTTTATCCTAGGATTCTTAGGTCCATATGTGAGAATAGGGACGATCGGCTTAGCCCATTCTGGTGCTATCTCAAGGTTAAACAAATATGCATCTGGTAATTCATCCGCTATTCCTTAAGGAGCTTCTCCTGAGGTTAGTTTTGAAAGGTGGTCAGCTCTAAGATGTGTTTTTCCTTTTCTTACTACTACTTCAAAATCATACTCCATGAGTAATAGAAACCAACGTATCAATCATCCTGTGTTACATGGCTTGTTGACTAAGTACAATAGGGCTTGATGATCTGTAAAGAACTTGAACTTGTTTGCCAACAAATAATGCCTGAATTTCTTTACCGCGTAGATCATTCCTAATCCTTCTCGTTCCGTAGTGGTGTAATTTCTTTCTGCTGCGTTCAACTGTCTGCTCGCGTAAGCTATGGGGAGATCTATATTACCTTCATTCGTGGGTTGTTCTAACACACATCCTATTGTTGGTGCAGACCAATCACCAATTGAAGATTTGAAGGACAAAGGATGGAGATGAGATCAAGTTTTGAAGCAAAGAAGATGGATACATTCACAGAGTGAAAGACATGTACACATATGTACATTAGTTAAGACATAGGTTACTTATACTTATGCTTTGATATAAGTCTGTACATAATTGCCTATAAATACTTTTGAAAATGTCAGGGAAGGAGGAGAAGACAAGGAGAGACAATAGGAGATCATGAGATTAGTGTATTGAGAAGTAGAAAATGTCATTAGACATGTGTGAAGTGAGTAGAATTTTCTATCCTCACTCAGTTGTAAATTTCTGAGAAATAGAAGGAAAAATTGTGCCCGATGTTTCTCTGTTTTCTCCCTGTGTGATAGATCTTTTGTGAATTCCTTTTGGAGATATCTAAGTCCATAGTTAATCAATCTATGGCTAGAGTTTGAGAGTCTAATTGTGATCAGGCTAAGAGGATTGTGTGTAGGAACATTTACATGTGAGAAAGTACTCACTGGTTCCTGAAACAGGCGCAAATTTCGATCTTAATGATTTGATCATTTCTCACTCCACAGTTTAAAGTTTTGTGCAAGTAAGCACTTAATCTTTAAGTTGGAAGGTAAGCTACTAAAAGCATTTGCTTAAACGGGTTTTATACTGAGAGAATTAAAGTTAAGAAGTTAGGGGTGTCCAAATCGACTTCTCAGAAGTGCAGATTTAGACATAGCTGACTTGGTAAGTAGATTTCTCAAGATCTACCAAACCTTTTGAAGTAATTCGACTTGGAGAAGGTGCGCAATCTTTAGACGACACCTTGTGCAAAGTTTCATCAAAAACTTTACACATTTACTCAGTCAATGAGCAAGATCTATGCAGCAGACTTTCTGAGGAAATTCCTTTTTCACAGTTTATTCAAGAAATTGATATTTGGTCATTGATAGCTTAAATTGGTGAAGGTTTTGACTTACTCTTGATATAGAGGTGTTCTAAATTCAAGAGTAGGTTGTTCTTTTGGAGATTAACACTCTCCATCAGTGGTATCAGAGCAGGAAACATCAAAAACAAGGAAAGGAGGATCCCGACTGCTGCAGATTCAAGAAATTCAACAACTGAAGAACTAAAAGGTGAAAGCTTGAAGGCAAAGCTTGAGGAGGAGACTATACGACATCAAGAAAGACAAAAGGACTCTAATTTGAAGTAAAGGTACATATATTATTCATAAAGCTTGAAGATTTCAATACACAGGTGGACACAAGATGGGAGATTCTCTACAGATAGAGAAATTGGATAGGGAAAACTATCCTGCATGGTCAATGAGGATGGAAGCTCATCTTATGAGCAAAGATTTAATAGCTTACATCACAGGAGAAGAAGAGAAGCCACAGTTCAGAGATCCTAGTGTTCCAACTAGGGAAGAGTTAGCAGATTTGAAAAATTGGATGAAGAAAGATGCTCAAGCTAGGAGCATTATATATATGGCAGTCAATGATTACTTGTTACCTCATATTCGAGGTCTTGAAAGTGCAACCGATATTTGGAATGCTTTGGAGGAGCATTTCCAGAATACTACTAAGTCAAGGAAGGCATCCTTATGGGCAGAGTTTACCACCTTTAAGAGAAGGCTTCTCAATCCATTTCAGACTATGTGACAAGAATGAAAGATATTGCAGATGCTTTAGGAGCTGTTGATGAAGACATTGAGGAGGATAAATTGGTAGGGCAAATCCTTACAGGTTTAAGAGGTGATGACAAATGGAAGCCATTCATTTTGTCTACAGAATTATCACTTGATCATTTCACTCCTGATTTAAATCAGTTGCTAGGTCATATGCTAACATTTGAGCAGGATGTTAAAGGAGATGGTGACAAAAGTACAGGTCATGCAATGTACTCAAAGGACAAGAAGAAAGCTAACAAAGGAAAGCAACAAGCAGGTGAAGATGAAGGTACACCTAGTCAAGCCAACTTCCTAAGAGGTAGAGGAGGTGGCAAAGGTAGAGGAAGAGGCAAAAACAACAAAGATGGAGGCAAAGCTTGTTGGATTTGTGGTAAGACAAATCATTTAGCTAATGATTGTTGGCATAATAATCAGAGTAATGGTGGATATAATCAGAACTATAATACAAGAGGAAGAGGTGGCAGAAATCAAAGAGGTAATTTCAGAGGCAGAGGTAGTAGGGGTTACTTTGGAAGAAATGCAGGTAGAGGTTTCCAAAGTCAACAATATAACAACACCTACTACAATTATGCTTCAGATCAAAAGGAAGATTCAACATTGATAATGAATGCAACTTGTGAAAGGCAGAATGAAGATCAAAGAGTCTTCTACATTGATTCAGGGTGTAGCAATCACCTGAGTGGTAATATAGCCTTGATGACTGATTTGGAGAATAAGGTATCTAATCATGTTGTTCAAACAGGTGACAACACAAAGCACAATGTGAAGTCAATTGGATTAGTGAAGGCCAAGGATGGTAGCACCTTATTGAGTAAGGTCTTGTATGTTCCTACAATTCCTAAGAATTTGATAAGTGTAGGACAAATTGTGGAAAAAGGTTATGAAGTAAGGTTCACTAATGAAGGAGTGTTTGTGGAAGACCCTAGCAATGGGTATAAACAAATTGTTTCAGGGAAGAAAGAAGGAAGATTGTTCACATTGAAGATTCAAGGTAATATTGGTCATGCCATGTTCACATATGGAGGACATAAGATCTCTGAGTTAGATCTTTGGCATAAGAGGCTTAGACATTTCAATGAAAGAGGTATTAAAGACATGATTAACCATGGTTCAGTGCTTGGTTTGCCTAATGTTGCAGGTCAACATATGACATACAGATGTGAGGCATGTCAATTAGGTAAGGCTCATAAGCTTTCCTACTCCAAGCATGGTTTTATGTACTCAGAGAAGCTTGAGTTGGTACATACAGATGTGTGGGGACCATCAAAGGATTTCAGTATAAATGGGTCAAGATATTATGTGATTTATGTTGATGATGCTACTAGATGGATCACTATTTATGTGATCAAAGATAAGTCAGAAGTGTTTAATACATTTAAACACTATCATGCATATGCAGAAAGAATTACAGGACATAAGTTGAAAAGACTAAGGTCAGATGGAGGAGGAGAGTATTTCTCTAATGAATTCAGTAATTACTTGTGGGATGCAGGTATAAAAAGGGAAGTTACTTGCAGGTACTCTCCTCAACAAAATGGTGTAGCAGAAAGGAGAAATAGAACTCTTGTTGAGTTTGCAAGGTCCATGATGAAGGAGAAAAATTGCCCTAATTATTTGTGGGCTGAGGCTGTAAATACAGCTACTTATTTGGTCAATAGGTTACCATGTAAAGCTTTGCAGGGAATGACACCTTATGAGGCATGGTGGGGTAAGAGACCTACACTAGACCATTGCAAAGTATTTGGATGTTTGGCCTATGCATATGTGCCATCACAATTAAGGCACAAATTGGAGCCTAAAGCTGAAAAATATGTGTTTATTGGTTATGATGATAAGCAGATGGGATACAGCTTGTGGAATCTATCCACAAAACATTTTCTTGTATCAAAAGATGTTACATTTGATGAGCAAGGTACTTGGTATGCAGGTACTATCAATATTAATACAGATGATGAAGAGGTTGTGAGCCAAAGGAAAGGTAAGTCAAAGGTTCAAATAATTGATGAAGAAGAGAATAATGAAGTGCAGGTTGAAGTGGAAGAAACACCTAGGTTTGATCCTGAATATGAAGAACCAGAAACCTCAAGAAGTGGAGAACTTAGGAGGTCTACAAGGAACAAATGGCAACCTACAAGGTATAGCTATGATACTTCATTTCTGGCTACCAAACATTATGCTTACATGATTAAAACAGATGAAGACCCTTCTACATATGAAGAGGCAAAAGGTAAAGAAAATTGGGAGAAAGCTATGCAGGAAGAATATGATGCATAATTGGAGAATCAAACATGGGATTTGGTTCCAAAACCAAATAGCCAGAAGATCATTGGATGTAAGTGGGTTTATAAGACAAAAAGATTTGCATATGGAAGTGTGTCTAGGTACAAAGCTAGACTTGTTGTCAAAGGGTTTGCTCAGACATATGGTGTTGACTATGATGAGACTTATAGTCTTGTGGGAAAGATGACAACCATCAGGACACTTATAGCAATTGCTTCATGTAAAGGTTGGAAATTGTGTCAATTAGATGTAAAAAATGCTTTTTTGAATGGTTATATTTCAGATGATGTATTCATGGAGCAACCTCAAGGGTTCAGAGATAAAAGGTATCCAGATCATGTGTGTAAGCTCAAGAGAGCTTTGTATGGCTTGAAGCAGGCCCCAAGGGCATGGAATTATAGACCTGTAAAGTTCTTGAAAGAACTTGGATTTCAGGTGTCTAAAGCAGATAGTAGCTTGCTTGTCAAAGCAAGTGATAATGGTTTCATATACATGTGCATATATGTTGATGATATAATCCTTACAGGTACAGATGAGGAAGGAATACAAAGACTAAAGAAGCAAATGGAAAAGGAGTTCAAAATAAGTGACTTGGGAGACTTGTCATACTTCTTGGGCATGGAGATTACATATACTCAACATGGAGTATTTGTGACCCAAGAAAGGTATTTGAAGAACTTGTTAATCAAGTTTAAAATGGATGATTGCAGGGTAGCACCTACACCAATGGAGGTGAATCACAAATTGAGTAAATTTGGAGGTGAAGAATTCAAGGACATGAGACAATATCAGAGTCTGGTTGGTAGTCTTATCTATGCTACTTTAACTAGACCTGATTTATCATATGCAGTAGGGGTTTTGTCTCAATTCATGCATTGTCCTAGGAAAGAGCATTGGATTGCAGGTCAAAGAGTGTTGAGGTACATTAAGGGTACACTCAAAGAAGGTTTGTATTATGGGTTTACATCAGATACAAACATCAAGATCTATAGTGATGCAGATTGGGCAGGTAATCCAGATGATAGAAGATCAACCTATGGATACATGTGTTATGTGGGAGATAAGTTAATCTCCTGGTGCTCAAAGAAGCAACATACAGTTGCTTTGTCATCTACAGAAGCAGAGTACAAAGGCATGGTTGAAGCTGCAAAAGAAGTGATATGGCTTAAGACTCTAATGAAGAGTTTTGACACTATACAGAACATACCTATCATTTATGGTGATAACATGAGTTCATTATATCTAGCTGCTAATCCTGTTTTTCATGCCAGGACTAAACACATTGAGATACAGTATCACTTTCTAAGAGAGAAGGTGATGGATAAGGAGATTGAAGTCATACATACTTCAACAAAAGATCAGATAGCTGATATGCTTACAAAGAGCTTGGAAGGACCAAAGCTACAGAAGTTTAAAGACATGGCAGGTATAAAGAAGATAAGAGAAACCTCAATTGATGATTGAGGGGGAGCTGTTGGTGCAGACCAATCACCAATTGAAGATTTAAAGGACAAAGGATGGAGATGAGATCAAGTTTTGAAGCAAAGAAGATGGATACATTCACAGAGTGAAAGACATGTACACATATGTACATTAGTTAAGACATAGGTTACTTATACTTATGCTTTGATATAAGTCTGTACATAATTGCCTATAAATACTTTTGAAAATGTCGGGGCAGGAGGAGAAGACAAGGAGAGACAATAGGAGATCATGAGATTAGTGTATTGAGAAGTAGAAAATGTCATTAGACATGTGTGAAGTGAGTAGAATTTTCTATCCTCACTCAGTTGTAAATTTCTGAGAAATAGAAGGAAAAATTGCGCCCGATGTTTCTGTGTTTTCTCCCTGTGTGATAGATCTTTTGTGAATTCCTTTTGGAGATATCTAAGTCCATAGTTAATCAATCTATGGCTAGAGTTTGAGAGTCTAATTGTGATCAGGCTAAGAGAATTGTGTGTAGGAACATTTACATGTGAGAAAGTACTCACTGGTTCTTGAAACAGGCGCAAATTTCGATCTTAATGATTTGATCATTTCTCACTCCACAATTTAAAGTTTTGTGCAAGTAAGCACTTAATCTTTAAGTTGGAAGGTAAGCTACTCGTGGCTAAAAGCATTTGCTTAAACGGGTTTTATACTGAGAGAATTAAAGTTAAGAAGTTAGGGGTGTCCAAATCGACTTCTCAGAAGTGCAGATTTAGACATAGCTGACTTGGTAAGTAGATTTCTCAAGATCTACTGAACCTTTTGAAGTAATTCGACTTGGGGAAGGTGCGCAATCTTTAGGCGACACCTTGTGCAAAGTTTCATCAAAAACTTTACACATTTACTCAGTCAATGAGCAAGATCTATGCAGTAGACTTTCTGAGGAAATTCCTTTTTCACAGTTTATTCAAGAAATTGATATTTGGTCATTGATAGCTTAAATTGGTGAAGGTTTTGACTTACTCTTGATATAGAGGTGTTCTAAATTCAAGAGTAGGTTGTTCTTTTGGAGATTAACACTCTCCATCACCTATGGCATAATTGGATGCATCCACATGTACATGGAATGGTTTGCTCCAATCTGGGGTTGTCAATATAGGTGTTGAGCACAAACGTTGTTTAAGTTCATTGAATGAATTGTCACACTCGTCTGTCCATTCAAAATTGATCAAAAGAGAGTACAGAGGCTTGGCTATGATTGCATACATGTGTATGAATCATCTATAATAACCGCAATGACCCATAAATGCCTGTACTTCTTTTACGTTAATTGGTCTAGGTAATTCTGCAATTACTTTCACCTTTTCTTTGTCCGTAGAGATTCCATTTTTTGACACAATGTGTCCTAGAATTTTACCTTGTCTGACCATGAAAACACATTTTTCTGGGTTCAGACAAACCTAATATTCTTGACATTTGTCAAATACTTGCCTTAATTCTGGGATATGCATCTGTCTCACATTTGAATGTGCACATAAGTCATCGACATAAACTTCCAAATTCTTGTGTAAGAATTCCTTGAAAACATGACACATTAGTCACTGGAAAGTAACGGGTGCATTTGTAAAGCCAAATGGCATCACACGAAATGCAAATATGCCCCATTCTGTGGCAAAAGACATCTTGTGTTGATCTTTTGGAGCAATGGCTACTTGATTATAGCCTGAGAAACCATCAAGAAAGCTGTAAACTTCCTTGCCTGCAGCTCTTTTCAATCAGTGTTCCGTGATAGGAAGAGGATAATTGTCTCTAATCGTGGTGGCATTAACTTTTTTAAGGTTAATACACACACGCAATTTTCCATTCTTCTTGGGCACAACCACAATGGGGGATACCCATTCGGTATGCTCAATTTTGTAAATGAATCCTGCTTCTATCAATCCATATATTTCTTCTTTAATCTTCGCAGTGTAGTTATCATTGTACGTGTATGGTTTCTGTATTGTCGGTTTTGCATCCGGAGTCATAGGGATTCTATGGGAACATATATGCGGATCTACTCCTTTCAAATCTTTGTAACTCCAAGCGAACACATCTCTATATTCGCGCAATAGGGCAACTAACTCTTCTTCTTCTTCCTTCATCAAATCATGCCCTATGTAGGTACACTTTTCTTCTTCTCCTTCTATGGCAGCTATTATTTTTTTGGTTTTCTTTCGCTTATCATATACTTCTCCAATGCCAGCTTTTCTGTTAGGCATTCGTACCATGATTCGTCTGTCTTCTATTTCATATTTCTTGAAGTTCTCTGGAACTTCAAACAAGGATTCTTCTTCTTCCGACATGGTTTCTTTATTCTTCCTTTTCTTACCTTCACTCTTAGCAGTCACTTGAGTGGCTAATCTCACCTCATTCGTAATTCCTTCATGTTTCTGAGGATGAGTTTCTACTTTGTAGAAATATTCTTCCTCTGATGCAAATGGAGGGTCCATAATAATTGACTGTAAATCAAAGTCACTTGCATCCTCAAATGCATCAGTGCTACATTCACACTCTTCTATAATTGAATCACACATGATTGGCTCTATCGTGAAAACTCAGATGTCATAGCCATCCTCGTCATAGTGGGGTTTCCATTGTTCTTCATTGATGGCTACATCCATGGTTGCTAGGATTTCTGCCCAACCATGAGGTTCAAACTCCTCATCTGGAAATACTACAGGTGTGTATGCTAGGTCTTGAAGAGTTTGTGGAAGTTGTATTGAACCTAAAGTTCTGGCTTCTACCCGTTCTTCCTCTTGTTTTGCTACTTTACACATCCATAAATGAGTGTCCTCATGCAACCGTGAGGGGTCCGACTCTAATGAGTGTATTGATTCTGTTTCTACCTTTGTCTTATGGATGGTATTCCATTCTATTGGGGGTACATCTCGATGTGAATAGTCTTTAAGATTGACTTTAGTAGTCACTCCTAAATGTTGCAAGTACAAAGAATTAGTTCCCCAATCTTGTACGATTTGCAATTGACGCATGAAAGGTCGTCCTAAAATCATCTCGTAAGCATGATTTTTTGCAAAATCACAAATGGCAAAGGTATGCTCAAACTCCACACCACAAGTGGTGAGAGATATGCCTTCTAGTAAGCCTAATGGTTTTTCTATGTGTCCGTCAGCCATTTGTAGCTTCATCGTGGTAGGTCTTAATGCTGGCTTACCCCAACGTTTCCATAAAGCGGTGGTAGTGATGGCTACTCTGGCTCCTGAATCTAAGATGGCTTTCATGGTATAGCCCTGATGGGTTATTGGAAGATAAGTGTTACCTTCCTCTCCTTCGCTTACATCTCTTATCTTTTCTACTGGGGTACCTTCTTGTGTGTTCCTATCTGTGAGGGAGTAGTAGATAGCTCAGGGAATTGTTTTGCTACATGTTTCCATAGTTCTGGTTTTACCTTTGACAACTCCTCTAGAGTGAGATTACATTGAACTTTAGTGTTCTTTATCACTTCCGTGTTTCTAGGAATTATGGATTCTTCATTCCTCATTAGTATCATGGGTGCTCTCATACTAATAGACTTAGCTTCCCAAGGTCCTGTGAATTGAGGTAATTCTTGTAAAGAATTAGATTCGAAACTTGTGTGTTCACTCAGTTGCTCTTCCTCTACATCATCGTAAATAGAGGGGATGTCTTGGGGAAATTGTTCTTGTAAGTCATCTATTTCTTGAATAGGAGGATGGGTTCCTTGTTCTTTTCTCCACTTATCTTCTTGGATTTCTCTCAGAAACTCATGTGAGTACCTATGTATGGAAGACAGGTTGTCTTGAATTTCTGTATTGGGTACTTGAGACAGGGATCGTGCATTTCTTTCCTGTGTCTCTGAGGCAATAGGGTTCCTATGCTAATTCTTTTTCTCCTTGCTATCAATCAAATGTTCTAGCCTCTCCATTAATCCTTGAAAGTGTAATTCAGGTTTTGCCATGTTATTCCAATTTAGATATCTAGAGGCTTTAAACATTGCTTGTGCTAATTCTACCATCTTCATGCAAAGTTTAGTCCTCTCAATTTCTAAGTGTGCTCGAGTGTAGTTCTTACTCATTTCTGCTACTTGAGGTCCTTCTTTTATTCTATCCTGATATGCACGAAACATCATGTCTAGGTTTTCTGGTATGGGTTCCGCTAAAACTGATCGTGATTTTTGCGCTAGGTTCTCTTGATTCAATTCCTATGAAGTCAATTCTAGGATTTTGGCTCTCGATTCTTTGAGACTTCCTTCCAGCAAGGTTATCCTTTTACTCCACTTTCTCTTAATCCTTTCTCTGGAATCTTTCCAAGATTTCTTCTTTTTATTGCTCGATTCTCCTACTTCACTAGTTCCGGCTATTTTCTCCTGATTAAGTTGTTGGTTCTGTAAGAGCACCTGGGCTCTTGTTATAGCTTGGATAGGCACGTATCTAGGGTCTGATCCATCTCCATTGTGCACAATACCTATCATGTTGATCGGTGTCACATTTGAAGCATTAACAGGGTTCTTAGGGCAATCTTTGATTACGTGCTCTTTGCCACAGTCGGCACAAAAGCCTTGCATGTTATAGTACTGTGACTGTCCTGCTATCAGAGGATGTGGACAATCATTTAGGAAATGATGTCCTTGGCACCTAAAGCATGGTCCTCTAGGGCCCTGTGGTCTTTGCTGTCTTAATTGGGGCCGCGGATTCGGGTTTGTGTACATCACATTAGCATAGTCGGGCTCCCAACTCGGTTCCACTAGTGGACTATCATATTGATATGTCTCCACGTGTTCTGGTAACTCTGAGTAGTATGCGGGTGGACTATCTACATGAGTAGAGTCAAAACTATTAGAGTTCGGATCGCTGTCAGTAATTAGGGGTGAAACGGGAACTAAAGCTCTATTGAGGTTCTCTTCTGCAATAGTGTATTTCACTGAGATGACATTAGCTGGTGGGGGTGGTTGTTGAGCTAAAACAGGTTGTGGTCTCTGTTGAGCCTGATATGGATAGTTTTGAGGAGCCCTATAGTAATGAGCTTGAGCATTGTACTGACCTTGATACCTACCTGGCTGTGGGTATGCTTGCGGGTAGTTTTGTCTCACTACCTGTTTGTTGTATGGACAATCCTGAGCCGTGTGATTTGTGTATCTTCTCTCAATCGTACAGTATTGGCCACTAGGGTTGGCTTGCGGTTGTGTTGCATTGGGACACACATTTGCCAAATGATTTCCACCACAGGTGTAACAACGTACGTTAGTTGTTAACTTGGGCATCTGTTTACTAGAAACTCCTACTTTTTGGGCCACTTTTTTTGCTAGGTCCTCTATCGAGCTAGACAATTTTGTGGATGCTAGAGATGAACAATCTGAGTCCTTATAGACCTTTGAGAGTTCCAACTCATCTCCTAAGTTGTCCTCAATGTCTATGCAAATTCTTACACATTGATCTAGCGTTCTGGGTTCCTTCAAGTACACATAGGAGCGTAGATTAGAGCTCAACAAGCTGTCTAGAAACAATGACACTTGTTTGGCTTGTGAGGGTAGCTCTTGCATAGGACATCTCTCAACATATTGTCTAAACCTACGTCCTGCAAGTTTAACTGTTTCCTGAGGGGTCTATTTGAAACTATGAATCAACAAAGATGTGTCATGTCTAATTCCACTTTTAGAGAATTCAGTGATGAACGACTCTAAAAAGTGATGGATGTCTCTAAATTGCCTTTGTTGCAATCGTTGGAACGAAGTTAAAGCGGTATTCTTTAACGTTAGTCCAAATGCGTTGTATTGCGTGAACATGTCTTCGACTTGTTCTGCCTGTAGCACTTGCTTGAATTCAGCAACGTGGTCATAGGGATCTCCTATGCCATCAAAGTAGTTTTTCATGGATTTTACTAATTGAGTGGGTCTCAGTATTCTTGCGTGTTCACGTGGTTTAGGTAGAGGAAAATCATCTCTACCACCTGGCATTCTTTGTCTTTCCACTCTGTCCGTGTCTATGGTGGTTCTATCTCTCCCTATGGGATGATTGAAACTTACTTCGGGTCTCTCTTTATTCTTGTCTCTTTGATTAGCATGGGCTGAGGATGTTCTTGCCCCTTGTTGGCTCGTGTTTACGTTTGTTCGAGATGGAGGGAATACCAGCTCACCTCTCCATGTGTAGGTATTTCTCACGTGGTCAGGTACCACAAATACTCTTTCTGAAGTTTCATCCAGGTATACAACCTTTCCAGGTGTATCCGGGTCCTTAAATTCATAGATTATGATGGAGCCTACCTCACTAGGTTGTTCCGTTCTGTACCTCCAAAATGCTTCGTCAGTTTCTTTATTCACAAACAACTCTATGTGTCTGTTGTCCTGAGGGATCCACTGTGGAACTAGTACTCGTGTCAGTACAGATTTCCCTCTAGGTGTTCTAGGTTCTTCTCCTACTAGTTCTTTTCCTTGGGATTTAGCTTCCATCTCTAGCTGAATTACGCCAAACTCATTCGTATTGTTTGGTTGAGTACTTATGATGTACATCGTTCCTTCTTTGTCTATGTACGCGTCTCTCTCAAATTTCACCACTGGACGTTCCAATCCAATGGGTTGATCGGGGTTGTGCATTTTCACCACTTGTCTTCGCAAACCATCCTCATAGATGTGAGCACCTAAGCGGTTGGTTCAGAGAAATTCTAACTGAGTTCTATAGGGTCCTTCAGGTCTTTCCAAATATGCTACATTCGACCCTCCTTCTGGCCTTTCCGTGCTAAAAGCCATTTTTGATTCACTCGTATCTGAGCTCTCGTAGGGGTAATTACTATTCAGTTGCTGAGCCCATGATCGTGCAGTAGCTCCTACACTTGCTTCTGATGATCTAAGGCTTCGTCGGTCTGACTTACCTATATGTTTGTCGATCTAAGGTTCATGAATTTAATTCCTTGCACACTCAGTACACGCTCAGATCGTGAATGGTTCTTTGTTCTTACTTTCTTGATTCTTTTTAAGTTTCTTTAGATTCTTGTCTTGACGTATGCGTTTTTGTGGTACTTTTGAGTTCTTGTTTCGTCAGAATTAAGTTCTTTCCCTTTAGGTTTTCGTATCACACACCTTTACTTTAGTCTTGAACTTAAAAAATTTAATCTTTTGAACTTGAGGCGTTCCTATCGTCTTAAATCCACAATGCTACCGTTTAGCCTAAGCTAATAATTGACTGAGGGGGTTGAGTAATCTTCCAACCTCAAGTCAGTTGCTTTGGTTGCTCTGATGCCCAAGAAGCCACGCTTCCCAAGCCTTGCATCCTTCACTACCTTGCTTTGCCTTGCTTTGTTTGCCATTGATTGCCCTTGCTAGACCTGGAAAAATCCAATATTAGACCAATTTCACAAATGGATGATCAAGCACTTGAGTATATACACCCTTAAAGGTCCTTTCCCTTCCACCCAAATTTTTGTGCTGCCCCCTGGCTTTTCTAGTCCCACACTAGGTCAACCTCAAATTAGCTTATCTAAAAATCAATGTATTGTTTATGAAAAAATTAGTTGAGGTCATGTAGTACTCGTAGACAGCTTTCTAACGAGCTATCAAGCTCAAAAAACGGACTTCGGATGAAAAAGATATGACCGTTCAGGCCCTGGGGGGTAAAAACTGACAAACAAGTTGTTCTTCAAATATGAGCTAAGGGGTCTCCTATGAGTCTAATCACCCAAAAATTTCTAAAAAATAGCCCCAAAATTGGCCAAAAAATCAAACCCTAAAATTGGCATTTGGGGTGGACAATCGCGATGGTCTGGGACCGTCGCGATGGTCCAGGTGAACCGTCGCGATGGCGTGGCACAGTCGCGATGGTCCGAAGGTGCGAGCAATCGTGATGGTGTAAATGTGAACTGTCGCGATGGTCCGAAAATGAATGATCGAGATGATCTCGAATGAACGATCGCGATGGCCCAAAAATGAACTATCACGATGGCGTCAGTCAACGGTCAACGCGAACCGTCGCGATGGTCCGAAGTGAACCGTCATGATGGTCACGGGCGCGATGGCATGCGCCAATCGCAATGGTCTGAGTTTGAGTCATCGTGATGGTTTGAGGGTATCATCGCGATGGCGTAACTAGCGAACAATCGTGATGGTCTAGCTTGCCACGTGGCAGCGTCCGTACGATGGCATGAGCCAATCGCGATGGCGTGGGGTCGACGGGATCATCGCGATGGTCCAAGTGAACAATCGCAATGGCTCAAGTGAGCCGTCGCAATGGTCTGAGACCGTCGCGATGGTCCTGCCGAGCCGTCGCGATGGTGTGAGCCAATCGTGGTGGTGTGACACAATCGCGATGGTCCACCAAAATGATGATTTTGCAAATGCGTTTGTGGATCCGTGTATGTGCGTATGTGGCCTACCTCGTGGTGTGGTCGCTTATCAAAAATGCCGAAATTGGTAGACCATCGCGATGGTCTGACACACTCGGCAGATCTCTGACAGAAAGTGAAATTTTACCTTTTTGCAGCCTTCCTGATGCACCGGAGCACTGTACCTGCAAGAAAACTTAAAAACAAAATAGCACATGCAAGCACAAAATCTCTCTCTCACTCTCTCGCATGCACAAATGAGGGGAAATGAGGAGAATGGGTGGATATGGTGAATTTTCTAATTTTTTTGGAGTTGAAGATGATGGTGCGGCGATGAAGATGGAGTGTAGGGGAGGTGAAAAAAACTAAAAATTAAGTAAAAACAACAACAAAAACTGAAATTTTTACCTTCCAACGCCACTTCTTGCTTTACTCTTACCATCACACATTCCTCCTAGAATCGATCCCCGGCAACGGCGCCAAATTTGGTGTTGCTCTAGCACAATGGTGAGAACCACGTTAAGAAGCTTCACCTCCTTAATGTCAATCTCCGGAAGAGATAGGAGTGATATGAAGATCGTGAATGTGAGATGAAGTGAGAGTGATGGTGAGAAGCATAGAGATGCACACACACATACACACATACTACGAAGAGACAAGCAAGACACAATGGAAGGTGATAAATCAACTCTATGGCTCAAGAACACTCTTACAAGCTCAAAATAGCTCTAAGCTCTTCTCTACTCCAACAAGCTAACCTCAAAAATGAGCTCTCTAGCTCTTTTTATAGATTCTAGACTAGTTTTGACCGGTTTCACATCTAGTGACCGGCATAGTTAAAAAATAGGTCCTAGATGCTATTTGGAAGGGTAAACGGTGTCTAAAAATAACCAAAATTGGTATGCTCATTCTACCTAAGCTCCTCAAGCTCGAGGACTCCTCGGCTTGCACAAAATGGAGCTATGAATTACAAAAAGGAGTTTTTCTATTTACATATGGTACAAAAGTGATGAAAATCACTGTTGGAGGTTTTGAAAAGTATTTATAAAACATAATTCTTTGAAAATTGATTCGACTAACTCCGTGCTCTATCTTTACATGCTTTCGCGTCTTCTATGCCTCTGGCTGCTGCCAACACTTGGCTTCTTTTGAAAGTAAGCCTCAAATGGTGTTTTGTTCTTCAAAACATATGAAAAACCTCTATTCTGAATGTGTACTGCTGTCTATACTGCTTCACCCCAAAAATTTAGTGGAAGTTGCTTTCGTCTAAGCATAACTTTGGCCATTTGAATCACACTTCGACTCTTTTGTAATGCAATACCTTGTTGAGTATCTTGCTTGGCTTAATACTTGATTCCATGTTGCTTCAAATACTTGGAGAATTTTGGGTTGACAAAGCTACTATCTCCATCAGATTGGATGATCTTCAAAGAACTTGGAAAGTCTTCTACAACCTTTGTTGTCCACTCCTTAAACTTGGAAATGGCATCTTCTTTATGCTTGAGTGAATAAACCCATGTGTATCTAGTGAAGTCATCTACAATCAAGAAGAAGTAAATTGACCCACTTAGAGAAGGTGTACTCATAGGTCCACAAATGTCGATATGGACTAATGCTAAGGGTTTATTTGCAGAGATGGATGCTTCTTGAGGCAAAGAGAAAGTTGTTTGCTTGTCACATGCTTTGCAATTCAATTCCACTTGTGCAATCCTGGGTAGACCTATGACAAGATGATTGGAAGAGATCTTAGCTAAGCAAGAGGTATGTCCAAATCTGCAACGCCACAAGTTGAGACTTGAATCCTTGGCCATAAAACTTGAAAGCTTGTAGAGACCCTTATCTTCGTATCCTTGAGCTATCACTTCATTAGATTTGCGATCAATGACTTGAACTTCGTTGTGATCGAACTGAACTGTCATGTTGCATTTTGTGATGGCTTTGACTGAAAGAAGATTCTTACAAAGGCTTGGTACATAAAGAACATCTTTTAGTGACTTGGTCTCGCCTTCAGAGTTGATGACTTGAACTTTTCCTCTTCCTTGGATTTCAATGCACTTGTTGTCTCCAAGGTAAACTTGTCCTTGATGCTCTTCAAACTCATGGAAATCATTTTTGTCATGGCACATGTGAGATGAAGCACCACTATCGAAAATCCATTCTTTCTTGGGAGTGGATGCCACAAGTGCTTTGTGTTCACTTGTGAAAAATAGGTCTTCACTTGTGCAGTGAGAATGATGTTCACTCTTGGAATTAGACTTAGACTTGTCTTGGTTCTTTTTCTTGAAGCAATATTTTTCAATGTGGCCAGGTTTGCCACAAAAATTATAAGTGAACTTCTTTGATGAATTATGCAATCCTTGCTTAGATCCATTGCTAGCATGATGACTTGAGGTTTTGCCTTTAGTGAATGGGCCTTTGGCCTTCATGGCTGACTCTTGTGAGGAAGTTGATTTTGATCGCGAGTCGTGAAGGAGCAATAGTCGACGTACCTCTTCCCAAGATAAGACTTGGCCGTGATTAAACAAAGTTGTGAAAAATGTCTCGTATGACTTAGGTAACTTGTTAAGAAGCCTAACGGCCATGTCTTCACTAGAGATCTGCCTACCACATAGTGCTAATTTACGTTGGTAGTCCTCAAATTGGGCTATGACCTTGGTAATTGTGTCATGTGGCCTAATGTTCAAATTATGAAAGTCGGCCTCTAATGCATATATCTTCGAAGGGGTCTTGGCTTCATACAAAGCACCTAAGATATCTCAAGCATCCTTGGACATCTTGCAGGCAGTGATATGCCCTTTCGTCAGTTCCTCGCAGGCAAGTAATAGCTGACCTAAAGCTCTTTTGTCCTTGACATTCCACACATGCCAATTGTCTAAGTTGGTATCCCTATTGGGTTCGGGTTCTGAGCCATCTACTACCTCATGAAGGAGATTTGTGTAGAGATAGGTGCGCATGACATCTTTCCATAGATTGTAATTTTCTCCATTAAGGTGTTCATCCTTAGGCATAAAAATAGGGGTGAAAGATGGTAAGAAGTTAGCCATAGATGATGAGCTACCTTCCCTTTTGGTCATTACAAATCTTTGAAGCTAAAGTGTTTAGAAACACCAAAATCTCTACCAAACGCACAAGCTTTGAAGATAAAGTGTTTAGAAACACTACCAAAATCTTCGCCAAACGCACAAGCTTTGAAGATAAAGTGTTTAGAAACACTACCAAAATTTCTTGCCAAAAATGCTACTTCAAAATAATTGCAAAGCTTGAAATGAACAGTTGTACACCGCACTTAAAAGTCTCGAGGAGGGGTGGGCTTAGAGTAGCCCTACTCTTGCAAAACACCAAGATGAGTCGACGCAAGAGGAGGGGGCTTAGATTAGCCCGTTGCACACCAATTGAGTCTTAGAGTAGGCTTAGACACTTGGAGAGATCTTGTGTGTGGGCTTAGAGTAGCCTCCAACCCACAGATATGCACACACAACACACTTTCTTCTTATATTCTTGATGTACAAGAGTGTTCACTTAGTGCCAAATAATATGCCCAAGAAGAGCTAACCCTTGGAAATGAAGTTTTAGGCCTTATAATATTCCAAATTTGAGGGTTAGTACCCTTTGAAATCCTTGGATACAAGTTCTTTGAGTGAAGATTACAATGAAAATATAGTTTGGAGTTTACAAGAGAACCTCATGTAAACCAAACTTTGACGTGTCCCAAAAATTCAGAATGAATCCCACGAACGATGCCCTTTGACATAGGGGATGATATCACTTGTCCACTTGATATTTACTAAAAATACATAAAAAATGCCACCTCCCAAAAATGGCTAACGCCCAAGAGGTGCATCGGCCATTTCTCTCTCCTCTCTGCTCTGAGATGGCGGCCCAAGACTGCCAATTAATCAATGATATAATCACTTATGTCAGCGCTATTCTGATTTCTGAACGCGGAGAAGTAGAGAAGTCTCGAGAGAGTGAGGTTGGGTCCCAAGCTTCTCTGGCAAACTCTGAGGCACCGGGACTAAGAGATATCTTTGTTTCACTATGTCAAATACCTGAGCTTTGCGCTACTGTAGATCTGACACTACAGCTCTCGTGATAGATTAATAGTCACCATAAGTGAATGTAGTAGATCACTCGTAGGTGCGCTGGCGCTCCACGCAGAGTTTCCAGGTGAATGACAACCACAAGCTGCAGGTCACCGCAACCACAAGCATGGATTGCTAAGATGGAGCCAAATTTCTCTCTCTCTTTCTCTCCCTCTCTCTCTCTCTCCTTCTCTGCACAGAGATGGTGTAAGTATCTCCTGCGTGAATGGCCACTTGACGAACGAGGTGGAGAAGCCGGAAGAAGGGCACACCATGAGTGCTACAAAATTACTGTAAACAGAGGCTCGATTTTTGTCTGTGGCCTTGCTGGCCTTGCTTGTATGTGTTGCAGTAGCAGTTGCTCCTACCGTGGCCAGGAAACCTACTAGATGGCTCAATGGAGGGTATCCGTGTTGGAGAGAGGTGAGTTTCTTGCTGGGCTGGCGTACTGCTTCTGGATCTTATGAGGTATCAAGACATAGAAGAAGAGATGGTACAGATGCTTCAACTTGCCGACTCAGCACAAGATAAAGGAAGACACTGAATGACCGTATCATAGGGGTAGCTTAGCTTGACTATGTCTGAGGAGATTTGTTGTGCTATTGTAGGTCCTTGGTCAAGCGATGGAGCTACACAGGTAAGAATTTGGTCCTTCTAGAGAAGAAAAAAACTTGTGGTCTATGAGTACATGATGAATGGAAGCTTGTATGTGCTTCTGCATGAAAACAAGGAGTTAATCGCACTCTCCTATAATGGGACACATATATAAAGATTGCTCTGGGTGCTTTTCATCGCTCAGACCAGAATCGATGACTCGCAGTGTTCACGTATTCATGTAGCACAGAGAGGACTGAGCTTGAAAAAATGATTCGAATAGTGTTTATGAACACTATAAACGGTGAGAATAAGTATCGACTCTTGCAAAAATGACTTCGAAATTACAAGATATTACACTATATCCACAAAGATGGAACCACTATCAATTTTTGCGTAAATATTTCTCACAATGAGAAACATATTACACACAATCCGCAAAGAGGGGTGGGAGGGAAGGGAAAATGAAAGCAAATGGTGCACAAACTAATGAAGAGGATGTGTGGGAGGGTGGGCAAATGGGCAGAATGAATCCCAAAAACTGATGGTAAAAGGCCTCTCTTAATGAGAAGAAAGCACGCCACCAAAATGAAGCACCACCACCGCCAAAACAACCACCAAACGCACCACCAAGACCTCCACCTAGCGCTCTGATACCATGTAGAGAGTACGCATGCGGAAGCAAAATGAAAAGTAAAGTACTCTCACAAAACAAAGAATGTGTGAGACACAAAATGAGTAGACCATGAAATGGGTAAACTCATGTGGATTAGAAATGAACTTGCCAAGAGCATGGAGTAGGCTCCTCAAGCTTCTAACCAAGTACAAATGAGGGGAGAGGCCCTCCTTATATAGATTTAGGAGGGGCTCTCAAAAGTACATCATATGTGGGATAAGTCTCCTGAAAGGAGAATGAATACAACTGGTAGAAGCACATGGCAAGGTACCCAAATACAAAGGAAATACAATATAAAATGGAAATAGACTAGAAATGGAGTGCCTCCTAGATACCAAATGGAGATGCACTCATGCGGATACAAATGTAGATGAAGTAGGAGCAATCATGTCGTCAACAAGACTAACTCCTCAAATCTTAAGGCATTTGGATTGCCTTTCATCATCAAACAAAGAGTAGAAGCAAAACTATGATATGAAATAGGAAGACCATTTAGAATAGTCTACACAAGTGAGTTGTCAGGCAAGACTTCATCAGCAAAAAATCAAGTGTTCCTTCAAATCTTTTATCTTTGTTAGAAAAATGTTCGTGGAATCTCCTTCATTCATGTGATCACTCTTCAACTATTTCCGAAGGTAAGCAACATGAGCCTCATTACTTGCATGGTATAAAGTGGTAAGTGTATCTCAAGCATCCTTAGTCATCCTGCAAGAGTGAATGTGAGGAATAATGGCATGTTTGATAGACCAGGCTATCAATACATGTGTTTGAGCATCTCTACCATCCCAACGAATTCACTCTATAGAAGGTCGTTCACGAATCGCAACATGAACAAGAACATGAAGAATATCACCATCTTCAATGTCGTCTACATCACCTTCAGCAATTGTGTTTGTAGGTGTAATAAGATGTCTTTCAACACCTTGCACGATATTCCATAGTCATTTTGCAATCAATACATGACGCATCATATAAGCCCATAATGGTTAATTGGTATCGTCTAACTTATCCTAAATAGCCAACATAAGGAATACACCACTACTTTCAGCCATGTCCACTAACTAAAATACCTTGATGCAGAAAATTGGTTGTATCTCAAATAGTTGAATAGGACTACCCTCTCGAGTTCTACTAAACCAGTAGTAGACTTTGAGATGCTTATACTGGCAAACAAAACCTGTATATACCTTTGGCATAAAAAGATGAAATCGCCTGCATAAGCACTTTAACAGTGCATTTGAAGGGCAAAACGAGCTCAAATCACGCTTTAGTGTGTATGTTTGCTAAATTTCATGCGATTTTGAGACTAGGGGTGTCAATGATGCCCTAAATGAAGCAAAAACCTACTATGAAACCAATTATTGGAGTTTGAGCTCTATGGAAGCACGTAAAGAGTTGAAGGAAGAAGAACAAGCTTGGTGCACAACACATAATACTAAATGTGTTACCACTAGAATGTGCAAAGATTAGTAGCCCATTAGGGTAATAGGTGTATATAAAAGCCGGGGGAGAAAAACCTCCTAAAAAGGGAAAAAAGTGCCCGATCAATCCTAGAATGTTCACACACATCGCTACCTAAATATATCAACAATTGCATATACTTCAAATGGACTTAGGGATTATGAGAATTGAAAGGCTTCTACAACTTTTGCATATTTCAGAGATAATCTTCCCAAATTTGAGTAGTTAGTGGCTTTAATGTTCACTACAGAGATGAAAATTGGAGGCTTGAAAGCAAAGGGAAATGAAACCCAAGTATTTTATGTAGTTAAAGGAAGAGGTAGAGCAAGAATTCAAGGTAGATGCAGAGGAAGGCAAGGAAGAGGATCAAATGGAGACTTTGATCAAGATCAAGGGATTAGGGTTTGTTCATCAAGAGAAAAACGCAAGTTTAGAGGAAGAGGAGGAAGGTAAATTCAAACTCAAGAAAAAAAACATCTCAAATGGATGCTACATATATGGCAAGTATGGAGATTATGTAAGGGAATTCTATCAAGGGGACAAGAGCAACCCATCATACAAAGAACAATGTAATGATGCTTCTTCTTCAAATGATAATGAAAGCATGTTAGCCGTGATGTAGATGATTGATTATAAGACACAAAGGTCAACCATATGGTACATTGATAGTGTATGAAACAATGAAATGAGCTACATCAATGCTTTATTCTCAAATATATAGGTACCATCAACCAAAGGGCATGTGGAGACTATTGATGATACCCATTCTATCACACACATAGTTGATGTTATGTTGGAGATTGGTTTCCATAAAGCTAAATGCTTGAAAGACGTTCTCCATGACCCCAATATTACAAAGGATCTTTTTTTGTGGGCCAAATGGCTGAGAGAGGATTCTAGGTCAAACTCAATGAGAAGGGATGCTTTTGGAGAACCCTACAGAAGATTATAGATTCATGGCCAATAGCAAAATGGAGGAAAGGTTATTTACATTGGATGTGAAGCCAAATTTCAACCACACAACCTACTTCACATATGGAAAATGCAAGGTAGTAGAAATGGATTTTTTGCACAAGGTTATGGACATATCAATATTTTGAGGTTGAAATATGGAGAAAAAGAGGTTAGCTCTTGGATTACCAAATCTTCAAAATTAGACACTGAAGAACTTGTGTGAAGATTTCCTATTGGGTAAAAAAACTAGGTTACCATTTAGATGAGTAACTTTATGAGTTATCATCCACTTGATCTAGTTCGTACAGGTGTTTAGGGGCCAACAAAGGAGATATGAAATGGAGGCAATAGACATTGTTTAACCTTCATTGATGATTGCATAAGCATGAATTGGCTTTAATGCATGAAGAATAAATGAAATGTTTTCTATTACTTCAAGAAGTCCAAAGCCATTCAAGAGAAGGAATTTGATAGGTACATCAAATGTTTAATGTCAAATGGAGGGGGAGAATACATCTATCATGAGTTCTCTAATTTCTTGGAATAAAATGGCATGAATTAGACAAATCACATATAAGTGTGTACCACAACAAATTGGTAGATAAGAAAGGAAGAATAGGTACATTGCAAAATGTGTTAGGGCTATGATGGAAGAGATGGGAATGTCTAATTGATATTGCGTTGATGTAGAAACCACTTCTATATACATCATGAGCAAAGCACACACATCATGTATATATGCCACACCACCCTATGAATCTTTTTATGATAGAGAACCAAATGTTTGGCACTTGAGAGTGTCTGTTTGTACGAGCTATGTGTTAATACCAAGTGAATTAATGAGAAACAGGATGATAGATTAGAAATATGTGTGTATAGGGTATGTAGGTGAACAAAAGGGCTACAAATGCTACAACTCCACAATCAAGGAGCTAAAGGTATCAAAAGATCTTGGATCTCATGAGCTTTTACCTTGGTATTCTTCAAATTTATTTATGCACATGAATGAAGTTGATGACGGAAGGACTTCAAGAGAAAATGAAGAACCACAAAACATGGTTCTTAGTAGATGAAAGAAATCAAGTAAACACACATCATGTAGTGAAGATAGCCTACATCAGGTCAACTTACTGGTGCAAGCACAACAAGAATAATGGGGGCATAATGATGCCCCTAATTGAAAAAAAGTGAGGACCATCGCTTATGCAATGATCCTATAAGGGAGCATTGCATAAATGATGCCCCAAAAGAAGAATAAAAAAAATAAACCTAGAGCATCACATAAGTGATGCCAAGCATCACCTATACAATGCTCATATACCATCACTAATAGCATTGAAGCCTAGCGATGCTTGTAGTGATGGTGGCAAACTAGCTGCGATGCTTTAGCATCACATAAGCGATGCACTGGGAATTGAAAAGAAAATTGATTTCTCTTGGCACATTTGTGCCGGGATCAAATGAAAGAGAGCAAAGAAGCATGAAGCACTAAGATACCAAAGGAGTGAGAGAGCAAAGGTACACACACATGTGCATACATACTCACATGCATTTGTACACACACATGCATATGTATACATACATACACACATGCATATGTATACATACATACACACATGCATATGTATACATACATACACACATGCATACGGATACATACATACACAAGCACATACACACATATATGGATACACACACGTATGCATATGCATACATACATAGACACATGCATACACACACATACACATACATACACACATATGCATACACACACATAACATATACACACACATACATACACACATATACACACATACACACACATACACATACACATACACCTACACATATAGATACTTGCACATATACATAAACACACATGGACATACACACATACACTCACATGCATACATACACACACATGCATACACATGCACATGCATACAAACACATGCACATACATACACACATATGCATACACACATATGCATATATATACACACAAACACACTATACAAACACATGCATACACACACATACAAACACATGCATACACACACATACACACATGTATACACACATGCACATACATACAGAGACATATACATACACACATGTGCATACATACACACATGTGAATACATACTTACATGCATTTGTACATAGACATGCATATGTATACATACATACACACATGCATCTGTATACATACATAAACACATGCACATGTATACATACATGCATACAAGCACATAAAATAGAGGAGTAGAGACATGCAAACGCCAATATTGCAAATACGGTCGTGGTGGTTGATCTCATTCAAGAAAAAGCTATGGAGCCACCCAATATGGAAGAGGCACTCCACGTTCCGAATTGGAGGGCTTCCGTGCAAAAACAAATACAAGAATATCATGAAGAATGGAACTTGGAAGCTAGGGATCGACCCCCTAATCATAAATTCATTTTCATCAAGTGGGTTTGGAATTTAAAGTACAAGGCTGATGGTACTCTAGAAAAGTACAAAGCAAGACTTATTGCAGAGCCCTACTCACAAGTTGAAGGCATTGACTTTTATGAATCATTTTCTCCAACTACAAGGATGACTGCTATCTGAGTAGTACTAGCTATGGCTGCACATAAGTTTTGGCTAGTCTATCACATGGATGTCAAATCAGCATTGCTGAATTGAGACCTCAAGGAGGAGGTACATGTGTCTCAAGCACTAGGGTTTGAGGCTTTCCATTCCAAGAACCAGGTATGTAAGATGAAGAAGGCATTATATGGGTTGAAACAAGCCCCTAGAGGAGGTTACTGGTGGATAGATAAGTATCTCTTTGATCTAGGGTTCAAAAGATGTGCTTCTGATGCTAACTTGTATGTTCTAAAGAGAGGAGGGAAGAAAATTGTGCTTATACTCTACATAGATGAACTTGTGATTATAGGAAATGATGATGCTCTTCTTCAAAAAATGAAAGATGCCTTGAGTTTAGAATTTAAAATGACACTTGGGATGAATGCATTATTGGTTAGGCCTTGAATTTTGTGAGGAACAAGGGAAGATTTTCATCTCTCAACAAAAGTATGCAAGATAGATATTGAAGGCATTTGACATGAAGGCTTGCAAGGAAATTTCTACACCTATGGAAGTCGACACAAAATTATTGGTTGAAGATACTTCAACTCCAATGGATATTAGAAGATATAGGAAATTAATTGGAAGTCTCATGCATGTGTGCAATAGCAAAACAAATATCTCTTATGTAGTTGTAGTAAGCAAGTTCTCTAATAAGCCCTGCCAAACTCTTTGGAAGGCAAGCATGTGGATACTAAGGTATGTCAAAGGAAACACTCATTATGGTATTCTTTATGAAGAAGGATCATGTCTGGTTAGATACTATGACTTAGATTGGGCAGGATATATTGATTCTAGCAAATTAGTTTCTCGATATTGCTTTTCTTTAGGACCAAGAATTTCCTCTTGGATCAGTAAGAGGTAACAGACTATAGAATTATCTGAGTTTAAAGTTGCATGTATAGTATGGTTGACGAGGATCCGATTGCAGATAAGAATACAAGGACAGGAGGCTATAGAGTTGAAGTGTGACAACCAAAGTTGCATGTCCATTTCCAAGAATCCTATTTTCCATGCACGTACCAAGAACATATAAATCCAGATCACTAAGTGCGTGAGTTAATTGAGGACAAGATCGTGGAGATAACCTATTGTCCAAGTGAAGAAAATGGACCAGACATCTTCATGAAGGCCCTTGGGAGAGAGCAACTTATTCAACACTTTCCAAAGCTTGGGATTGGACTAAGAAGGTAGTTCATCAAAGGGTGGACATTGAGGGGGGTGTTAGGTATGCTCAATACTCCACCCTCAAGTGACCACAAATGATCCATGGTTCTCTAAGTTGTAAGGCCACCATTATGAGGAGAAGCCATTGTGAGAGATTGGACATTTGTGGAGCCCTAACTTCTATGTTAGATGAGGTCTATGTGTGATCCTTGATGGTTATAGATGATCTTTGTGAATCTCGCCATTAGATTAGGTAGGGCATAAACTTCCAGGTCATTGGGTTGCCATTCAAGGCAAAAATAAAGACCCTGTGGCATCGCGTGGTTTCCCCATAGAACCTTAATGGGAGGAGTGTAGAGGGGGGCTTGCCCCCTTTTGCAAGGTCTAGGGGCATATCCCCTCTACTTCTAGGGCTAAGACAGTAGGACTTGTGGTCGTTGAGATATTATCTAATTGTATATTTTTCCTGCTATTGTGTATCTCGTGACTACGTTTATCTATACCGACTCCCCTTGTAAAAGCTATATGAGGATGGTCGATGTTGAGATTTACATAGAATTGTGCACTAGTAAGCCCGTCATCTAGAGTCTTTATAGATTGCCATATAGGCTCCACATCAAGAGCACATGGATGGACATCACCATCATTGTAACTACATTATGCTTGGCAATCTAAGAATTCCAGTTCTCTATCTCTCAGTTTGTGTCTATCTTTGTGCGTATTTTTCTCTCAACTCTCTCTACTAGTCTATGTTCTTGTGCTATTATTTCCTTTTAGAAACAAGTTAGAATGGTTGTTGTAGAGGCCTTTTGCCACTCTAGCACAATGGTAAGTACCAACGTGAGGAGTTTCACCTCATAAATGTCAATCCATAGAGACGTGAGGACCGGTATGAAGACTGTGAGCAAGTGAAGGCACAAGTGCGTGAGTGAAAGCACACAAGCATGCACACACATACACACACGCGCACAAGATAAGAGCAAAGAGTGGAACAATGGAAGGACTTCGATTACAAAAGAAATCTATTACAAGAGCTCAAATCTCTAACAAGCCAACCTCAAAAATGAGCTCTCCAGCCCTTTTTATAGTTTTTTGAGTGGTTTTGGTCCTGTCCAGACCTAGTGTATGGCCTAGTTAAAAATTAGGTTCAAGCGCTTATTTGAGGGCTCAAACGGAGTCTAAAAATTATGAAAATTGGTAGGATGATACTTCTAATACTCCTCAAGCTCGAGGACTCCTCGGCTTGAAGAAAATGGAGTTAAAAAATGGAAAATGGTATTTACAATGGTTTTTAGTGATAAAAATCACTATTTTTTTAGAGATTTCTTCTGAAAATTTGACATGTGCTTCTTGGAGCTCCCTACATGCTCCTTCTTCTTGTGTTTCCACTTCCTTTATGTGCTTCTTTGCTTGTGCTTGACCTTGAATGTCAACATTTCCCCCCTCTTGAGTCTGTCGTCCCTGACAGACCTTTATTGTAGTGGTTGTTCCATGTAGTACTTTGAGAGGTAGAGTTCCTCATGTCTCCACCAGAGCGGTCTCTCTTCCACCTGTAGCAGGGTGGATTGTCCCATTCTTCCTGTTTAGTCCCTTTATATATACTTCTTCCGTGATTCCAACATGAGAGTGTATTGTTGAGCTTTCAAAAATTTCTAGCTACTCAAAAGAAGTTGCTAGTGTTGAGTGTGAGCAGCTCTCGACAGTGGACTGCTTCCTTGCTCGTAGTGTTGCCACCTTGATGTCCTCTGGATCTTTCAAAGATGGCTTTCATAGTTTTCATGCCAAGTACTTGTAACCCATAATGGAGGATGGGAAGTGCATTAGTGCATGGGTTGAACAAAATATGTGCCTTGTGCATGGCCTTGTAATGTGGCCCTATGCATGCGTACTTGGGAAATGCATTGGAAAAATTATGGTGCAAGAAGTTGGGTCTTGAGCTAAGTGCTCAAGGGTATGTCGATGAAGAGGTTTCGTAATTCATCATGGTTATAGTGTTGTTGAAGCATACAATTCTTACCATGGTGAAAGGTCTGTTGATCTTCAACTCTTTGTGTTGTACTTCCATCATGGTGATTGACCATTGGCTTGTCTTTCTTGTTGATGGATGTCCTTTCTGATGGTTCACTTTATGAGATTCTTCAAGCGCAGAGTCCTGTTTCTCTCTTCTTTTCTTTCTTTTCTTTTCTTTTCCTTTTTTTTAAATCTCGCTATGGCATGAAACAAGAAGAAAGAGGTTAGTATCAATAAAATCTTTTACATATGGCAAGTGTGTCTCATGTGCCTAGGATTTCCCAATGGTGTCTATGCATGGCCATGTAATGTGGCCCTATATTAATGCATACTTTGGAAATGCATGACCTAAATGGTGCAAAAGACAAGGTTATGCCAAAGGCACATGGTTGTTGCTGGTCAAGGCTTCTGATTTTTTAGATGTTCAACCCCAACTTTGTGATATTTGAGGGGCCCCATAAGTGTTGTGGTTTTCACTACACTGTTCTCAATGATTGAACTTCCTTGTTTCAAGTAATTTTTCATACCTTGCATTCCCAATCATCACATCTACCACACATTTATTAGAGCGCATGGTTTGGTACGGTGAGAATTTGGGAACTGGGTTGATTTCGCATGTGTATAGAATCTGGGAAGTATAATCAACAACCAATAGACCACAACATCAAAAATCTATCCTCTGAATACAAGGGGAGTAAGAGGTTTTTCCACCTTTTGGGAACATGGTTTCTAAACAGATTACATATGTGCACTTCACCCATAGGGGCTTCTCTGATATCAGTAATACACTGAAGACAGAGCCAATCTGAGTGAGAAGAGGAAATCCTTTTTCCCACTCCAAGTGTTCCACAAACAAGACATCCAACGAGAACTTTAGAAGTGCCTAAATCTAGACATCCATGTGCTCCAAGAAGGCTTTTGCCACATAGCATTTGGACTTGCAAACACACGCACATGCTAGTGCCCAACACTCAAAATGCTCAAATTTTCCAGATTACTAAATCCTTCAAAGCGTGCTACCGAAAAAAATGATGTTCCCTTCACAAAAAAAGGGTACTATGCCCTTCCTTGTATAGTTGCAATTTCAAAGTTAAAGCTTGGAGGAGTAGTCCTCGGCCGAACCTCCATTTCATTACAAAATCTGATGAAGTCATTCTGGAGTCACTTCAAAGGAATAAAAACGGCCATGTGAGTGTGGTTTAACGGGTGTGGTTTAGCGGATGTGCCTTGTACTCCTAAGCAGATGACCAGGGTTCAAGTAAAGAGATTATTTGTAGTAAAGAGATTATTAAAGAGATTATTTATAGTAAAGAGATTACTTGTAGTAAAGAGATTATTTATAGTAAAGAGATTACTTGTAGTTAAGAGATTACTTGTAGTTAAGAGATTATTTATAGTAAAGAGATTACTTGTAGTAAAGAGATTATTTATAGTAAAGAGATTACTTGTAGTAAAGAGATTACTTGTAGTTAAGTTGATTATTTATAGTAAAGAGATTATTTATAGTAAAGAGATTACTTGTAGTAAAGAGATTACTTGTAGTTAAGCGATTATTTATAGTAAAGAGATTACTTGTAGTTAAGTTGATTATTTATAGTAAAGAGATTATTTGTAGTAAAGAGATTATTAAGCTGATTATTTGTAGAACAGATATTGAATTATACAAGTTGAAGAAAGCTAAAAAGGTTTAAGAAATGCTACACGTTCAAGAAAGCAACGATGCTTCGATTAAAAATCATCCGCGAATATGAGTCATCTTGTAAAATCCTTCATATGAGTGATCATGCATCAACAAATAGAACAGCTGCAATAGTCTTTTGATAAGTTACTTCCATTGCGATTGTCTTGTTGAGGAAAACTCGGTGCTTCTGTACGTTGCATGTGTTTTTATCATATGCTGATTTTGCTAGTTTAGAACAGACCTTGTGCGGTGCATGTGAGTCCCTGATATCACCATCACATGTATCATTTTATCAAAGCATATGGACTTATAACAATGGGATAAATTAATAAGAGTTTAGGTAAGTTGGTATGTATGAAAAGTTTCAATACGACTTGAAGGTATGTATGAAAAGTTTCAATACAACTTCAAGGTAGACGTTAAACCCCTTGTTTGTGAGATTTGAAGGGTCCCTTGGCAGTTGTGCCCATCTTCCACTGTATTTTCACAATTATCCATTTTCCTTAAAATAATACACCTACTCAAACATAGCATGTACCTTCCATTGCAAATCGCTACATCTACCGCACATTTATTAGAGCATAGGCCTTGGTACACCGAGAATTTGGGAAGTTGGCTGATTTCCCGTCTGTATGTGTACACATGTACTCTTTCACTACAGGCTTGTGCTTGTGTGTGCTTGAAGAAATTAAGGTACATTTCTTTATAGTCAACAATAAGACTCAAATGATGGAGGGGTAGAATACCGTATAAAGTTTTTTTACATGCAGGTTACTAACCATAGTGAATGATATGTTGTCACATTTCCGTTGAATTCTCTAGTCATCGAAGAAGGCCTTAAAAATGATCCTAAATCCATTTGTTGGGTTTATTTTCTCGAATGTAAAGTTTCATTCAACAAAAAACACATGTCAAAGGCATACTATATGGTAAGGATGCATGCATCATTGGATCGCTTCGAAATTGAGATATATAAAACGTGTAGAGAGGTACATTGTTCCCTAATCTTTCTATATAACAAGGAATCTATGAGTCATACCCTCATTAATCGAGATCGATCATATACATTAAACATTCAGAGACAATGACTAATTAATGCTTTGTTTTTGCGTATTGAACTAATAACTAAGAAGTGAAGAAACTTGTCATACACATGATCTTGTAAAGGCTCATAAAGGAAATAATCTTACAATGATTTTTCCATAATAATTTATACAACTTTATAAATACAAGCATCCGCAAGACAATGAGGCTCTTCACATGCACCTACTTGCCTCGTGTATGTATAGTGTTTTGCAATGGAAGATTCAAAAGTTAACCTCTAAATTGGCTCATAACCATTGTTGGTGAGGGGTAACCTTTTTTTTTGAGGGAAAAGAGAAGAGAATAAAATTGATGCTGAAAAAAGAAGTACACCAAGGGGAGGACATCCAGCAAGGGAGTCTCCAACAACAAAACAAAGATCCTAAGGATTACAAGATCAAGGGACACCAACTACTCAAGTAGTGTCCATTACAACAGAAAATCCTTAATATACAATTCTAGAAATCGCATCATATCTACTCTAGACATGGAGAAAACTTTTAACAACTTGATTCTCCAAGAATTACAAGGGTTATTCCTGATGACTACAGCATGGTTGGTCTCCAAATGAGGGGAGTCAGACTCAAAGGAGGTGGAGAGATTCAGAATTCTCCTTACTCCCATCAGACAGGAGAAGAGATGATTCTTATTGCTCTTAGTAAAAAGCTTTGTATTTCTGTGCTTCCATATTGACCACAATGTGTGAGCTATGAACATTTGCCATAAAACAGTGTCCAATCTGTTAGCTTCTTAAAGAAGAAACTCTCTGAAATCAGGCACCTTCAGTCCCGAATTTTTGCAGAACAAATGAGGGGTAATCTTTTGCTATCGGAATGAGGAAGAAACACACAGCTTAAATAAAAACTCATGCTACTTTTACAAGGACGAAGGTCGACACGATGGATATTTGAGCGGTGGCACGCGAGTTCCGCACGCTCAATCCATGTAGCAAATTTCCGCCCCCTCTCTTCACACGGATTGGCGGTGCAGCCAATGGAGGTGCTGACATGGCGATAGAGAATGCTCACTCGTAGACTTCGGACCCCCACCCCAACACTCCATAGTTGCCTACGTGGAATTATAAACAATAAAATATTTGAGCAACTAAATGATCTGTTCATTCACTGTACAATCTACTGATTCAACCGCCCCAATGTGAAGTCAAATCAGTCAAATTACGATTAAGAAATTGTTAGTTCTATTCACACTAGGCAACAGTACAAAACTTAAATATCATTGTCAAGAGTAGATGGGTGGCGGAATAGTCTATTTTTTCTCGTTCTGGATGTCCTTCTTCCATCGTCCTAGTGTGAAGCCACCCTCAGAACTTTCTCCAAATGCGATATCACAACCATTCTTCAAAGCTACAAGATCTACGTCTTGAAAAGCATGGTAGACCTATTGAAGATAGATACGGGCATCATTTTAGTGTTAGAGAACATTGGCATGTTGTTTATGTTTGCCTTATCACATGGAGCACACAAGTTTGAACCCCGTGCATCACAGCTTTTCTTTCTCTGCGCAAATTCGGAGGTAAAATTATGTGAAAGTGCATGGCTTCATGGATAGAGAGTGGAGCCTTCCTCCAATTAGTCATGGGTTCACAAGCTCTGCATACATAATGTTCACTTGAGAAAGACAAAACTTCACTCATGGAAATGGCATAGACGAGATTCCTTTCGCTGCACACTAATCAAGGAGGTCAAAGCACTCTTGAGAATAAAGAGAAAAAACTAGAATATCTTTCAAAATATGAAGAAGATGATGAGCCATCAAAGGTCTCATAGCTTCAAAGAAGCTAGGTTCAATACCAATGTAATAGACTAAGTTCATAAGTACCACTACATGCTAGAGAGATGACTCTCCTCCGAACCCACAGCACGAAAGAACAAAGAAATAAAGTAGAGTTTTTAATCTCACATTCAGATTAGAAGTGAATTCTATAAAACTTCATGAAGTTCAAGTCTTTAATTGAGTTTAGGTTCAAAAATTAAGAAACCTTTGAACTAAGGTTAGATAGAGTAAGTTAAAGACCAAGTTCCTAATGTATCTTATTAAAGTGAATCTCTAGACTCAAAGTGAATCACATTCCAAGAAAGGAATTCATAAAGACATTGAACTAAGAAAAGATTAACTTAGTCTTAAATGAAGCATTAAGTGTTTTATATAAACGTTTGAATTGCTTGTACAAAGTTTTAGTTTTTCTTCCTACTTTTTGAATCTTTTTTTATCGGAGTCAAATAAAGTATATGACTCCTTTGAAGAAAGATCAAAGTTAGCCAATTGGAACAAGGTAACTAAATCAAACATCTAAAATAGATGTTATGTACAAGATCCCATTCAATCATCAAAAGCTGGTAAGTTTAAGTTGACTTATTCATTTGAGTTTGCTTCAATTTACATAGAATAACTCTAATGGCTTTCATGGAGTTCAATACACTCTTGAAAAGAAAAGTTAAGAATTGCCCATAAGATTGAGATATCCCAAGAACTTGAAGCTATAGTCTTTGAGAAAAGTGGCATATGTTGGACAAAATTTTCATTTCAGATTTGATTTGTTCAAGTTAAATTATGGTTGACCAAATGTCAACTATGGACTCTCTCCTACATTCTACATAGGATTTTCAAGCCCAATAGGACAAAGTTGGTCAAGTTAAATTATGGTTGACCAAATGTCAACTATGCACTCTCTCCTACATTCTACATAGGATTTTCAAGCCCAATAGGACAAAGTAGTCCTCTAGTCAGATAATAAATCAAGTAAAATGTTGGTTGGAGGTAAACCGCAGTACAACCATCTAAGTTAGATATTTGAGTCAACCATGCTTCTAGTTTGACTTCAAAATCAAATTCAAGTGAGCCAAGAGTTCTCAAACTCTTGATAGGGATAGAAATCCCACCTTAGTTACTAAGTCAATGCACCAATGATGCCCATAAATGGACTGGTAATTTAAATCCACCCATTGCACATGTTAGTGCCCAAATATCACATAGTGAAAATAGTGAGTTGGCGAGGGATGTTTTTTATCTAGCCTTATTAATGATTCCCTACTTAGCACTCAATGCAAAACTGGATGGTGTTTTGAGTTATTTGGCTCGGGATCATCTAGTAGATTCTCCTCTATTCATTTGGAATACAAGATGAGTCCCACCACACAGATGAAAACATGTTATTCTAGGTTAGAACATGAGGGGGGTATGCCTACAGTTACAATATATAGCTTTACTTTTTAGGAAAAAAAAAACTATCAAAACGGGGATGAATGTTATAAAGTAAATTCTTTAATCTAAGTTTCCAACTTATTCAGAAAGATTTGAAATCAAACACCTTTTGGCTAGTCGTGTGAATGGACAAAGATCTTGAGAATAGAATGAAGTGTAGGTTCATGTGTTTGAGAAAACAAGCAAGTAGCTTGGCCTGCTAGTTAACTCATATGGATGGCAAAGAAGAGGTCTTGGGTTCAATTCTTATAAGAGTCATAGAAGAGTTTTTTTTTTCCAGGAGCTCTAAGTCCTTTTATAAGCATCCACTTGAGTTAACTCTAGTTGACTAGGACACTTGTCGCACGTATAGTTACATGGGTAACACTTGGATGGTTAGTATCCACATGCCATAGTAGGCTATAGATAGAGGCATGCGATTAAGAGGAGAGTCACCTCTCTAGCACATGGTGGTCCTTCTTATCTTAGTTTGTTACATTATGTCTCCTTGGTACATGAAAGTAATGGATGAATTACATCTTCCACAAACACAACATCATGGCTAACAAGAACACATTTAGTTTGTGGATGATAAAGACAATAGCCCTTGTTTTCCCAATCTTACCCAAAAAAATACATTTCACTAATTTATCATCAAGAGTTTTGCATTTTCGCCAAGGCACCAATGCATATGCCAAGAAGCCAAAGACACATAGATGAGAAACACATGGCTTGCAACCATGCCAAACCTCATATGGAGTGATTGATTGCACTGCTTTGGTGGGATACGTATTAAGTACATATCTTGTAGACATAACAACCTCAACCCAAAAATTATGTAGTAAAGCATGAATTTTGACCATACACCTCACCATTTCCATTAGAGACTTGATATTTATTTCAACAAATCCATTTTGTTGAGATGTCTACTAATCTGTACATTGATGTTTTATCCCATGATCATGCAAAGATTCATTAAAATAAAAATACATGTATCCCCCTGATTGAAATAGAGGGTTCCCAATTCATATGATGATAGACTTTTAGCCATAACTAGGAGCTGTTTAAAGCACATGAGAAAACTTTGTACTTTTTTGATCGATAGACCCATGCATGCCTAAAATAATCATCAATGAAAGCCATTAAGTACAAATAGTTCCAAAATGAAGGTGTCTACATAAGACCATAGACATCACTATGAAAAAGTTGTAATTTTTAAGCAGCCACCATCTTTTGGGAAGAGGAACACTACACTTTTCCCCAAAATAAAGCCTTCATATAAATGTTTACAAGGTGCCTCAAGTTTGGGTAGAGGTGACACCATTTTAGATTTTTGAAAACTAGATTTTTCATAGTCTATGAGCTTATAAAACACATGACATAAAATGTGAGAAGCAATAATAACATCACCATTTGAGAGATCTTTAATCCAATCTTGGCTAATGGTGAAACTAACAATATTTTTCTTGATCCATGGAACATATAAAGCATTTGAAAATGTGAAATAACTACCATCATCAATGGTCAAAATGATTTGATCCACTCCCATCAGAGGATAAGAGGAGTTGTTAACACATGCAATAGTCTTCCCTATAGGGGTGGGCTCAAGTCAAGTGAAGATCATATGGTATCGTGTATCATTGGATCGTGTATCACGATACTTCATAAGTATCGTGTATCATGACTGATCCAAGTATCGTATCGCGAGTCCAAGTATCGTGTATCGTCACTTCTCAAGTATTGTATATTGTGAAGATCCATAGCGTGTATTGGGATACTTACAAAGTATTGTGTATTGCCAAAACAGTTAATATCGTGTATCACGGGAGCAAGTATCATGTATAGCCTACCCCTAGTATCGTGTATCACCTCGATACTCATCAAGTATCGTATATTGTCTAAAACCAAGTATTGTATCATGTCTCCTGTGTATCATCTATCGTTTAGTTTAGATATCGTGTATCGTGGCAAGGCAAGTATCGTGTATCGTCTGCTTCCAAGTATCATCGATACTTCCTAACTATCATGTATCGCCCGTTCTGAAGCAATCCTAGAGAGGCCCTGTTTCCCTATTTTAACCCCCAGAACCCTCACCTCGCATAACTTTCTCATATGAAATCCATTTGTTGTAATTTTGGGTTTGTTGGAAGTTGACCCTCATGTACTGGAACTAGGAAACTAAGGAGTCCCAAAGGATTTTGAGCAATACAAGAGAACCTTGGGTCTAGAAGACAAATCTTATGAACCTAAGATCTGGTAGACATGTAGGCAAGGATAAGCAAAGCATTAGATCATCTGAGGCTAGTGTCAACAATACAGCTAGGTCTTGGGCACAACAACTAAGTGGTTATCCCTACACACTAAGTTCCAACACAAGTGATTCAGAAATGTCTTTTAGCATGGAGAAACCCACATGTACCTCAGGTACTACTTATTTATAGACACCACAAGGCCCCTATAAGACCCAACTGGAGTATATCAGGACCAACCAATTAAGTGTATGCATCTATGAGGATGGCTTGAGGCGATCAGTGGTCCAACTCAAAAATCCAGATCAACCTTTTGGACTTGAACACTCAGTGGTCAAGTTCAAAAGAGCAGTCATACATTGATAAGGAGGGAACCATGTATGTGGTTACCAACCTACCAGATAGGATGGATGAGTTTGGAAATATCATTCCTGAGAATGAGATAGGAGACCTAGGACGAGAACCCAAGACTCCCAGAGGTAAGTCAATCTTGACTAGAGTAATCACTCTAGATTGGATCCCTCAAGACAACAAAAGCATAGAGCTATTCATGAATAGAGAAAAGGAGGAAGCCTTTTGGAGATTCACGCCAACTCAAGCTAGCCCAATAGTCACCATTTATGAGTTCAAGGACCCCGAGATACCAGGCAAAGTTGTCTATCTAGATAACACATTTGAGAAAATGTTCTTAGTAAGAGAGCAGGATAGGCATGCATACACTCGATAGGGTGAATCAAACTTCTCTCCACCAAGATCTAGTGTTTCCCATGGTATCCAAGGAGCAGGATCATCCAAGGCTCATGAAACCTAGAGGGAAAGAATGAGAGAGAGACCTGAGGTAGGCTTTGCACATACCGCAGGTAGAGATCGATCAGGATTTGAAAATGAAAGACCTGAAAGGGAGAGACATAGAGCTCATAGACATCAAAGAGATGAACATGATTTTCCATTGCCTAGAGCACGAGAGCACACAAGAACCCTTAGACCCTCTCAAGTGTTCAAGGAAATGAATAATTACTTTGATGGGTTTGGAGATCCTTATTATCATGTGGCCAAGTTCAAACAAGTGTTAAGAGTTGAGCAAGTTGAGGACTTGTTCACTCACTTCGAGGCATTTGGTTTGACTCTCAAGGGCACTGATTTAGCTTGGTTTCAACCCCTAAATAGTCGCAATTATCATAACATAGGGCAACTATTAAAAGAATTTATTGTAGAATTTTCCAAGAGTGGCATCAGGCATAACACATCATCCTTGATCCACAGCTTCAAGCATACACCCCAGGAAACCGTTTGACTTGCAGGAAGACAATTCAAACAGTACTTAGAAAGATGCCCTATGCCAGAATTACCCACAGCAGCCAAACAAGTGGCTTTGTTTTTAGATGGCTTGCTAAACACCAAGTTGAGATCATATATGTACTTGAAAGAGCCTAGATCCATAGAAGAACGTGTGCGGATATGTATTGACATAGAAGACAATTTGGGTGAGGAGTTATGACTATCCAAACTCTATAAGGATTCAAGCAGTTCTACTAGTCATACTTCCAGAACCTCCACGGAGATAGATGAGATAGCTGAGCAAGTTATCAAGAAGCTAGGAGTTGAGAATAGACAAGCATCAAGGGTCACCTCATGGAAGCGATGCTACAGTTGTGGAGGAGACCACATGGCTAATGTTTGTCTGACGATGGCTCAACCCCAAGGAAATTCCAATGCTCTGTATTGCACTATTGAGAGAAGATACACGAACCACATGGCTCAAGATTGTCCATACAATAGGTAGGCTGTCAGGCAAAATTATCATCAACCTTACCAGCAAGGTAGGTATCAGAACCAATACCAACAACCATCTTATAGGCCACAATAGCAATATCAGGCACCATATAGACCACAACCAGTCCTAGGAAACCAACCATCAGCTCCTGCCAATGTGATTCCAATTAAGTATGCAGTGGCAGAGGAGAACTTTAATAGAGCATTGGTGCCAGTGACCCCTTTGATCTCAGAAAATGACTCTCATGCTCATAGTTCAGACTACTCCCATTAAGATAGTCCACATGGTTATTACACAGAGTGACTTGAGCCTAGTGAGATTTATCTGTATCAATATGAGGCACCACCTATGGAACAAAATTGGGAGCCAAAATACTCCAACGTCATGTACGCAAATCCTAAACCCACGCCCCAATTGAGACAGCTAAGATCACAAGCCCCTAGAGGACCATGTTTTAGGTGTCAAGGCGACAATTTCACTCGTGCATGCCCCCACCCATCAACTCCAGGACAAGGACAAAACATCACAATACAAGGCTTTTGTCCTGAGTGTGACAAAGAACATCTCCCTAGAGATTGTCCCAGGAATCCCTCTGGTGCACCCAAGGTGACACCCGTTAATGTGGTAGGCTTAATGGTGGATTCCAGTGCAAGTAGCAGTAACGTGGCTCCTATACAGGCAGTCACTAGGGCACAAGCCTTAAAACAAGATAAGCCAACTGAACAATCAAAGTCAAGTGAATTAGGAGAGCCTAGTAAGAGAAAAACAAGAACATGGAAGGATACCAGGGAGAGAACCAATCGTAAGTGGAATAGGAAGATATCTGAACTAGAAGAAAGCTTGAAAGATGCAAAAACAAAAATAGAAGACATTGCATCTCAAAGCCCCTTGCATGCTGAAGCTCCATCCACTCCACCTCATCCCATCCCACCACCCACTGTAAATAACCCTCAACCAGGGTTTGTTCTTGTAGATCTAGCCCTAGAAGGTTTCGAAATGATGTTCAAGGCCTACCAGGCTCAACTTCAAGAAGGGCCAACAATTGCAAACCTAGACAAGAGCTACCGTGGAGCATATTTAGAGATTGAACAGACAAAAATGTGCATGAAAATGGTAGAGCTAGCTCAGGTTATGCTCGAGACCAGTCAATCGTTCAATCAAATAAATTATATCAAACCGGATTTGCATTTCCAGGGCTTACTAGAAAGATTAGAGTAGCTGGTAAACAAGCCCCAAGTTTCTTTACTGCCACATGCTCAACCAATTATTGAAAGAGACAGCTTACCACCAACAAAAGCTTATGTTCCTAATTTCGTGGATGATGGAACACCTCTTTCAATTCAACAGTACTCTCAAGAGTTCTTGCGGGATATACAAGATGAGAAATGGTCCAAGGAGAAGGGTAATCCCCCTCCTATTCCTCAGATTGATGACCTTAATGATCAATTTCCCCAAGACATTCCGTCTATCTATGGAGACCAAGCAGAGCAACAAGAAGATGAAAGACTAGATTTTGAATCTAATTCTTTACAAGAGTTGCCACAATTCATAGGCCCATGGGAATGTGAATCTCTTCAGATCATAGCTCCCACAATATTGGTGAGAAATGAAGACTCATTGGTTCCAAGAAACACTGACGTCGTGAAGAACACTAAGTTTCAATGTCATCTCATCATAGAAAAGCTGCTAAAAGTAAAACCAGAGCTATGGAATCATTTGAAGGATTAGGTTCCATAACTTGATTCCAATATGCGAAAAGAAAGCTCTAAGCAGAAAGTACAAGAGATACCCCTAGAAAAAATAGGAGACATGAGTGAAGGTGAAGAAGGTAATACTTATCTTCCAATCACCTACCAAGGTTATACAACCAAAGCAATCGTAGATTCAGGTGCTGGTGTTGCAATTGCAACCACCCCCTTATGGAAGCAATGGGGTAAACCTGCATTAAGACCAACTAGAATGAAGCTTCAAATGGCTGATGGCCATGTTGAAAGACATCTAGGATTGCTAGAAGGGATAACTCTAACCACTTGTGTAGAGTTTGCACACACATTTGCTATATGTGACTTTGAAAAAAATAATGTCTATGAGTTGATCTTAGGAAGACCCTTCCTACGACAATTGCAAATAGTACACGACTGGGGAACCAACTTCTACCCCTACAGTGGAACCCTATCCATAAGGGACATGAAGATTCAATCTCGGTGCATTCTAAAAGTTCATCTAATCCATCCTCAATGCATGAAGATACTCACTTGTGGATGTGCAAGTCGTAGAGGAAGAGGAAAGATGCCTAAATGTGAGAGAAGAAGGAACTTTTCAAGGAGATAGACCAGTTAAGGACCCAACCTACACACCGATGATCTTTCCTGATGAGGAATTTGAGCCTCATGGTTAGGCAGAAATCTGAGCCACCATGGACATTCCAGTCAATGAAGAATAATGAACGCCTCATTGTGATGAGGAGGGTTATGATATTTCAATGTTCATGTGTCAGCCCTTGTTTGAAGAATGTGACCCTAGTGATGTCATAGAAGAAGAAGAAAACGATGACGATCTAGAGTCCATTGTTATGGATAGTTGCTTTAATTCAGAGAATCACTATCTAAAAGATATAGGAGTATTTTCCCAAAAAGAAGAAGAACCTCTCACCAACATTCAAACTTTAAATTCAAAGGAAGGAAGTGAACGAGGTCAAAAGAAAAAGAAACGAAAAGCAATGAAACAAGAAGACGGGGAATCATTGTTCAAAGTACTAGAAAATCTCAAGAAATACGAAGTGGAAGACCGAAAAATTTTGGTATGAATGCCTAAAAGAGAGGCCATCATAGGCGAATCATATGATAATAAAGAAAAGACCAAAAAAATTTTAGGAACCATTGAAGAGAATGAAGAGCGATGTACATATTGATGACCTACGTGCAGTAGAAGACGCAGAGCTTGTAGCTTTGTTAAGGGAATATAGGGATGTGTTTGCGTGGCACTATAGATACTTGAAGGGAGTAGATCCAAAAATATGCTCTCATATGATCCCCATGACTACTGGTGGTAAGCCCACCAAACAAAAGCCCTATACATATAATGACACTTATGCTGCCAAAATAAAGGAAGAAATTGAGAAGTTGATTGAAGCCAGATTCATCTATGAGATTGAGCATATTGAATGGGTGTCCCCCATTGTAGTGGTGCCCAAGAAGAATGGAAAGTTGCAAGTGTGTATTTACCTTAAAAAAGTTAATGCCGCTACCATCAGGGATAGCTATCCGCTTCCAATCATTGAACATTTATTGGAGCGTGTTGCACACAAGGAATTTTACAACTTCCTTGATGGATTTTCAGGTTACAACCAAGTAGCCATTGTCCCAAAAGATCAACACGAAATGGCCTTTTTCCACAGAGTGGGGAATCTTTGCATTTCGTGTGATGCCATTTGGGCTCACCAATGCACCTGCAACATTCCAAAGGCTCATGTGTCATGTCTTCAAAGAGTTCTTGTGAAAGAGCTTAGAAGTACATGTGGATGATTTATGTGCTCATTCCCAAGAAAGAAGATACCTTATCCTTAAGCTCAGACATATCTTCAACAAGTGTAGAGAATATGGAGTGTGTTTGAACCCAAAGAAGTGTGTGTTCATGGATCAACAAGGTAAAATCTTAGGTCACATTGTTTCTAAGAATGGAATATCCACAGATGAGGATAAAGTAAGAGCCATAACTAAGCTTCCAAGGCCAAGGAACTTCAAAGAGGTACAAGCCTTTATGGGCCATTGTGGGTATTAACTTAGATTTATTCACATGTATGCAATCATGGCTAAACCTCTTTATGCCTTGTTGACACATTTTGAGTGGAACGACGAATGCAAAAATTCCTTCAATGAGCTGAAGAGACGTTTGTGCACAACACCAATACTGACCACTCCTGATTGGAATAAGCCATTCCATGTCCATGTAGATTCCTCCAATCATGCAATAGGATGTGTGCTAGCACAACCCACAGGGAAATCTAGATTTGCCTATAGCATATGCTAGTAGACAACTAAATTCAGTCGAGTGAAACTATACAACAATCGAAAGAGAGGTCTTAGGCATGGTATATGCTATGAAGAAGTTTAGACACTACTTATTGGCCAACAAATTTAATTTTTTCACTGGTCATCAAGCTTTATTATATTTGGTTAACAAACTTTGCAATACAGGACGCTTAGTAAAATGGTTTCTCTTACTAATGGAATATGACTTTGAAGTGGTTGTTAGGAAAGGTAGAACCCACCTCAGAGCAAATCATCTTTCTTGCATCACTTCAGGAGAGTCACCACAAGGAATGTTTGATGAATTTCCTGATGCTTATGTGTTCAATTTAGAAGTTGTTCCTAAATGGGAAAATAAGTTGGTACATGTCCTAACCTTTGGACCTTCAAACAAGAATGTGAAAACGAACAAAGAGGAATTTGTAAAATGGCAAAAATATCGAATATTTGCAGGAAGCATGTACAAACAAGATACAGAAGGTGTATTAGCTTGTTGTGTCGAAGACGATGAACATAGTAGTTGGTTGCAACAAGCCCATGAGGATCGCTAGGAAATCATTTTTCTAGACAGCGAACATTGCAAAATCTAAAATGTTTAGGAGTGTATTGGCCTAGCATGGACAAAGAAATTCATGAGTGGATTAAGAATTGTCCAATATGCAAGGAGAAACCCGCAGTGGAGCATGCTACCCTTTGGACCCTGCACAAAGAGTATGACATGCTTCTCCTCTTGCTTTTTTATTCTCCATAGCTTGTATGTTTCCTCTGGGAGTATATTACCAAAGCTATGCTTAAGAGCTAGGACCTTCCATCACACATAAAATTATAAACTTTATTATGATTAGACATATAAAGAAAATATTTATTTTATCACAATACGTAATAACACAACCAAAGGGAATGTCAAAATATCTTTGTAGACCCTTGAACCATACTATGATCAGCAATAATATTCCAATATAATGATATTTCCTTTTGTATCTCCTTAACATGGCTGAACTTCTGATTTGAAGACAAAGAATGGCATCGCTTATTGTGCTTCTTTGAATACATACATACATACATAGATACGTATATACGTTATAAACATACATAAATACATACATACTTTGAGGAGGAATAAATATACCCATGTGAATTTCAACATATCAAATCTCCATTGTGCACATAGGGGGATTTCGGAATGAACGAGAAAGCAAGATTGAAGGCTAACATCACTACCTGTTTTATAGAAAGATATTTAGGAACAATTTTTCTTCTAAAAGTTTTATAGATATTAGTTTTGAAGCCATCCAATGATGCATGTCTCCTTCCCAATTGTACATCGTCTCTACATTTCGTACAAAACTTCTCCATCATAGGGATATGATCATGTCTTTTTTCTAGACTATGCACATAAGTCGTCCATGTACACGTGCAAAAACGTTCTAAGAAACTCTTAAGGCATGCAAACTCTTAGCTTGCCATTTTTCATGGGGACCACAATGATAGAAGACACCCGTTGAATGTGCTCAATTTCATAAATAAAACTTACCTCTAAGAATTTATCAAACCCCTCTTGGATGCAGATATGTCATTATAAGTGTAGGGACTTTGTTTAGAGGGTTTTTTATTAGGTTCCATAGGGATCCTATGGGCATAAATCTGACTATCAACACCCGTAAAGTCTCTATAAGACCATGGAAATGTTTCGCTATATTGCTGGAAAAATTCTTTGAGTTGAGTCTCCTCCATTTTAGAAATGTCATTCCCAATATAATTGCACTTTTCTTCTCCATCTTCAACTATCACAATCGCTTTTCTCTTCATTATGTGGTTATTGTATGATTCTCCTAACTTGGCTTCTCTCTTAGGTCTCACTCCTATAACCGTTTGACGTTCTACCTCATACTTTTTAAAATTCTAGGGAGGCTCAAAGTCATCTCACTTTCTATCTACTAATAGTAATACTTTCATCATTTGATTTCTTGACTTTGTATAGAGAATAATTATTTTTTAGAAGATACTTTACAAAATCGTTAGCATGACTCTCCATCAAGAACTCATCTTTAGTATCAAACTTAGGTTCCATGTGTATGAAAACTAATTCATTATCATCAGAACTCTCACTTTGTACTATTAATGGTCCTCCCTCTTCAATTTTGTTAATAAGTGATATGATGAACATTCCATTATGATTATACCCTTTAGGATTAGAATTTCCTATTAAGAGATTCTCCTAAACAGAGATATCCATGGTGGCTACGATTTGCATCTAACCATGGGGTACAAATTATGCGTCATTAAACCTTTGAGCAATACATGCGAGATCATGAATAGATCTATTTTATATCACCCATTCAGTGAGATCTGTAGGAGTTATTCTTTGCTTTTCTTAGTGAGTTTCCTACAAACTCACAAGTTTATGTCCTCATCCATCCAAGATTCAAAGTCTGATTATTTGTTTTATTGGAATAATTCAGGTCTTTATGCATGTTGTTTCGCTAGATGGGAGGGATGTCTTGATGCTCAAATGTATAAAGGTTGGTTCTAGTTCTAATCCCTAATTATTGCAAGTATAGAGGATTGCTACCCCATTATCAAGCAACTTTGAATTGGCACATAAACGGAGTACGTAGAATCATATTCTAATGGCTTGCTTGCATGAAGTTCCAAATAGCTAGAAGGTGATCAACTTCCCCTCCACATGTGTTCAACTGTACAATCTCTAATAGACCATTGGGTCTCTCAATATTTCCATCTCCCAATTGTAATTTTAGACAAACGGGTCACAATGCACGTTTTCCCCAATTTTCGCAAAGGGCTTTGATGGCTATTGGTACACTTCTTTGAGTATCTAAACTGGGATTTCTAGTGTGCATGTTAAACTACACATGCAGCGGTTTCTTGGGCGTCTTGCTCTCAGTACGCTCTTCTGACATCAATAGTTTTTTAATTCATCCTTTTTGACAATGAGTTCCTTTTGTGAGTACTCGGATTATACTCCGTTTCGGTGCTTGTGAAACGTATGTCGCATGACACAAGAAATCAGTACAATAAGAAAAAAGGTAATTTACCCAACAGACCGCACATTGTGGTAGATGTATGAAGGTTGGATCACACTGCTATTTATTTGTTGTATACCTTTCCGATGTTCTTTGTACGTTGAATTGATGAAAAGATTGGGCACACACACACATGCAGCGGTTTCTTCGTACATGAAAATCAATGAGTTCTTTGGTGACTAGTGCCGTTTGGTTTTCTTTCGATGCTTGTGGGACGTGAAGAACGTTTGTCGCGTGACAAAAGAAATCATTAACAATAAGAAAAAGGTAGTTACCAAGCCCTTCACGCAAGAAGAGGGTACTGAGAGCACGACGCCCAAGAAACTACACATTGTGTGTGTCTGTGTACACTGTATATATATATGCGTGTGGGTGTCCAAGTCAGTTGTTTTTTTCTTTTTAAGGAAGTCTGGCAATAGCCTACTCTCTCTCACTTTAATTGATAAAAAGAACAATTGTACAAGTGAACAAGCATACACACATGGCACCTCCCGGATCCCACAAAGCAAGGTTGGTTAAAACTTGCTACAAAACATTACAAACAAGGCTGATAACCATTTGGTCCACCTCATGTGCAGCCCACTTGCTTGTAATCTTTTTACTCTCAAGGAAAACCACTCCAACGTCCTTACAAATGGAAATTCTTATTTTTTGATCGACCCTTCTTTAGATAGCCTATGAGAGTTGGTGGCATACCTCTCTTTCCACATTTTTTTGAGTGTCTCACCTCTTCTAGCATTCCACAATGCTAAGGAATAGTGAATTGCTTCACCCAATAACACTTGCTTCCAATTGATTTCTCCCTCTAGCAACATGATTCTTCGAAGGACCCACCAAATCGACACTGGCTTGGGGCATGAGAAGAAGAGGTGTCCGAAGTTCTCATTGTCATGAAGGCATTGTTTACACCATGAAGGGGCATCATAAATTTTGTTCACTTTATATTGCTCGTAATTTTGTGGTGGAGGACTTGCCACATAAGAACTGATTTCTTAACCTCCATGAGGGGATGTCAAATGGCTTGGAACTTAAAATCCCACCTAAAACTCAACCACAAAATGTGGCAAATCAGTGCCATATATGAGCCAAATACAAAACGCAACAAACCACTTTCATATATGCAATAAATACAAAACAGTGGCACACCACTACCATATATGATCCAAATACAAAACTATGGCACACCATTGCCATACACAAAAGGGCTGGGACCAAAACATCTATATCTTGAGACTTGCAGTAAAGCACATTCATGAAATCAAACAATTTGAAACAATGTTTATAAACAACAACTAAAAAATGCTAAGCCAAGATCAAAGTCTCACATCATGGTAGATTGTGACATGAAATGCCTACACCGCATCCCTTCAAGTCTTGGAATAGTGCAACCAACCCATAAGTCTCCTCTACTCATGTTGGAGGATGACCCACTACCAACTCCTATAGTAAATACAAAAAACATGAGATTAAAAAAAATGGCATGCTTAACATAAAATTCATTCATCAAAATGATACTTGTAAACTTTGATGCATCGTGGCATAATCACTGCTACCCAAATGTGTTGCTCCAACTGCATCTAAATGTGTGGTCATCGCATCCTACTACTGATGATATCATTCGGAAGTGTATTGCTACTCATTGCAAAACATCTCCAACTCCTCAACATCTAGCTACATAGGCTTCGGTAAGCCTCCTCTGAAAGTGTCAGGAGCCTTTGATCATCGATGTGACATCACCTCACATGTCATGTGTTGTATCCACTCTGAGCTGACAATACGATGCCCAAGTGTTGGCCGAAACTCGTGATAGATTTCCTCTGTGTTGTAATTCTTACCATCCTTGTTCTATACACTCTTGACCGTCATAGAGAGCCCAAACTATATTGTGCAGAACTTTCATATCCATTGATGCATGGCCTTTTCAATTGCATCCATCATCGGAGCTCCATCTCATATACGGTACAACTTGGAGTCATCATGGCCATAAGCAATCCAAGGTGTACGTGATGTACTCTATGCCATACCTACATCGGAGGCACTTGCTCTAGGACTAGCTATGGGTGACACTAATTCCATCACACATGTAGACCCTCCTCTAGAACCTACTCCAAGTATTTGATTATCTTAAAACCCTAGTTTTTTACATAATTCATTACATGTACTAATATTAATCCTCAAACCCTTTTTTATATATCTTTAATTTTATATATTAATTTTTATCCTAAATTTTTAATATTGAAATATATATAATAATATTGGTCTTAAAACCCTACTTTTTTATACATTTAATTATTCATACTAATATTTGTTCTAAATCTCTAGTTTTAAAGGTTCTAAGTATATTTACTTTTATAAATCCTAAAATCCTTGTTTTTATATATTTAATTATATACATTAATACTTATCCTAAAACCCTATTTTTTTACATTGAAATATATATACTAATACTAATCTTAAAATCCAAGTTATATATATATATATATATATATATATATATATATATATATATATATATATATATATATATATATATATATATATATATATATATATATATATATGTGTGTGTGTGTGTGTGTGTATGTGTGTGTGTGTATGTGTGTGTGTGTGTATATATATATATATATATATATATCCTAAAACCCTAGTTATTTATTGAATATACTATCATTAATTCTAAAATCCAAGTTTTTTATACATTTAATTATATATACTAATATTTATTCTAAAGCACTATGTATGTTTGTTTTTATGTATGTGTGCTATATGTGTGTGTGTGTTGTAAGAAAAAATAACAGCACAACAGAATAAAGAGAGTTGAGAGAAAAACGTAGACAAAGATAGACAGACTAAGTTGCATTATTTGTTATTCGACAATTCGTTTATTCATGAATAATTACGGAATTTTGCGGTAAGCTCTTACTATTCGAATGAATTATTCGGTGACACATCAGCTTATTCAGACACGCCCAAATAGTTTTTACATGGGAATTCGATAGTTTTCGATCGAAAACACGTTCGATCGAAGTTTTTTTTTTATCGAAAAGCTTTTGATTGAAAAAAGTTTCGATTAAAAAAAATTCGATCGAATAATATTTTATAAAAGAGTAGAACTATACTCATTTTTTCATAAAAGATACTATTTCCTTTACGAATGTAAAGTGTCGTAGAGAGAACAAGGTATAAAGTTTTTCTATATTAAATAAGTGAAACTATTGTGATTGTTTGACTCAACATTGATTCTTACTTCACAATAGTATATGTATGTGAATTTAGAATCTATTATTATTGATTCTTACTCATTTTTTATAAAAGCTACTTTTTTCTTTATGAACTTAAAGTGTAGAGAGAACAAGGTATAATTTTTTGCTATAAATATTAAATAATTTAAACTACTGTGATTTTTTTACCCAATATTGATTCTTACTTCACAATAGTATGTGTAAATGTGTGTACATATGATTAGGAGTTTGAAATCTATTATGATTGTCTGATACAACATTGATTCTTACTTCACCAGGATATGTGTAAGTGTATGTGCATATGATTAGGAATTTAAAACCTATTGTGATACATTAAATTTATTATTGAAAGATGTAGGTAGACTATGTTTGACTCAACATTGAGTCTTACTTCATAATAGTATAGGTATGTGTGTGTATGAGTATGAGTATGCATATAATTGTATAATTGTGAATGAAAAATCTATTGTGATTGTTTGACTCTATTAATTCGTACTTCACAATAGTTTGTGTAAATGTTTGCGCATATGGTTAGGAATTTAGAATCTATTGTGATTGTCTGATACAACATTGACTCTTACTTCACAATAGTATGTGTAAGTGTATGTGCATATGATTAGGAATTTAAAATCTATTGTGGTACATTAAATTTATTATTGAAAGATATAGGTAGATTATGTTTGAATCAACATTGAGAATTACTTCATAATAGTATATGTATGTATGTGTATGCATATGAATGTATAATTGTGAATGAAAAATCTATTGTGATTGTCTGACTCAATATTGATTCTTACTTCACAATAGTATGAGTAAGTGTACGTGCATATGATCAGGAATTTAAAATATATTGTGATTGTTTGACTCAATGTTGATTTGTATTTCACAATAGTATGTGTAAGTATATGTATGTGTAAACGTATATGTGTGTATGATTGAGAATTAAAATCTAGTGTGATTGTTTAACTCAACAATGATTTTTACTTCACAATAGTATGTGTAATTGTATACGGGTGTATCTATTGTCATTGCAAGGTATAAGGTTGTTTATATTTTGTACATGTACCTTCACAAACCAGAGGTAAAAAAAGATGAAAGGGCAATGAAGGCAATTTTCATTGGCTATGATTATTAACCTATCTAAAAGATCAAGGTTTTAGGTCAAGCAATGTAGACACTTCCTTGTTCATAAAAAAGGATTACAATGAGGTTACCTATTTGTGTGTATATGTAAACGAGATAATTGTGATAGGAGATGTATTGAACGGTATAGAAAGAATCAAAAGACACATGCAAGAGGAATTCAAAATCACTGATTTAGGTGAGCTCACATTCTTCTTAGGTATGTAGTTCACATACATAGATCAAAGGATGTATTGAACTCAGAGGAGATACATTCATGATCTACCCCTAAAGTTCAAGATGGAGAATTCTATACTTGGAGGTACACCTTTGGAGATGAATCATAAAATAAATGTTTATGAAGGTGAGAAAATTGAAGCCATTAAAGATTATCAAAGCTTGGTAGGTAGCTTGATGTATGCTACTCATACAAGGGAAAATATCTCATATAGTGTAGAAGTGCTAAGCCAATTTATGCACTCTCCAAGAAGATCACACATGGATGTAGCTAAGAGAGTACTCAAGTACCTTAAAGGTACAATTAATGAAGACATATTCTATCCTTATTCATCAAATTTAGATCTCAAAATATATTAAGATGCAGATTGGGAAGGAGCTAAGGATGATAGAAAAAGTACCTCTCATTACTTAGCATTTGTAGGTTCAAAGCTTGTGTCATGGAGTTCCAAGAAGCAACCAATAGTTGAATTATCCTCAATTGAAGCAGAATATAGAGATTTGACCATAGCAACTCAAGAAGGAATATGGCTAAGGAAATTGTACACACATTTGGTACTTGTGAGTTCCAAAACTCACATATTTGGAGATAGTGTAATCTCTATGCACTTAGCAGCAAACCATGTCTTTCATGCAAGAACCAAACACATATAAGTTCATTACCACTTCATCAGGGAGAAGCTCATGGAAAGAGAAATTAACATATCTTTTGTTCCAATTGAAAAGCAAGTAGCAGACATGATGACAAAGGCACTTTATGGGATAAAGCTTTCTAGGTTCAAATCAATGGTAAGTATTTAACCTATTAGAGAATGAAGAATCAATCATAGTTTAGCTTGAGCAGGATCTATTAGATCATCAAGCTTACATTACACTTCAGGTGGATTTGTTCTACATCGAAAACCATTATTTGGAATGTGTCAAGTATTTTCATTGAAGATACTTCATTAGTATTCATTTTTTGGTATTTCATAAGGATCCTTTATAAATCATCTATTCTTGTAAAAACATAGTGTTTTATTCTTTTAAAAGGATAAAAAGGAAAGTTCATATTCCATGAGTTTGAGGTATTTGAATTGGATATTCAATCAATCAGCAAAATTAGATCAAATTAGATCTCTACACTTTTCCTAGATTGTAGAAGATTGATTCCATTCATCACACCAAACTACCCCATGTGAATTAAAATCCTATTCATAGAGGATTCATGAAAAGCTTCAAGAGATTCTATAAAAGGACTCAAAACCTCTTGTACATTAGCTTGATTTGAGATACATATGATTTGATCTTCACACTTTTCTCTAGTTCACTTCTCTACACCATCATCTCCAACTTTACTCAACTTGTAAAGATTGGTTCTCTCTCTACAGAGCTCAAAATTCACTTAGCAAGCATGCATTCAAAACACATCACCTTCTACTTGATGTTTATGAATGTTGATAGCATTTGCTCTAGTGTATTGTGAGTAATCTACATTGTAAGGCCTCGAGGTCTATTTTTTGCACATCCATCAAAAGTTGGGGATAACTCTGTCTAGTGTTAAACTTATTTCTTGAGCATACCTTGCTTATTAGTTGTATTCTTATGCATTTTAGCTACGTAAACCTATGTATGATATTCCTCCAAAAGTAATTTACCAATTTTAATCATTTTGGTTGGTCTGAGCACTTGAAGTTACACCATCCAACCCAAGATAGCAAGCTTTGTAAACTAGTCATTGTGCAAACTTATCTATTTTGTATCAACGCTTTATCATTGATGTTCCAAAGTACATAGTTGATTTTATTGCACCAGTTGCAAGACTATTAAGGTGTATTTGACACTCCAAGAGGGAAAGGTCTAGTCTTGTGCTAGTTGTTTGGACCAATCTTCATCACTTGAACCTCAAGTTTTCTACTTCCCTAAAGCTTCTCCAAGTTAGCTCATTCCCATGCTCATGATGTCATTCCAAGCTAGCTTTTATTCACACGCACATCAATGCAATGCCATGGATGGCCTTGGAGACTTCAACAATAAGTTATGTGTTGATGTTGTAGCATCAAAACTCATATTTGTCAAACCAAGGAGCATCTCACGAGACCCAAATGTCACATAGAAGCATTCAGCATACGCAATGGTGCTTCATTAGCATGAGATTAACAACAAAAATACGTGTGAAATAAGAGGAAAGTATCATTAATGACACACACAAGCTTAATTACATGCATAATCACATCGATAATCACCAAACTAACATTTCACAAGCATGAGGCAAGAAAGGAACAAGCATACAAGCACATCATAAAGACAAGAAGAGCTCTCCAAGCATTCCAGAAACTAGCATGATTTCATTATCTCCAAGAATTCCCTCCCAAATGCGGGATAGTGACCTCTTTATATACAAAAATGGGAAAAATCCATGCTATGTGGGATTTCTTAGCTAAAAGGAGAATGAATCTCAATTATTCACTAGCGTGGAACTTACACACACCTATACAAGAGTGTTTATTAAACTGAAAAAAAGTAGAAAAAGGTACAAATGGTGATGAATAAGAGTGGATCCAAGAAATATATGTATGATGTGTCATCATTGTCAACACTTCCCCTTCCTTGACTTTGTCCTCCTCAACAAAGCTTTTGCAAGTGTGGATCTTCTTGTGCAAGAGCATGTAGAAGTTCCTTTGAGTGGATGATCCTTGTATCATTGGAGTGCATTGCTTTGTTGCTTTCTTTCATCATGCTTTTTGCATGTTGTTTGGAGTCAGATGTCTTTTATCTTGGGTCTCTTGCCTTTTGAAGGTGAGAAGAGTGTGCTAGAAGGCTTTCTTTCTTTCTTTCTTTCCTTCTTTCTTTCTTTCTTTCTTTCATTCATTCATTCTTTCTTTCTTTCTTTCTTTCTTTCTTTATTTATTTCTTTCTTTCTTCCTTCCTTTTGGAATGTAAAGATGAAATATGGATGAGTATGAGGATGTAATGATAGAATGTAAATGATAGATATAAATAGATGCAATTAATTCATCTCTTTGTAGTCCATGTACATGAGGGGGGACTAAGGGTGCATGGGTGAAAAAGAAAGAAGTGCCTATGAAACGTCTTATGATGAGACCCTATCTTATGCATACTTTAAAAAATGCACACAAAAACAATGGTGCAAAAATGGAATGGATCTTGAGAAAAGTGCTCAAGGTGAGGTGATGATGAGGCTTTCTCCAATTGTCCAACCCCAAGAATCTTCTCTTGTTCATCAACCATTGCAATGGATGATACCTTTGTCTGCCAACCTTAAAAAAAAAGAAAAATGAAAAGAAAATTTTTGAAGTGTATGTACATGTGCCCTCTTTGTGCTTAGGTTCAAATAAAGATGCCTAATGCTTGGAATTTTGATGAGGCCCTATCAACGTGCATACTTGATGTGCATTTTGAACATAAGTTGTGCATTTGGCAAGGTTGGATCTGACACCCATGGTTTCTGCATGAAGAGGTCTGCTTCCTTATGTACTTGAATTGTTTAAAATTGGAAATATTCTTAGATTCCAATGCTAGTACCTTAGGAATTTAAGGCCTCCATATCACTTGTGCTTTATTATTCTTGGGCCTAAAATCCTTATGATGAAGGTTCTTCAATTTTTGTCTAATCTTGGGTCCTTCCTTCCATGGTTTCTATGATACATGAGGTTTGCATATATTATGCCAAATGGGTGCAGAAGGACTAGAAGACTATGATGTACACATAGGAGAGGTATAAGAGAGTAGTTTCTTTAGAATCCAAATAGTTATCTAATTTGGTTCTGCATGAAAAAGTTGCTTGGGGACCCAAATTTGCTTTAAGTCTTTTGATGAAGAGATCCTCTTTTGTCACCATGTCGTTGTAGATCCTTTGGGTACTTCATCCTTGCTTGAAATGCTTGCCACTTCAACTCAAGGTAGAGTACTTCAATCCATTATTTTTGCTTCCATTGCTTGTTCTTCAACACTTTGATCTTTTAAATCATTATAGGAAGTGCAAGTGACCAGTACCATGTTCTCCACTATACAATGATTTTCTACACATGATTTTTCTATAATCTCATCACAAGTGGGAGAATTTACATGAGCTAGTTGATCCATCTTTGATTTTGCATGGTTACACTTTGCATCACTAGATGCATGGAGGGATTACAATGATTTTTCAAAGGATCTACAATACATTAGTCACTATTATTCATTTGATCCAATGAAGTAGAATATGAAGTTTCTAACTCTTGAGCTTGACATAGAGACTCAAGAGAAAGATGTGAGGAGGAAGGGAAAAGTCTTCTTTCCAATGTCTCCTTGGATTCCTCCATGGATTGTGCTTCTTCATCTTAAGGTTTTCCTTGCATGTTGGCTTTGATTATAAATTCATAAGAGGAATCCAAAATTAGAGGAAGAGACTACCCTTCCACTTCTTGCAAGTGCGTTGAGTCCTCCAATTCTCCATTCTTCAAAGCTTCCTGTCACTTACTCAAAGAAGGATTAGATAAAAACGATGTTTCAACAATATGCAGGTCTCTATCACCTTCATGAATTATACTTATTTGATCCTTTTCATTAGTGGAAAGGCAATTATGTGAATTGAAAGCACAATCTTTGAATATATGATTATGCCCGCAATCCATACAATGAGGAGAATCATTAGGATTTTCAAGAGACTCACTTATGAACAATGGATAAGTTATTTCAAAACCATGATGATTCTTCTCAACAAATCTCTGGGTTGTTATGAGCAATTGTTCATCAATGCAATCCACAACAAAAAATGTCTCCAAACTTTGCACATCATTCACCATGATAGGCAATGTAACTTGAACTATACAATCAAATAAGGATGAAAGGATGTTGAAGCTCAAAGTCAAGGACAAAGCATGGAAGCACATCAAAAGGTGGACACACAAGGAAAGGGAGCAAGTAGAGAGCTCCAAGAAGTGTATGTCAAATTTTCAGAAAAATCCCCTACAAAAATAGTGATTTTCATCACTAAAAACCATTGTAAATACCATTATCTATTTTTATAACTCCGTTTTGTTCAAGCTGAGGAGTCCTCGAGCTTGAGGAGTATTAGAAGTACCATCGTACCAGAAGTACCATCGTACCAGAAGTACCATCGTACCAATTTTCATAATTTTTAGACTTCGTTTGAGCCCTCAAATAAGCCCTGGAACCTAATTTTTAACTAGGCCGGACACTAGGTCTGGACAGAACCAAAACTAGTGAAAAAACTATAAAAAGAGCTAGAGAGCTCATTTTTGAGGCTAGCTTGTTAGAGAATAGAGATTTTGTAAGAGAACTCTTTTGCAATCGAAGCTTTCCATTGTTCCTCTCTTTGATCTTACTTTGTGCGCGCGTGTGTGTATGTGTGTGCATGTTTGTGTGCTTTCACTCACGCACTTGTGCCTTCACTTGCTTGTGGTCTTCATACCGGTCCTCATGTCTCCGCGGATTGACAAGTAAAGGAGGTGGTGCTTACGCTTGAGCTACACCAAATTTTGGCACTGTTGCCGGGGAGAGAGCTTCGAGGACGAGCGTTGTGATGGTAAGATCGTAGATTTGCGACGTTGGAAGGTAAAAAAAACTGTCATTTCAGTTCATTTTCTGTTTTTTCCTCTTCATTTTCATCATCATCATCATCTCCACCTTCTTCCATCTTCTTTTTCATAGAAATTTCTTGTTTTTTAGTGCATTTTCACCATTTTCATACCATTTTTCATGCATTATTGTGTGGGAAGGAGTTAGGAGGTGCAAGGGAGAGCAAGCGCTGTGTTTTTTCATGATTTTCTACTCATACGGAGCTCACCATAGCCGGCGCTCAGAAATTTGAATTTCCTGCCAAAAAACACGATTCTGTGATGAAAATCGCGATTCTGTGAAAATTCAAAATTTTTTGAAAAATCACGATTTTCTGTTTTCCCGCTTAAAAGTTGGCTGAAAGAATCACGATTCTGTGGTCATTCTCAGAATCGCGATTCTATGATTGTGCTCAAAATCACGATTCTCACAAATCATGATTTTCAGCCAAAAAAATACGATTCTGAGAAACACGATGTTGTGAAAACACGATTCTGTGAAAACACGATTTTGTGAACCACGATTCTGTAAAAAACACGATTCTCTGCTCAAAATCGCGATTCTCACCAATCACGATATTCAGCAAAAAACACGATTTTCAGCAAAAACACGATTTTGTGAAAAAACGATTCTGTGGTTGTGCTCAAAATCGCGATTCTCACAAATCACGATTTTCAGTCAAACCACGATTCTGTGAAAACACGATTTTTTGTTGGCAATTGCGATTTTCATGTCAAAAACACGATTCTGTGGTTGTGCTCAAAATCGCGATTCTCACAAATCACGATTTTCAGCCAAAAACACGATTCTGTGAGAACACGATTCTCAAGGTACAAAATCGCGATTTTCTCTAAAAGGTCCTGTTTGCCTGTTTTGAACTCCAGGACCCTGATTTGACATAACTTTTTCATCCGAAGTCCATTTTTTGAGCTCTATAGCTTGTTGGAAAGCTCGTTTCAAATCCTACACAATCTCAACTGTTTTTTTCAAGAATAACGCGTTGATTTTGAGATAGGATAATTTGAAGTTGACCCTCAAGTGGGACTAGGGAACCAAGGGGGCTCCAAAGAATTTTGAACCATACCTAGGGCAAATTTTGGACTCTTAACCAAAGCTTATGAACTTGAGATCTGGTAGACACCTAGGCAAGGATAGACAAAGCATTAGATCTTCTCAGTCCAGTGTCAACCATACAGCTAAGTCTTGGGCACAACAACTAAGTGGTCATCCTTACGGACTAAGTTCAGACACAAGTGACTCAGAAATGTCTTTTAGTATGGGGAAACCTACAAGTGGCTCAGGAACTGCCCATCTACAAACACGAGAAGGTCCCTATAAGACACAATTGGAATATATTCGGACCAACCGATTAGGTGCTCGCATCTATGAGGATGGCCTGAGGCGATCAGTGGTCCAACTCAAAAATCCAGATCAATCCTTTGGACTTGAACACCCGGTGTCCAAGTTCGAAGACGGTGCATACATTGATAAGGAAGGAACCATGTATGTGGTCACCAACCTACCAGATAGGACCGATGAGTTTGGAAATGTCATTCATGAGAATGAGATAAGAGACCTAGAACAAGGAAATGTAGGACAAGGACCCCAGACTCCTAGAGGTAAGTCAGTTCTGACCAGAGTGATCACACCAGACTGGATCCCTCAAGACAACAAAAGCATAGAACTATTTTTGAATAGAGAAACAGAGGAAGCCTTTCGGAGATTCAAGCCAGATCAACCTAGCCAATTGGGCATAGTCATCATCTACGAGTTCAAGTATCCAGAGATACCAGGCAAAGTTGTCTACCTGGATAACACGTCAGAGAAAATTTTCTTGGTAACAGAACATGATAGACATGCATATACTTGGAAGAGTGAATTGATTTTCCCTCCACCAAGATCCAATGTTTCCCATGGCCTCCAAGGAGTAGGATCATCCCAAGCTCATGAAGCCCAGAGAGAAACAACTAGAGAGAGACCTGAGGTAAGTTTTGCACACGCGGTGGGCAGAAATAGAGCAAGATTTGAAAATGAAAGACTTGAAAGAGAGAGATATCAAGCACATAGGCAACAAAGAGATGAACAGGATTTTCCATTGCCTAGACCCCGAGAGCACCCAAGAACCCTTAGACCCACTCAAGTGGTCAAGGCAATGAAGAATTATTTTGACGGGTCAGGAGATCCTTATGATCATGTGGCCGAGTTCAAACAAGTGTTAAGAGCTGAACAGGTTGAGGATTTGTTCACCCAGTACGAGGCATTTGGTCTGACACTTAAGGGCACTGCCTTATCTTGGTTTCAACCACTGAGGAGTCGCAACTACCGCGATATAGGTCAATTGCTAGACGAATTCATTGTAGAATTTTCCAAGAGTGGTATCAGGCATAACACTTCATCATTGATCCACAGCTTCAAGCAGACACCCCAAGAAACAGTGTGACTAGCAGGTAGAAGGTTTAGACAGTACCTAGAAAGATGCCCTGCTCCAGAGCTACCCACACCAGCCAAACAAGTGGCTTTGTTCTTAGATGGCTTACTGAGCACAAAGTTAAGATCATATGTATACTTGAAAGACCCTAGATCCATAGAAGAGTGCGTGCGGATTATCCAAACTCTATAAGGATTCAGATAGTTCTACTAGGCATACTTCAAAAATCTCCACGGAAATAGAGGAGATAGCTGAGCAAGTTGCCAAGAAGCTGGGAGTCCAAAATAAACAAACACAGAGAGTCACTCCATTGAATCAGTGTTATACTTGCGGGGGGGACCACATGGCTAATGTATGCCCATTGCACAACTAGAACATGAGAGAAAGGAATGCTCCATATTGCACTATTGAGAGAAAATATACGAACCACACGGCTCAAGATTGTCCCTATAATAGGCAGGCTGTTAGACAGAATTATCAACAACAACCTTACCAACCAGGTAGGTATCAAAACCAATACCAACAGCCATATTATAGACCACAACAACAATATCAGGCACAATATAGGACACAACCAGTCTTGAGAAACCAACCACCAACTCCTGCCAACGTGATTCCAGTCAAGTATGCCGTGGGAGAGGAAAATCCAAATAGAGCATTGGTCCCACTAACCCCATTGATACCAGATAATGACTCTCATGCTCATAGTTCAGACTACTCCCATGAAGGTAGTCCACATGCTTATTACACAGAGTCACCTGAACATAGTGAGATTTACCCGTATCAATATGAGGCACAACCTATGGAACAAAATTGGGAGCCTGAATATTCCAATGTCATGTACGCAAATGCTAATCCTAGGCCCCAACTGAGACAGGTAAGACCACAAGCTCCTAGAGGACCATGTTTTAGATGTCAGGGCGACCATTTCATTCGTGACTGTCCCCACTCACCATCTCCGAGTCAAGGACATGCTATCACAATACAGGCTTTTTGTCCTGATTGTGGCCAAGACCATCTCCCCAGAGATTGTCCAAGAAACCCCTCCAGTGCACCCAAGATTACACCCATTAATGTGGTAGGCTTAGTGGCAGATTCAAGTTCAAGTAGTAGCAATGTGGCTCCTATACAAGCTGTCACTAGAGCACAAGCCTTAAAACAGGATAAACCAGCAGAACAATCAGAGTCGAGTGAATCAGGAGAGCCTAGTAAGAGGAAAACAAGAACATGGAAGGATACCAGAGAGAAGGCCAATCGCAAGTGGAATAAAAAGTTATCGGAACCAGAAGAAAGCTTAAAAGAAGTGAAAACAAAAATGAAGACATTGCATCTCAAAGCCCCTCGCATGCCGAAGCTCCATCCACTCCACCTCATCCCACCCCACCACCCATTGTAAATAGACCGCAACCAGGGTCTGTTCTTGCAGATCCAACCCCAGAAGGCTTGGACATGATGTTCAAGGCCTACCAGGCTTGACTTCAAGAAGGGCCTACAGCTGCAAACCTAGACAAGAGTTACCCTAGAGCAGATTTAGAAATTGAACGGATGAAAATGTGCATGAAAATGGTAGAACAAGCTCAAGCCATACTTGAGACTAGTCAAAATTTCAATCAGACAAACTCTATCAAATCGGATTTGCATTTCCAGGGCTTACTAGAGAGATTAGAGCAATTGGTAAACAAACCACAAGTTTCTTTACCTCCACAGGCTCAACCAGTTATTGAAAGAGGAAGCTCACCACCAATGGGAGCTTATGTTCCTAATTCCACAGATGCTGGAATACCTCCTCCAATTCAACAGTACTCTCAAGAGTTCTTGCGGGAAATACAAGAAGAGAAATGGGCCAAGGAGAAGGGTAATTCCCCTCCTATTCCTGAGATTGATGATCTTCATGATCAATTTCCCCAAGACATTCCATCTATTTACGGAGATGAAGCAGAACAACAAGAAGACAAAGGATTAGATTTTGAATCTAATACCTTAGAAGAACTGCCTCAATTTCCAGGCCCATGGGAATCTGAATCTCTTCAGATCAGAGCTCCCACAATACTGGTCATACATGAAGACTCAGTGGTTCCAAGAAACACTGATGTCGTGAAGAACACTAAGGTTCAATGTCATCTCACTGTAGAAGAGCTGCTCAAAGCAAAACCTGAGTTATGGAATCATGTGAAGGATCAGGTCCCCGAACTTGATTCCAATATGCCAAAAACAAGCTCTTAGCAAAAAGTTCCAGAGATACCTCTCGATAAAATAGGGGACATATGTGAGGGTGAAGAAGGTAATACTTATCTTCCAATCACCTACCAAGGTTACACAACCAGAGCAATCATAGATTCAGGTGCGGGTGTTGCTATTGCGACCACCTCTTTGTGGAAGCAATGGGGCAAACCCACATTAAGACCAACTAGAATGAAGCTTCAAATGGCTGATGGCCATTTTGAAAGACCTCTAAGATTGATAACTATAACCACTTGTGGTGTGGAGTTTGAGCACACATTTGCTATATGTGACTTTGAGAAAAATAATGTTTATGAGATGATCCTAGGAAGACCCTTCCTACGACAATTGCAAATAGTACAGGATTGGGGAACCAACTCCTTGTACTTACAACACTTAGGGGTCACCACCAAGGTCAATTTGAAGGATTACTCCTTCAGAGATGTACCACCCCTACAGTGGAATCCTATCCACAAAGCTAAAGAAGATTCCATCTCTGTGCATTCTGAAAGTTCACCTGATCCATCATGGTTGCATGAAGATACTCATTTGTGGATGTGCAAGGTCGCAGAGGAAGAGGAAAAACATTTGAAGGCAAGAGAAGAAGGAACTTTGCCAGGAGATAGACCAATTAAAGACCCAGCCTATACACCGATGATCTTTCCAGATGAGGAATTTGAGCCTCATGGCTGGCCAGAAATCTTAGCCACCATGGACATTGCTGTCAATGAAGAACAATGGACACCTCATTGTGATGAGGAGGGTTATGATATCTCAGTGTTCATGTGTCAGCCCTTGCTAGAAGAATGTGACCCTAGTGATGTCATAGAAGAAGAAGAGAATGACGATGATCTGGAGTCTATTGTGATGGATAGTTGCTTTAACTCAGAGCAGCACTATCTAGAAGATATAGGAGTGTTCTCCCAGAAAGAAGAAGAACCTCTCAAAAGTATTAAAACAGTAAATTCAAAGGATGGAAGTGAGAGTAGTCAAAAGAAAAAGAAAAGAAAAGCAGTGAAACAAGAAGAGGAGGAATCATTGTTTGAAGTACCAGAAAACTTCAAGAAATATGAAGTTAACGACCGCAAAATTTTGGTACGAATGCCCAAGAGAGAGGCCATCATAGGAGAATCAAAAGAAATGGAGCTTGTAGCTCTATTAAGGGAATATAGGGATGTGTTTGCGTGGCACTATAGAGACTTGAAAGGGGTAGATCCAAGAATTTTCTCTCATACTATCCCCATGACTGCTGATGCCAAGCCCACCAAACAGAAGCCCTACACATATAATGATACCTATGCAGCCAAAATAAAAGAAGAAATTGATAGGTTGATTGAAGCTGGATTCATCTATGAGATTGAGCATACTGAATGGGTGTCCCCCATTGTAGTGGTGCCCAAGAAGAACGAAAAGTTGCGAGTGTGTATTAACCTTAAAAAAGTTAATCCCGCTACTATCAGAGATAGTTATCCACTTCCAATCACGGAACACCTTTTGGAGCGGGTTGCAGGCAATGAAGTTTATAGCTTCCTTGATGGGTTTTCAGGTTACAATCAAGTAGCCATTGCCCCAGAAGATCAACACAAAACAACTTTTGCTATAGAGTGGGGAATCTTTGCATTTTGTGTGATGCCATTTGGGCTCACCAATGCACCTGCAACATTCCAAAGGCTCATGTGTCATGTCTTCAAAGAGTTCTTGCGAAAGAGCTTAGAAGTGTATGTGGATGATTTATGTGCTCATTCCCAAGAAAGAAGGTTTCACATCCCTGAGCTCAGACAAATCTTCAACAAGTGTAGAGAATATCGAGTGTGTCTGAACCCAGAAAAGTGTGTGTTCATGGTGCGTCAAGGTAAAATCTTAGGTCATATTGTTTCTAAGAATGGAATCTCAACAGATGAAGATAAGGTACGAGCCATATCGGAGCTACCAAGGGCAAGGAATATTAAAGAGGTACAAGCCTTTATGGGCCATTGTGGATATTACCGTAGGTTTATCCACATGTACGCAATCATAGCTAGACCCCTTTATGCCTTGTTGTCTAAGTTTGAGTGGAACGACGAATGCGAGAATTCTTTCAATGAACTGAAGAAACGTTTGCGCACAGCACCAATACTGACCACTCCTTATTGGAATAAACCATTCCATGTCCATGTGGATGCATCCAATCATGCCATAGGATGTGTGCTAGCACAACCCATAGGTGAAGGGAATTTAGATTTGCCCATAGCATATGCTAGTAGACAACCAAACCCAGCCGAAAGAAACTATACCACAACCGAGCGAGAGGGCTTAGGCATGGTATATGCTGTGAAGAAGTTTAGACACTATTTATTGGCCAACAAATTCAAGTTTTTCACTGATCATCAAGCTTTGTTATATTTGGTCAATAAACCTTGCAATACTGGACGCTTAGTAAGATGGTTCCTCTTACTAATGGAATATGACTTTGAAGTTGTTGTCAGAAAGGTAGAACCCATCTTAGGGCAGATCACCTTTCTCGCATCACTTCAGGAGAGTCACCGCAAGGAGTGTCTGACGACCTACCGGATGCTTATCTGTTCAATTTAGAAGTTGTTCCTAAATGGGCAAATAAGTTGGTACCAGTCCTAACCTTCGGCCCTGCAAATAAGAACGTGAAAACATCACAAGAAGAAATTGTAAAATCACAAAAATATCACATACTGGCAGGAAGCATGTACAAACAAGATACTGAGGGTGTATTAGCTTTTTGTGTGGAGGATGATGAACATAGTAGTTGGTTGCAGCAAGCTCATGAAGGATTGCTAGGAAATCACTATTCTAAACAACGAACATTGCAGAATCTGAAGCGTCTAGGAGTGTATTGGCCTAGCATGGACAAAGAAATACATGAGTGGATTAAGAACTGTCCAATGTGCAGAGAGAGACCCCCAGTGGAGCATGTCACCCTTTATCAAGTGTCATTAATTCCTGATTGGAGTGCTCCATTGGTAGAGTTTATGAGATCGGGAAGATTACCCAAAGAGGCTAGTCTAGCAAGAAGACGAAGCATGGAGCAAGAGGCTCAAGGCTATGCCTTGGTAGGAGACAACCTATATCGAAGAGGCAAAGATGGTTACTTAAGACTGTGCGTTCATGAATCAGACTATCTGAAAGTCTTAGAGACTGCACACAGTAGTGTTGCAGGTGGACATTTTGGTCCTGATCGAGTAATCAAGACCATTCTTTTCTCAGGACTTTGGTGGCCAACTCTTCATATGGATGCACATCCCTATGTGAAGAAATGCGACACATGCCAACGGGCACAATATCCAGTTAGAAAAGATGAGATGCCTTTGAGACCAATGATGGGAGGACGTGCATTTTCAAAGTGGGGTATAGACTTCATAGGTCCTATTAACCCCCCAGCTCGGAACTCCCATGCAGAGTACATTATTGTAGCCACTGATTACCTTACAAAGTGGGTAGAAGTCAAAGCCACAACAAAGAATGATGCTCAGACTACGGCTAAGTTCTTATTCGAGAATGTGTTCACGAGATATGGGCTCCCAATAGAGTTAGTGAGCGATAGAGGCACACACTTCTTGAATGAGGTCATTGAAAATCTTCTCCAAGAATTCTTGGTGATACATAAAAAGTCTGCCCCTTATCACCCACAAGCTAATGGACAAGCCGAGAGCACTAATAAGATCCTCTGTAACGTATTGACAAAATTGGTAAATAATAAACGCTCTGATTGGGACAAACAACTTCATCATGTTGTTTGGGCTTATCGAGTTGCCTACAAAATGGTACTCAACGCCATCCCATTTCAGATGGTCTTCGGACAGAATGCGGTGTTACCATTAGATTTCTTAATCCCTGCCTTAAAATTAGCACAAGAGTATGAGTGGAATGGACATGAATTGTCCTCTAGGATCTTTGATCTAGAATGCTTAGGCGAGACAAGGCTACGCACGGCAGCAGGCATCTATGCTGCAAAGAAAAGACAAAAGGCATACTTTGATGCACACATCAAAGATAAAGGATTGAATGAGGGAGATCTAGTGTTGGTTTACACACTAAAACAACATGCCCGTAAGTTGGTAAAACGAGGATATGGACCCATGATCATTAACAGAATTTCCACTAGCGGTGCAGTTCAATTGGCTACTTTAGAAGGTGACATCTTGCCCAACTATATTAGTGGATGTAGAGTCAAGTTATACCAAGAACCTCTTACAGAGGACATGCTTACGAGACTCAACAAGAAGCGAAAAGAAGAAGAGTTAAGGGTGAGAGAAGAAGCATAGGCAGAGGCCAGAGAGTGTATTAGGCGAAATAAGTTAACGCGACTAGGCCTAGATGTCAACTCAAAAGCTCCAAAATATCACATGGATATGTGCCAAAAATCAGGCAGAGCGACTCCTCAAGTCATTGACCGACGTCCATTTGTGACCATAGAGATAGGACAAGGAAAGGGTGCAAGGACTGTGAAAGCATTGATTGATTCAGGAGCAGCAAGTAGTGCAGTTAGACTATCCTACTGCCAAGACTTGCAGTTGAACATCAATCCCATAGAAGCTTATCTCATCGGATTAGGGGGTGTGGAAACCCCTTGTTTGGGCGAGGTGGAACTTCCCATCTACCTTCAAGATGTTCCAATGAAAGTCAAAGCGCTAGTGTGTGAAGATGAGAACCTTACAGAACCACTTGTCTTGGGTCAAGATTGGATCTATGACCATGTAGTTAACTTAAACCTAAGAAGTCAAATTCTTCAAGTTTGGGTACATGAACAAAGCATTACATTAGAATTAGAGAACTGCATGCTCCCAGATCATGGCACCACACACTCTCTTAGCTCTTCTAAGACTAATCATATGGAAGAAGATGTTGTATGTGTCAAAAGCTCTATGATGCAGAAGGAGTCAATCGTGGAAGAACAGGTTCGAAGGCGGGTGGATCTTTCTTCTTCTCCAAAGAATCAAGTAGCCACACTAGTACGTCCACCACAGAGGCAAACACAACCGATCACGACAATTGCTACATCAAATAGAAAGACACCATTCGATAAGAAAGCAGTTCTGAGCATGACGCAGATCTGGGTACGCAAAGGAGAGCAACCACCAGCCTTGCCCCCACAAATCCCATCCAGGCAAGCCAACCAGGCCAGAAGACAAAGGAAGCAGCTTGGACAAGCTCAATCACAAGGTATCCAACAAGTTTGGGTGCCTAAGAAGTTAGCTGCAGCTCAACAAGGACAATTACAGATGTGGGTACCTAAGAAGCTCTTACATCCACAACAACCTATGTTCTACCACATGCGAAAGGTCTCAACAAAGAAGCCAAAAAGAGAAAAGGGTAAGAACCACGTACAGAGACCGAAAGAAGATCAAATCAGCTCTTCAACAATAGTAGGAAGACGTGCAAAAAGGATATGGGTTTGGAAGCCAAAAGTACAAGAGCTTCCACCGAACCAAAGCGCCAACCACACTGGATACCACAGTTCAGAAAGCATCCAACGAGGAAGACGCCTCAAGTGACCTCTACAATTCCAAATGATGTTCTAAAATGGACTCCAATAAGGAGGATTACATCAGTTCGAGACTCAATGGATACCTCCACCAAGGTCGGCATCAACCTCCGCAAATAACATCGAAAGCCTCGAACGAGCGACAACCATGTGCTCCTTGCACAACCCTGTCTTTTGCACCATTCAGGTCATGCATTTCCAAAGTATGCATTAATATAGGGCCACATTACACGGCCGTGCATAGACACACTTGAGAATCCCAAGCACAAGAGCTCAGTGACATATGTCAAATATTTCTATTGATAGTAACTTTTGTGTTCTTGTTTTGTGATATCTTTTTCCAAAAAAAAAAAAAAGGGAAGAAGAGAGAGAGGAAGCACTTGTTCCTAGGTTGGGCTCATGAAACATGAATGAGTCATGCTTAGTGGTAGGTGGAACTGTTGATTAGTGAACATTTATCAGTTTGGATAGAAGTGGGTCTCGGCTTGCAGATGATATTATTGCCGCCGTATCTGGTAGATGTCAAGAACTTGGCATAAACATGGCATCCACAACTATGGTTTCCTCTTACTATGGTAGGAGTGAAGAGCTTGAAGGTTCGCAACTTGAGTGATGCTTAACTACTGCATGTACGAGAGCATCCAGGGAGATATCTGCAAGGGGTAGTTCTGGTACCCTGCAAATCTTTGTATGTATACTGGATCAGAAGACTCCTGCTTATGGTGAGCTAGAGAGAATATGTGAAACTAAGCTTGGTGTAGTTCTCGAATGTCAAGGAATATAAAGAAATTCAATTCTCTGTATTTGACAAATGATGCTTTGAAAAGAGGAGACAGGATCAGCCACTCAAAAGATCTCATAAGTGGACCATCAACATGGACATTCATCAACAATGTTCCATCCCAAAGGCCGAGTGTACAACACGAAGAGATGAACATCGATCGCCCTTCTCCATGGTAAGTCTCTTTACTTTGGAAATTTCATAACCATAACCATGATAGCCTAGGAAACCTCTTCGTCGGCCTACCCTTGAGCGCTTAGCTCAAGAACCCCAATTTTTGCACCATACTTCTTCCAATGCATTTTCCAAGTAAGCATGCATAGGGCTACATTACCAGGCCATGCACAAGGCACATATTTTCCTCAACCCATGCACGAACACACTTACCCATCATCCAGTAGGGGCTACTATGAACATCAACTTTGGAAGATCTAGAGGACATCAACGGAGACTCACAACGACACAGTCATGCTCGAATCCAACGAAGAAGTACATACAAAGGCACTACAACTTGCAAAGGCTTGCAGTGACAGATGAAGAACCGGACAACCAACCCTTCCACATCTGGAAGGTAGATGGCTCTTGTTCCTACCGAACAGACACTACCTCTCAAAGCACTACTTGGAACAACCACTACAACAAGGGTTTGTCAGGGACGATAGACTCGAGAGGGGGGGGAGTGTTGAAGCTCAAAGTCAAGGACAAAGCATGGAAGCACATCAAAAGGTGGACACACAAGGAAAGGGAGCAAGTAGGGAGCTCCAAGAAGTGTATGTCAAATTTTCAGAAAAATCCCTTACAAAAATAGTGATTTTCATCACTAAAAACCATTGTAAATACCATTATCTATTTTTATAACTCCGTTTTGTTCAAGCGGAGGAGTCCTCGAGCTTGAGGAGTATTAGAAGTACCATCATACCAATTTTCATAATTTTTAGACTTCGTTTGAGCCCTCAAATAAGCCATGGAACCTAATTTTTAACTAGGCCGGACACTAGGTCTGGACAGGACCAAAACTAGTCAAAAAACTATAAAAAGAGCTAGAGAGCTCATTTTTGAGGCTAGCTTGTTAGAGAATAGAGCTTTTGTAAGAGAACTCTTTTGCAATCGAAGCTTTCCATTGTTCCTCTCTTTGATCTTACTTTGTGCGCGTGTGTGTGTATGTGTGTGCATGTTTGTGTGCTTTCACTCACGCACTTGTGCCTTCACTTGCTCGTGGTCTTCATACCGGTCCTCACGTCTCCGCGGATTGACAAGTAAAGGAGGTGGTGCTTACGCTTGAGCTACAAAGGATGAGTAGGTCATTGAATGTCTCCCAAAAGAGATTCAACATGCAGTAAATTCAATTCATAGTGAGGATCTACATATGCTTGAATCCTTATAAAGGTAGGTCCTATCCTTACATCCACATAAGTACCACTATATTCCCTTTGTGCAACTATGGAACCCGTCCCTTTAGATATTTTACCAATTTCCTCTACTCCTTGCAATTTTTCTCTGTCTTTTTCACCCTGATCATGTGTGATTATTTCATTCATCTCCTTTTTTCTTCCTTCTCTTTTTGAACCTTCTCCCTTTCTCCTTTTTCTTTCGCATGTCTTGTTGAAACAAATTTTTAGTTTTTTGAGCGTTTTTAATGTTTGTTTGGTGTTTTTGAAGATTTTTTTAGAATTTGTTTTGGGTTTTTGTGTTTTTTAATGTTTTTGAGATGTGTGAATAAGTTCTAATGGGGTTCTTTTAACAAGAATAAAAAAGGGTCTTTGCAAAATATAAAATGTTACATAAATTTGAAAAGCAAATCTGTTTGAAAAAAGAATTTTCATGGGACATCTATGTTACACATTTCATAAATCACATGAAAGTATAGGCTTCTTATAAACCAACCATACAAGTGGAAAACACCCTTTCCCATGCAAGGATTGATGTCAAAAATGAGGCAATAGGTTTTGAATATGTAGAAAAACATATTTGACATTCATGTTGGAACCCACCAAGAAGATGAAATGGAGCACATGCATGCATGCAGACCTTGATCTTGATGATGTTTCAAACTTCATAAGTAGTCAATTTCCTTGATCTTGATGATGTTTCAAACTTCATAAGTAGTCAATTTCTGAAAGATCATGCTTCTTTTCTTGAGACATATGATTAATTTCGCAACATAAAAATACAATCACCCAATGAAGATTGAGAACTTGATATTGAGCTGAGGTCCAATCAATATGTTAGGGTAGTGAGATATGCTCGTATACCAATCTAGAACATTCATAAGACCCTCCAATACGTTCCCAATCATACAATATTACACTATGCACATAATTGAATCCAATCTTACCAAGAAGTTACATAAACTCACTAAGGTCTTAACATGACCCCAAAAACTCCAAGGTCAGAAAGCACATCAGACTCTTAAGAGAGCATATCACATACTTCAATGCCCAGATAAGTACGAGTGGGTTTGTCAATAGGTACCTGTCATGATGTGAAACAAAATGCATTTATATATTAAATACTAGTCAAAACGTGAATAACGAGGCCTATTCCTGAACTCGTCTATTCTAGGCTCAAAATAATGTTATATTGTTTAAAAATATTATTGCCACTTAGGAATGGCCATTCCTCCTAGTGAGTATTCGACAACTTCAGCAAAGGTATCCTTGTGAGTGAGCCTATGTGCTGCTGTCGAGGTGCCTACGAGGGATTTTCAGGTGCTAGATCTATCCTTCATCATCACCTTTATGTGCTCAGTAAGGACTTCCTTTCTAGCCTCACCTTTTCTCCAAAGAAAGGTCTTTCTAGTCTCACCTATTCACCTTTCTAGACCACAAAGACCGCTCATAAGTGAAGGGAAGGTTGAAGCTAAGATATCTTGAAGATTCCCTCATTTTGATGGCTCTGAGAGACAAGTTTAAACTCTCTTTAGCATTCACTTTCCCTTCCTTGACCCACATTCTCTATTTCGACCACCCTTTGTGAAATATTTCTTGCACACTTAACTCTCCAAATTACAAAAACAGTGAGAGTAACGAAGTAGTTACCGTATCTATTTTTTAGCTACTGCTCCATAAACCATCAATGGACCATTGGTGAACCTTTCTAATGTTCAAAATAGCATTCGCTCAACCAAGTGCCCATGCCTGGGCCAAAAGTGCATTGCTATCCTCCTCTAATTCATCCTCTAGGTCCAAATCCTCAATCGAGCAACTATGCATGGGCCCTAAAAATTTTAGAATCCGTTTAAGAGGTAGAGTGGGAGCCCTTGGTTCAACTGGAATATCCACATTCTTTTATCCAAAAAATCTATGAAGCTTGTGAAAGGCTTGCCTTGCTCACCATTGATCTACAAAGCTCATCAACCTATACCGTTGCTCACAAACTTTTGGAATAGTGTCTGTGATGTATTATTTGACTTCACAAGAAGTCGTTGCTCATATCGAGTAAGCAATTCATGTTGCACTTTCTTGTATGTAGCCTGCATGTAAGTAGTGTCTAGTCCTCTCTTTCTCCTGCCTCAAACATTTCTCTACCTTTAGCATGTAATCGGGGCATGGATCCTCCTCTATCTAGACTGATGCTTTTCAGCGGTAGTAGGCTGCAATATCTTCTAGCAATGCTACTTCAAAGTCATTCTCATAATCCTCCATTCCAAAAACTATTCACCTCCTCTTTCTTTTTCAATCAAGGCAGTGACTGCTTCTTTAGTGTTATGCTTCCTGATAAACCAGGCTAGGAAAGAAGATAAGCCCGACATCCGAGAGACTAGCCAGAGATTTCCATGAAAAACTATTTTCTCACGATCTCTCGACAATGAAAATTATGTACTTTTCTCTCTAATCGTGGAGTAGTCATGTTCCCTCAACATCCATTATCCCCCTTTATTTCTTCATGGTTGTCATCCATCGAAGACATGTTCATCTTTCTTCTCTATTCCCATCTTCCCATCTCCTAGCTCCTATAACATCTATAACATCTGCCATGTACATGGCTTCTCAAGAATGGTTGGTAAAGTGAGACCAACACAACGTGGGTATTCCATGGTTGATTGCTTCCAAAATTGAGTGGTACGAGGGAACTTGGATTTGTGGCACCTAGTGAATTACATAGGCATGACCTGTAGCACAAGATGCAAGCCATGGTTTTCTCGATGGGTTTCCTACAACCGATTTCCCATGGATCGATGAGTTGCTGAATATTTTGGGAGGTGGAGTTTCAAACAAGATTAGTAGAATCTATTTTAGGTGTAGAGGCCTCTGTAACAACCATTCCAACATCTTTCTTCTTTTCCTTCCTGCATCGAGTTTAGTGTAACTCTTTATGACATGATCATTTGCCTTATAGTACTTGCAAAACTATTTCTATTTTTCTGGTTTTTAATCATCTTTGTCTTCCTTCTTTGACTCTACATCATTAGCAAAATTTTGCTTACTAGTAGATAAGCTCCATTTACCTTTGCCCTTTTGATTAACTAAGAAAGCTTGATCTACAACATGCATAAGTGTCCTCTTTTGCCTAGAATGATATTCCTACAACAAAACAAAGACTAAATCTCAAATGTTAAGGCATTTGGATTTCCTCTCATCATCAATCGAAGAGTAGCAGAAAATGATGATATGAATATGGAAGAAGATTGTTAAGAATCATCTTCGCAAATGAACTATCTAGAAAGATTTCATTAGAAAAAATCAGTTGTTCCTTCAAATCTCTGATCCTTGTCAAAAAATTATCCATATAATCTCCTTCATTCATATGCTCACTCTCCAACTATTTTCATGAGCAACATGAGCCGCATTCATGCCTAGGATAAAGTTGTAAGTGTATCCAACACATCCCTTATTGTCTTGTAGGAGCGAATGTGAGGGATAATGACATGTTTGATAGAGAAAGCTATCAATGCATATGCATGAGCAGTTGCTCTACATTAGGTACAATAGCAGTCATAGCACGACTAAGAAATTAAATAGCATCATCTTCAACACCATCTACATCACCTTCAATAACTATATTTGCAGGTCTAGAAGGAAGTTTTTTAACACCCTCCACAATATTCCATAGCCCTTTTTCTACAAATACATGATGCATCATATATGCCCACAATGGGTAATTAGTACCATCCAACTTATCCTCAACAACCAACATACAGAATACATCATTGCTTTCAACCATGGCCAATGACTAAACATCTTGACGTAGAAAATTGATTGTATGTCAAAAAGTTGAACAAAAACACCGTATCAACCTTTGCTAAACCAATAGAAAACTTCAAGGTAATCATCCTAGAAATCCAACATGTATATATGTTTGGCATGAAAGGACAAAAGTTCATGCACAATCGTTGTGATAGCACATTCAAAGGCTGAAATGAGCTCAAATCAACATTTTTATGCCACATAGCAAAACCATTTTGGAATACTAATCAGCATGAGTATGCTCACCAATTTTTATGTAATCATGAGATTGTGACCCGAGGGGTGTTGACGATGCACTAGATGAAGCAGAGACGTGCTGATACCAATTGTTGGAGTTTGAGGTGTGTGATAGTGCACGAAAATCACAAAAAAGAAGAAGAATCTTTGAGCACAACACAATACTTAATGTATTACCAAGTGAATGTAAAAAGATAAGTGACCTATAAGGGTTATAGGTATATACATAAACCGGTGGAAAAAGCCTCCTAAAGAGGGAAAAAACTGCCCATATATTCCTAAGTGTGTTCACACATCACTAGCAAAATATATCAACACTAATAACACATGCAAAAAGCACCAAAACCACATACCTCATGCAAAAGTTTACGATCACGTGCATCTGACAAGATCTCTCCTCGAAAAATGTGTCAAAAGTGTGAAGCTCCCAACTTTATGGTCCAAGAGTGCACATGATAAGAACAATGTTGTGTCCATGGAGCAACTAGTTGGTAGTTATGAAGACTACGGGATCCACAATGTCCATGCAACTCATGACACGTGAGACCAACGAGCTCTCACACATCCTACAAGTGCACTATAGTGGTGGTGTGACATGCACACGCATTAAATTATCAAACCAAGAGTATGACCTAGCCAAGTGCGTAGAAGCACATTCTCCATGTGATGGTTAATGCATGAATAGGTCAAATAAGTGCATGTAAGGATGATTTCTACCTCACATGACATCTTCTACATGCACATATGTATCATGATACTATTGGAGACCTCTTAATCTCCAAAGGTTTGATCTATACTGATCTAAGAGCGCCTCTATATCAGTTATGGACCAAACTTTACACAAATGTTACTTTCATTTACCAAATCTTCACTTATCACTTCTCTGAGTGAGAATCTTTCTTCTTCAAGAAGTCTGCTTCAAATATTGACTTCATCACCTGCACATATCTTCAGATTTCTTCAAACTAATGATGCACATATCTCTATGCTACCTTTGTGCAATCATATCAATCATTAGTCCTTCAAAAGAATCATTAAAACTTTAATTTGATCCTTAAGATCAAAAGTATGTCAGAAATTGTATTCCTGAACAAGCGACTTTGACATAGGTAACTTCTAAGATTGATTTCTCACAACACAGATCCCGTTTTGCTAAATTCTTTTAGCCATAGATTCCTTACCTTCTAACTTAGATTTTGAATGATCATTCATCAAAAACTTTACACTGTGCACTGAGATCGAGCAAAACATTGACACAAAAAAGTGTGTGACTCTGAGAGGTCTACGTGCAGACTTTACATACACATGTTCCTATTGATCATTCTCACAGCATGAAAGGAATTAGACCATGAATCTTTAAACATAGCTTCATTAGCTTCTAGATTAGATGTGTACAAAAGGATTTCTGATCCACATGATCAGGCTGAGAGAAATCTACGAAATACTCATCGCTATTTTCTGAAGATGACTCTCTTCACATCTATCTGTATGACACTTGTCTTCTAATGACTCTCGTGTATTTCTTTACATCATTGACTTATATACATATGGTTCTAGACTTATCCCGCTTCTATTACATTACTCCTTATCATCCTAAGGATTATCTATACTCAAATTACAAGAATTTCCAACTATAATGTACATATGTATACAAGCTTTACTTCTGAGATCTCTTCATGTTCTAAAATGACTTCTTGAACTTCAACCTGATCATAGACTTGCTTCAAGCTCTTTGTAATCATCAATTTATGATTATTTTGTTCCAACAGCTCCCCCTCAATCACTGATTGTGATTATTCCATTCTTCTTTACTCCTGCCATCTCTTTGAATCTTTGTAGCTTAGGTCCATCCAAGCTTTTTGTTAACATATCTGCAACTTGTTCTTTTGTTAGAGTATACAACACTTCAATCTCTTTATCAATTACCTTTTCCCTCAAGAAATGATATTGAATCTCTATATGCTAAGTCCTGGCATGAAAAACAGGGTTAGCTGCCAAATACAATGAGCTCATATTGTCTCCAAAAATAATTGGAGTACTCTGATCAGTTCCAAAACTCTTCAACAAGATCTTTAACCATATCACTTCTTTTGCAGCCTCTACCATTATTTTGTTCCAACAGCTCCCCCTCAATCACTGATTGTGATTATTCCATTCTTCTTTACTCCTGCCATCTCTTTGAATCTCTGTAGCTTAGGTCCATCCAAGCTTTTTGTTAACATATCTGCAACTTGTTCTTTTGTTAGAGTATACAACACTTCAATCTCTTTATCAATTACCTTTTCCCTCAAGAAATGATATTGAATCTCTATATGCTAAGTCCTGGCATGAAAAACAGGGTTAGCTGCCAAATACAATGAGCTCATATTATCTCCAAAAATAATTGGAGTACTCTGATCAGTTCCAAAACTCTTCAACAAGATCTTTAACCATATCACTTCTTTTGCAGCCTCTACTATTCCTTTATACTCAGCTTCTGTGGACGACAAAGCAACTGTATGTTGCTTCTTTGAGCACCAAGAAACTAATTTATCTCCAATATAACAAAGATACCCATGAGTAGACCTTCTATCATCTGAATCACGTGCCCAATCTGCATCACTAAACACTTTGATTCATGTATCAGAAGTAAATCCATAATACAAGCCTTCACTTAGGGTTCCTTTGATATATATGAGTACCCTTTTAGCTGAAATCCAATGAGTCTTCTTTGGACAATGCATAAATTGTGATAACACACCTACTGCATATGATAAATCTGGCCTTGTCAAGGTAGCATAGATTAAACTACCTACCAAACTCTGATATTTCTTCATGTCATTAAACTCTTCACCTCCATACCTTCTCAATTTATTATTTACCTCCAATGGTGTGGTTGAAGACTTGCAATCCTCCATATTGAACTTGACCAGAAGATTCTTCAAGTATCTTTCTTGTGTAACATATACTCCATGTTGAGTATACACAATCTACATTCCTAAGAAATAAGATAAGTTTCCCAAATCACTTATCTTAAACTCCTTCTCTATTTGTTTCTTAAGCTCATTGATTCCTTGAGCATCTGTACTTGTGACAATAATATCATCAACATAAATACACATGTATATGTATCCATTTTCACTTGCCTTCACTAGAAAGCTACTATCTGCCTTTGATGCTTGAAATCCACATTCATTCAAGAACTTAACAAGCCTGTAATTCCATGCTCTTGGGGCCTGCTTCAAACCATACAAAGCTCTCTTGAGCTTACACACATAATCTGATCCAATCGAATCCATGAAGCCTTTTGGTTGCTCCATGTATACTTCATCTGCAATGTATCCATTCAAGAATGCATTCTTCATATCTAATTGTGATAACTTCCATCCTTTACAAGCAACAATAGCAATCAATGATCTAATTGTAGACATCTTAGCAACAGGACTAAAGGTTTCATCATAATCTACCCCATAAGTTTGGACATAACCTTTCACCACAAGTCTAGCCTTGTATCTAGACACTTTTCCATCTGCAAACCTTTTTGTTTTATACACCCACTTACATCCAATGACCTTCTGATTCTTTGGTCTTGGCACCAATTCCCATGTTTCATTTTCAAGTAGAGCATCATACTCTTCTTGCATTGCCTTCTCCCAATTCTATTTACCTTTAGCTTCTTCATATGTGATTGGATCCTCTTCTGTCTTCACAATGTAAGCATAATATTTTGTTGTTAAGAAAGATGTATCATAGCTATACCTGATAGGTTCTTTTCTTTCTCTCAAGGATCTTCTGACCTCTGCACTTCTTGAAGTCTCAGCCACATTTGATTCTGGATCAAATCTTGGCCCATCTTCAACATTGTTTTTCAATTTACTTTTATAATCAACATCATCAATATCTTCTTCATACACACTTACTTTGGTCTTGCCTTTCCTTTGTATTTCTTTAACATCTGCATAATCATTTGTTGACCTTGTATACCATGTGCTTTGCTCATCAAATGTAACATCTTTGGTAACAAGCTTTCTTTGTGGATGGACTCCACAATCTGTAACCCATCTGTCTATCATCATACCCAATAAACACATACTTCTTTGCTTTGGGTTCTAACTTATGTCTCAATTGTGAAGGAACATAAGCATATGCTAAACATCCAAATACCTTACAATGATCAAGAGTAGGTTTCTTACCCCGCCATGCTTCATAAGGTGTTCTTCCATCCAAAGATTTACAAGGCAACCTATTCACAAGGTATGTTGCAGTGTTGATGGCTTCTGCCCATAAGTAATTTGGACAATTCTTTTCTTTCATCATTGCTCTTGCAAACTCTAAAAGAGTTCTATTTATTCTTTCTGCAACTCCATTTTGTTGAGGAGAGTACCTGCAAGTTACTTCTCTTTATATACCTGCATTCCACAAATAATCATCAAACTCTTTAGAGAAATACTCTCCCCCTCCATATGATCTCAACCTCTTAAGCTTTTGTCCTATAATCCTTTCTGCATAAGCATGATAATGCTTGAATGTCTTGAACACTTCTGATTTGTCCTTGATTACATATAAAGTAATCCATCTGGTTGCATCATCAACAAACAACACATAATATCTGGATCCATTTATGCTATAATCCCTTGAAGGACCCCACACATCTGTATGAACTAACTCAAGCATGTTTGAATACTTGTATCCTGGTTTATTGTATGAATTTTTGTGTGCTTTACCTAATTGACAAGCTTCACACTTGTACACCATGTGTTGACCTTCTACATTTGGCATACCAAGCACCACATCATTCTTTGACATTTCCTTTATGGCTCTCTCATTGAAATGACCTAGCCTTTTATGCCATAGGTCTAACTCAGACATCTTTTGACTTCCATAAGTAAATAAAGCATGCCCCACATTACCTTGGACTTTGAGAGTAAACAACCTTCCTTCCTTTTTACCTGCAATAATATTTCTATATCCCTTATTTGGATCTTGCACATAAACACCATCATTTGTGAATCTGACTTCATATCCCTTCTCCACAATTTGCCCTACACTTATCAAGTTTTTAGGAATAGTAGAAACATAAAGTACCTTGCTCAAGAGTGTACTTCCACTCTTTGTCTTCACTGATCCAATGCTCTCCACTTTATGCTTGGTGTTGTCACCTGTTTGAACTGTATGTCCATTCACCTTTGCTTCCATATCAGTCATCAATGATATACTGCCACTCATATGATTGCTACATCCTGGGTCAATATAAAACACCCTTTGATCTTCTCCTACTGCTTCGTGAGTTGCATTCAAGATAAAAGTCATGTCATCCTTTTGATCTCATGCATAACTATAATAATTATTGTTGTAGGACTGAGGTTGAAAACTTCTTCCACCTCCTCTAGCATATGATGTCCTACCACATCTTCCTCTGAAGTTGCCTCTTTGGTTTCTTCCTCCTCTACTTCTTTGATTGAAGCTCTAGTTATTACTTCCACCATTTTGATTGTTATACCAACAATCATTTGCCAAATGATTGGTTCTGCCATAAATCAAACAAGCTTTAGTATTGTCTTTGTTCTTACCTCCTCTTCCTTTACCTCTGTAGTTCATCTTTCCTTTTGTAAAGTTAGCTTGACTTGAAGTTCCTTCATCATCAGTTGACTGTTTCCCTTTGCCATTCTTTTTCTTGTCCTTGGAGTACATAGCTTGACTTGCACTCCTATCATCGTCTCCTTTAATGTCCTGCTCAAAAGTTGGCATGTGTCCTAGCAATTGATTAAGATCAGGAGTAAAGTGGTCTAATGACAATTCTATGGACAATATGAAAGGCTTCCACTTCTCATCTCCTCTCAGACCTGTAAGTATTTGCCTTACCAACTTATCCTCTTCAATGTCTTCATCTACTGCTCCCAAGCTATCTGCAATATCCTTCATTCTTGCGACATAATCAGAAATTGATTGTGAGCTCTTCTTCTTGAAGGTTGTAAACTATGCCCATAATGAGGACTTCCTAGACTTGGTTGTGTTTTGGAAATGCTCTTCCAAAGCATTCCACACATCTGTTGCACTTTCCAATCCTCTAATGTGAGGTAAAAGATAATCATTTACATCCATGTAAAACAGTGAGTCATAACAAACGAGAACTATGTCATAAAAAGAGAAACCCTATGCACTAAAATAGCCTTTTTTTGCATGATTTTAAAAAATTCTTTACATGAGTATACAAGGTTTTCTAAAACCCCCCAAAAATATGCAAATTTTGAACATATTTTCAAAATTTTGACTACTTTAGGGTAGCAGAATTTTGCTAATTTTAGAGTACCTGATCTAAAATGTTTAAGAGAGAATTATGAAATGGATAAAAAAAGCCTTATTTTATGAGAATACTCATTTAGCTTGGATCGAACAAAAAGGAAATGAGCTAGAAAAGGCTAAAAATTGACCGTTTTTTATTCTCTGAGTGCTATGTACTGCTAGAACTTCTTAAAAACATGAGGTTTGTGGAGTAAATCGATGCCTGGCATCGAGTTTCAGATAAAGTCGATACCTGGCATCGACTTCCCACATAAAAGTGGTTTTCATCATATGTGTGTTAAACGCGCCTATTTCAGGAACAAAAAAGTGGCCAAAAAAGCTCAAAGTCGATGCCTGGCATCGACTTTTGGTTGCAAGTCGATGCTAGGCATCGAATTTTCATTTTTGGACAGTCAGACTTACTAAAACAGGCAAAAATTCCACTTTTGGAAGTCATACAGGGTCATCTTGTGAAGGCTATATCTTGAGTTCTAGAGATCCGTTTCTTGCATATGATAGCTTGTTGGAAAGCTCTACTCTTCTACTTTCATCCATCAAAAGATCTTGGGGAAATGATACTTGAGCTAAGAGAAATTATCAAAATACTGAAGGTATGTCATTTTAGTGACTAGAAAAATCTGAAGAAGTAAACTTCTTGGTTTTGGCTATCATTTCTCAATGTTTTGAGTGGAAATGAGTTAATGGTGACCATAGAGGTTGCCTAGTGTCACATTAGCTCTTTTTGTTTATGTTTCACACATCAACACTTACGTCATACTCTTCCTTCTAGATTTTTTTAATGGAAATATATATTCCATACTTTCTTAGAGCAACAAATATAGATTTTGGAAAGATGTCCATGCGAGACATTGGAATCTCATCGAAAATTAGAGTAAAACAAATGAGGCTATGTTGTTCATTATTGCACAAATAGATAGTCTGTGGCAAGGCTTTGATTATGGATAATATAATCACACCTCTTTGTGCATGCAAAAGGGAATCAAAGTGCAGTAATGAGGATTGAGAGAGACTATCTCCACTTCTGTGATTCTTGCCAAACACCTTCTATGTGCATATATCTTTGGTATGGAAGTATAGAGGGAAGCTCATCACTCATTAGCGTGTGTGGATTGTGTGACTTGTAGGTGGCGTAGATAGGCTCTCTTCTCTCTTTATTTGGAGCATCGATGTTCGTGAGTGGATCAATTCTCACTAACGACTAAAATTCACTAACAACAAAGCATACTCAAAGTCCAGAGGGAGGCACGACTAATAGAGTGCGTTAGAAGATAATTTTACCTCATGTTGTCTTTCCATGCCCACAAAGTATAGATGATCATTAACACCTTGGTGCAGACTTCTCAGCGAGAAAAAAGTGAATTTTACATTTTTTCCTTCATTCTCAGCAAGAAGTCGATGCCTGGCATCGACTTCTTGCGAAAAACTATACTTTTCAGCAAGAAGTCGATGCCTGGCATCGACTTCAGCGAGAAGTCGATGCCAGGCATCAATTTCAGCGAGAAGTCGATGGCAGGCATCGACTTCTTGCTGAAAAGTATAGTTTTCACCGAGAAGTCGATGCCAGGCATCGACTTCTCGCTGAAAAGTATAGTTTTCACTTTAACAAAGTAAAAAAGACTACACATTTCGCTTTCAATGCATGCAATATGTTCTCACAAAGTAATATCAAACGTGATATATTGTCTTGCTTTTTAACTTTGACCATGATAATGCTCAGAGAGAGGAGAAATGCGATTTTTCAAAGGATAAAGACGCTCAGAGAGAGGAGAAATGCGATTTTTCAAAGCAATGTCTTAGAGTATTTGATTAACGTAACTTGAACAAAGTTTTATTGAAGTCTCTTAGCATGTAAAAACTAATAGATTTATTTCATAGAATGTGCAACGATGAACAATAAAGTCTCTTTCATTTGGATTATTAGACATCAAAGAATCATGTATGATGATATGCATGTTGTTTTCTCTCAATATGTATAGTCAATTTAATCTCATCTATTTCATTTTGATCTCATGGTGTTTTTTTGGCATAATTGGCTATTATTACTAGTACACATATATGACCACCTAATTGTTGTATGATTATGCTTTGTATTGTCAAGAGCGAGCGTTGACTTCCTTATATGATTCACTCTTATTTTTCACATAAAAGTCTTAAAACATCATGGAAAATGCATCCTTCGTAGACGTATTCTAATCCCTTTTTAAATGGCATAAAATTATGCTTTATGTGGGCTTGAAATAAAATGAATTACTTTTCAAGTTCCATTTTCATGAAATCATGTACTTTTAATCATCTAAGATTCGTTAAAGTTCTAATTGGAATTTGTAATGTTGAATATAGCATGCTTTTATAAACAAAAATTGAAATAAAGATTGAGACAAAGTATCATGAAATAAAAGCATATGATTTTCATGCCCTAATTAAAATGGACCTTATCATTTCTATGGAACAATTGAAAATAGGCTAATTTTTCCTTGTTTTTAGCATACTTTTGTAATTTCTAAAGGAGAACATGTCTTTGTTCTCATTTGTTATGACTCAGTGTTGTAAATGATGCTCCTAGCTTGAGCATCCTTTCTCATCCAATTCTTCAAATCTGCAAGCTCTTCCCTAGTTGGAATATTAGGATCTCCAAACTCGGGCTTTTCTTATTCTCCTGTGATGAATGCCATCAATTCTTTGCTCATGAGGTGTGCCTCCATCCTCATAGACCAAGCTGGATATTTCTCCCTATCTAGCTTATCAATCTGCAAGCTTTCTCCCATCTTTGATCTTCTATGTCTGCAATTACTAAGATTTATGATGATATAATGTACCTTTTGTATAAAGCTTTAATCCTTCTTGATCCGTTGAACTCGTGCTTGGTTCTCCTTCAGGTTTTCTTTCAAACTTTGATCATGTGCTCCTTCAATTTGAAAAGACTTCAATGTCTGCAACAGTCGGGACTTCCTATGCCCTTTACTTTACTTGTATTGCACCTTTAGCTCTGATACCACTGTTGGAGACCTCTTAATCTCCAAAGGTTTGATCTATAATGATCTAAGAGCACCTCTATATCAGTTATGGACCAAACTTTACACAAATGTTACTTTCATTTACCAAATCTTCACTTATGACTTCCTTGAGTAAGAATCTTTCTTCTTCAAGAAGTCTGCTTCAAATATTGACTTCATCACCTGCACATATCTTCAGATTTCTCCGAACTAATGATGCACATATCTCTATGCTACCTTTGCACAATCATATCAATCATTAGTCCTTCAAAAGAGTCATTAAAACTTTAATTTGATCCTTAAGATCAAAAGTATGTCAGAAACTGTATTCCTAAACAAGCGACTTTGACATAGGTAACTTCTAAGATTGATTTCTCACAACACAGATCCCGTTTTTCTAAATGATTTTAGCCATAGCTTCCTTACCTTCTAACTTAGATTTTGAATGCTCATCAATGAAAAACTTTACACTGTGCACTGAGATCTAAGCAAAACATTGATAGGAAAAAGTGTGCGACTCTGAGAGGTCTACCTGCAGACTTTACATGTACATGTTCCTATTGATCATTCTCACAACATGAAAGGAGTTAGACCATGAAACTTTGAACATAGCTTCGTTAGCTTCTAAATTAGATGTGTACAAAAGGATTTCTGATCCATGATCAGACTGAGAGAAATCTACGAAATACTCATCGCTATTTTTTGAAGATGACTCTCTTCACATCTATCTGTATGACACTTGTCTTCTAATGACTCTCTCATGTATTTCTTTACATCATTGACTTATATAAATATGGTTCTAGACTTATCCCGCGTCTATTACATTACTCCTTATCATCCTAAGGATTATCTATAGTCAAATTACAAGAATTTCCAACTGTAATGTACATATGTATACAAGCTTTACTTCTGATATCTCTTCATTTTCTCAAATGACTTCTTGAACTTCAACCTAATCATAGACTTGCTTCAAGCTCTTTGTAATCATCAATTTGTGATTTTTTTGTTCCAACAGATACTAGGTGTAGTAGTAGAAACTAAATTGGTGTTTTCCTCTAGCTTTGATACTCGAATATAATGAATACCAAGTTTTATTTTTGAAGCTCTTGATGAGACACATCTATGAAAGACTTCTAAACATGATTGGAGGTTTTTTTGCGTGAAGTTAAGACCTAAAAACCAAGTTTCAGGAATCAATTACCTTCACATAATGACTCCCTATGCTTCACACATGCATGATAAAAGTGAAAAAGGGTGGAGGAGGGGTAGACAACACATCCAAGCACACATAACATGCAATAAACACACACACATGATGTTGGAGAGATCCTCTCTCCTTTACTTGATGAGAAATGATGAAATTCTATTATTCTACCTTTCTTGTCTTGGTGATATTGAATATTTTGAAATAATAAGAGTACCATAGGTTCATCTGTAATTTTCTATCCTTCCAAGCTCAACTTGATTGATTAGAATTATGAGACTATTCTCTGAGAAGAATTGAATTTTGATCCCACTCCTTGAAAACATTAAGGGTATATTAAGCAACACTGAAAAGTTTTCACTTCATCAGCATATGAGAACCCTAACTTAATGTATGAATGCTTATTGACTAAGATATGTGATGTATGTGTAATTGAAAATGCTATGCATGCTCATACTAAATGGAACTATGATTATGCCTTGAGTGACACATCCGTGTATGTATGAAGATATGTAACTTAATTCATATGTGGAATCGTAATGTGCCTATGTAATATAAGTCTAATCCCATGGAATCCATCTACATGTTCATGTATCCATGCACTATATAATTGTGCACCCATGAGAACATCCACTTAGAGTTTGTGCTGATGTGAAACCATAAATTGAAAACACAAAATACAAAATAAAAACATTCAAATATTAGAACAATATAAAATATACGAAACAAAATAAAGCAAAATGAATATGTAAAGCAAAAAGAGCGAATGTAAAAGATGGGAAAGTGAGGACAGTGTTATTCATAGGACGCTAGCTGAAAATAAATTGACTAGATGGAATGGAAGTACCTGTCGCTCTCGTTATACTCTAGGAAGAGGGTTTCCATGATATCCTCTTTGTATCTGTGATTGGCTGGGTGGGCTCTTGCCCACTGCACAGTAGGTACTCTCATTGTTAATTCTAATCATTTTGTTTATTTAAAAAAAAGGAGCGAATGTAAAAGACTTAAATCGTGCGCGCATCATTTTTTTCGTTGGCTAATAAAAATAGTGAGTTTTAAATGCAGACGATAGCGGCAAACATGAAAGGAGAAGCCCTCACTTTTTTTTTTTTTTTAAAATGGAGGTTCAGCCGAGGCCTACTCCCCCTGAGTTTAATTTTGAAATTGCAATTGTACAAGGAAGGGCATAGTACCCATGGGGCCTCCCTTATCCCACAAGAACAAGGGTTTACAAGACTGGGTTAAACGGCGGTCACAACTACTCCGAGGATGAACAAACGGTGGCACCTCAGTCACATGCAACATCATTCTAAGATACATATGTACTTTACATGTTGCTGCTAGGGGTTGAACCCTCACCCCCACCTCAAGAGGCGAGAGGCCCAACCACTAGGCCAGCGAACTTGAGAATGGAGAACAAAAGCTGGCAAATGAAAGGCTAAGAAGTATAGGCTGTTGAAAAGAAAGGCTCGTAGGGAATTTGGTATACAATCCATGTTAGTTTGGTCATGCATGATGCATTTGGAGGGTGGTAGAGAAACATGTGTTCACAAGCGGAGCTTTTCATGGACTCTAAATTTAGAGTTTAAGAGGCTATAGAAGGAGGCAGATTTCTGTCGAAAAAGAAGGAAGGTTATTATGTTGCAGTTTTCGACGCTGAAAGGAACTTTTCATTGAGAGCAGGAGGTGCAGCTGCTGCGAGAGATTTCGGATTTTTTTGGTCATTAATGAGACTTCTTGGAGGGGACACAGTCTAATGGGAGAGAAAGATGGAAAACTTAGGGGAGCTTCTTCGGAGAGAATTCTTCTTTGTATGGGCTTCTTCGAGAGAATTCATCTTTGTATGTGCCCCATGCTCCTCTTCCGAGCTATTCTTTTTTTTTCCAAGCTGTAATTGCAAGACATCTGGCTCTTTGCTTCCAATAATTGGGCGCACGCTGTGATTGTGCATGTGCATATATCTTTTCCAGAAGAAGACGTGTGCAAAGGAACGATACGAAGCAATTGGCCTTCATTAAAAAAATGATTTTGGATGTGTTATAAATGCACATATTTTGAGTAGTTCAAACCAGTGCTCACGAAAAACCTTAATATGAACCAATCAAAATACCTTTTATTCTACATCTTAGCCGGGATTTTTACGAATCAGCCGGTTTCAAAAGGCAAAGGGTAGTCTCTTCCGTTTTTTAAAAGGCAAAGAAATGAGAATGTCGGTTTTTTAAAGGCAAAACTAATAAACTAATGGATGAGCATTATCTCAGATAAATAACCACAATCATGTTCATGTACATTAAGAAAAATACTTTTCATTCATTGGAATCATCTCAAAATGATAACCATTCCATTGCCAAAATAAAATCTTGGAAACAAAGATGAATTGTGTTTTACACATGGAGTACATCTCATATCAAATACAAAGAAGAAAACTATGATTGAGCATGCCAAATAATTCTATGATTGAGCATGCCAAATAAGTCCAAGGTGCAGTGATAGAGGCTTGAAGATAGAGGCTTGACTTTTCGGCATCAAAACTTGAAAGTATGCCTCACTTTTGTAGTACACCATCAACCCTGCGAAATATAAGTAAAGAGATTAGATAGAAGCAATATAACTTTTATCATAAATGAAAAATAATATTTAAGTCAAAGTTAGCATACCTCATGCTTTCTCCATATATATGGCGACTTGTTTTTGCTCCCTTTTTCCAAAGTTGTACAGCATCACTAAATGCAAATTGTTGAAGTGGAGGACCCTCAATGTGTATACGCATCAATGCATCAAGATTTTTTGTATTAAGAGAATTTTGTAGATTTGTTTTAATCAAGTTTTGGGCACTAAAGCCTCTTTCACATGCAGCAGTACTTGAGCATTGAAGCATGGAGATGTGAGCTAATTCTAATAGCATTGGATACTTCTCACGGGTAGTAGAGTTTCTACTAATTGCAACCCAAGTATCTCTTAAACTACGCCCTTTCCATTCAAATGATGCTTGTGCTTTGAAGTATTGGTATTCCCTCTTAAGAGCAACAATATCAATTAAAGGATCAAGCAATTCACCACTTTCGAGTTGCTCTTTTTCTCCATAGAACTTTGCAAGTGTTTCAATCTCTTTGTAGCCATAATTCTTCATTTCCAAACCACTAGGAAATGTGCATGGTGCAAGTGCTTTGAAGCATGATGTAATAGAACTTTGCAAGTGTTTCAATCTCTTTGTAGCCGTAATTCTTCATTTCCAAACCACTAGGAAATGTGCATGGTGCAAGTGCTTTGGAGCATGATGTAATAGAACTTTGCAAGTGTTTCAATCTTTTTGTAGCCATAATTCTTCATTTCCAAACCACTAGGAAATGTGCATGGTGCAAGTGCTTTGAAGCATGATGTAATACCCCTATCAAAACGCTCCATTAGATTCTCTATCACTATGTTTGTAAACTCTTTTTGAAATGTAATTGCTTTTTCCATATCTGATCCATCAAAGTCTCGTTGGACAACCATTGATTTATACATATTTCCTCGCATTGAGGCACGCAATGCAGCAAGTTGGCCATCTAGTGGCCCATAATCAGGAATGATGTCATAGCCCATATCATCAATTGTTCTTGCATTTACATCAAAAAAAGGTGACTCCAGAAACTGTGATTTCATAAGCATTATCTCTGTCTCTATGAGGCTTCCATCTGTACTTATATCCACAAACTCACTTTGAAACATCCTACTCAAGTAGGCTAGCTTATCAAGCATATCACTCATAAAATGAAGGCTATAGATGAATTGAAATGATCTGACTTTCTGGAATAAAAAAGCATTATGTTCATTCAAAAACACCAGCAATGGCTCAAATGATTCACAAACTTTATGGACAATGGTAGCACGACTCAACCATCGCACATGATGAATGTGACTCATATGAAGAACAACACATCCCAACTCAACCTCCAAGGCCTCAAGCATTTTGCTTCTCTTAGAACTTTTGTTAAAGGTTCCTACAATGTCAACCACAATAGTATCAATGCTTCGTGCGTAGAGAGATTTTTTAATTGCATCTGGAAGGCATAGACTTGTTCTGTGTGCCACACAATGAATAGAAGTCATATATGGATTCAATCGTTTATATATAGTGGTCAATCCATTCATATGACCAATCATAGCTGATGCACCATCTGTTCCCAAGCATACCATTTTCAATATATCAAGATGAAGCTCTTTCAAGAAATACATGGATGACTCTAATAAGTGTAAAGAAGTACCATCTTGAATCTCTAGCAAACCCAAGAATACAGTGATAAGCTCATAATCCTCAATAAAGGAGGCATATACCACCATGTGTTGCTTTAGCTTAATATCCGTAGACTCATCCATCATTAAGCTAAAATACGTAGATGATCTTAATCGATTCACAATTTGATTCAAAAGTGTCTCACTAACATATTGAACAAAAGTGGCACATGCTTTGTCATTATGATACATATCTGTAGTGAGATTTGGGCATCCACATGCTTCAAGGAGAGCCAAAGTTCTTGGAAAAGATGAAAATGCATGATCCTCTTTAGCACCATAATAAGCAGCCCTAAAGATATTGGTTATTATATCTTCTGCAATGCCCTTATACTTTAAAATACCTGCATCAATAGAATTCTTCTTAGCACCACAAAGGTATTTTGCATCCTCATGCACTCTAGTACGAGAGTGCTCAGTCAATGCACTATGTTGTATATTTTTTGATCCGTTCTTTCCGAAATCACTCTTACAATTCCTATCCTGTTTGCAATATGTGCAAAACATCCTTGCTGTAGCTTCATCAAAATACACCCACTCAAATGTGCGTGTCCATGCACTATTCCAAGATTTTCTACGAACATTATTTTCTTTATTTTCAAGATCGTCATCAATATCGTGATTGCAAGAACGTTCTAGTCTAATTTCATTTGAAGAGATCTCCCTTTGGGCTCTCTTCTTGCCTTTCTTGGAAGACTCTGTGCTTCGTAAAGTGTGGCATACTAAAAAGAGTTCTTTGCGATATAGTGTAAGCTGTATTGACAAGTAAATATTATAAGAAAAAAGATATCTATGAGAGAGCGAAACTATTATATAAAGGATAAGCCCTTGAAATGCACATTCCATGCCACGTGCTTAAGATTTCAATCATGGAGAATCTAAGAATTTTATGATATACGTAAAGTTTAAGAGTTCCTCTATGACCGAAAAAGATCAAACTTTAATCATATTGATGAATAGTTCATTAGATTTATTTTTAATCATAAAATGATATTTAAATTATCAAACATCACATGTTTGAATGGAAAGTTCAAGATTTCTTTATGGTCCCTAGAAGCGTTCGCCAAGTCACACATATCACATATATTACGTAGTCCTAGAAGTAATTTGATCGATAGATTTAGACATGAATAACTTATTATGAAAAGTAAGTGAACTAAAGTCAGCCCCTTTTTTCTCTCTAGCAAGTGGCTCAAAGTTCAAACACTTTCAATTGGCTCACATGACCAAGTGCAAATTCTATGCACAATACTGTCTACAACCCTTCTCTTTATACTTCTCTTTATTTATAGCGATTTGGATACTAAGTGGACGAACATAATCCCTTTTAAAAAACCTCGTAGCAGCATAATTTACACACCCATCAGCTTAGACGTCAATAAGAAGCATCTTAAAATCACATATCTTTAGATCACATCCAAGAAATGTAATACCAAGATATCTTACGCCGCTCTACAAGAAGTAATTAATTAGTTGCTTCTAATGCAAGATGATGCCACTTCTATGTTCGTAGACTATTATTTGAGAAAATCTAGTTTGATTTGTCTACATTTTACTGATTGTCTGTACAGTGACACAATATTCATATGCTAGTTTATTCTAGTTTAATCATTGCAGATAATCTGTCTATGTGGAGGATATGATAATGTATTCATTAAAGAATTCTTTTTGAGTGATGCATGCGGGTTAGAGCATTAATAAAATATTACCTGATTGTTACCACAAAATTACTTTCAGTAGAATAACTGGATAAAAAGATTATAATATAGTACCTACTCTCTCAACTTTTTCCGATCTAATAGAGCATAATAATGACACTCTACCAGACAACGTTTTCTATGTGCATTGAGCATAAAAGATGGCAAACAAAAGAATATCTTAGAGGTGTCGAAAAAGCTATTCTTAAGTTGAAATTCTTATAAATCACTACCAGTTGAAGAACTTTTGAAGTATTACCTAATACTAACGTTAATACTTCTTTTCAATAATTTTGCATATTGTTTGGTGCTATGTTATAGACCTACAGCTATGATGAATGCCGACCTGTAACTCTTTTTATACCCATGCCTGTGTTGAATTTCCAACAGCCTCTCTTCCTTCCCACTATCGGCACTCAGACTCAATCATATCCATGGGAACAACAAAGATATGTGCGTAGCCCTCTTTGTTGCTTTAGCAGCTTACATTGCAGTTCTCATCCAAAAAATGCAAATTCTATGCAGTTCTAAATTCAATCACGGATATAGTAGAAATCAATGCACTCTCATCCAAAAATTTCTGTTTAGAATATCAAACATATGTGTGTGACATGTGCTGCTATTGAAAGATCATAGTGCACACAACTGGTAGACTTATACCATAGAAACTATACCATAGAAACTCTTTATTCTGTGTCAAAACAGGCTTTTGAGAATGACATTTGGAGCTCTTGCACTATAATTGTTTCAAGGTACTGTACAACAAAATTATATAAGTGTTAAGCACTCCACTCTCTAACCATTACGCAATCTTATACACACACATCACATTCACCTTCAAGAACCATACTCGAGTATTCTTTCAATCATGCATATACCATCGTCTCTCTTCTGTGAACAAAGAAACATGTACAGATTCCCAAACTTTGAACAATGCATATGGCAATTCAAAGATTCACACGTTCCATCTCAGCATGCGTGCATTGTGCCAAAAGAGGAACAAAAAATCTTTTCTTGCATTTCTAAGTAGACATGGCGTTAATGTAAGCTCTCCATAATCTTACAATGTTTAAGTCACAACCTGTTACCTAACTATTATACCATAGGAAATGCTTATTCTGTGTCAAACCAAGCTTTTGAGAATGACATTTGGAGCTCTTACACTATAATTGTTCCGAGGTACTGTACAACAAAACTATATAAGTATTAAGCACTCCACTCTCTAACAATTATACAATCGTATACAAACACATCACATTCACCTTCAAGAACCGTACTCGAGTGTTTTTTCAATCATGCATATACCATCGTCTCTCTTGTGTGAATAGAGAAACATGTACAGATTGCCTAACTTTGAACAATGTATATGGCAATTGAAAGATTCACATGTCTTCATCTCAGCATGCGTGCATTGTGCCAAAAGAGGAACATAAAATCTTTTCTTGCATTTCTAAGTAGACATGGCATTAATATAAGCTCTCCATAATCTTACAATGTTTAAGTCACAACATGTTACCTAACTATTATACCATAGAAACTGCTTACTCTGTGTCAAACCAAGCTTTTGAGACTAACATTAGGAGCTCTTGCACTATAATTTTTCCGAGGTATTGTACAACAAGATTATATAAGTATTAAGCACTCCACTCTCTAACCATTATGCAATCGTATATAAACACATCACATTCAACTTCAGGAACCATACTCAAGTATTCTTTCAATCATGCATATACCATCATCTCTTTTCTGTGAACAAAGAAACATATACCATCATCTCTTTACTGTGAACAAAGAAACATGTACAGATTGCCAAAATTTGAACAATGCATATGGCGATTTAAAGATTCAGGTCTCCATCTCAACATGCGTGTGTTGTGCCAAAATCTTGCATTTCTAAGTTGGCATTAGTGTAAGCTCTCCATAATCTTACAATGTTTAAGTGACAACATGTTATCTAACTATTATACCGTGCGGCGTGTCATACATGCACATCGCACCACTCTTAGACATAGAGAGAGAGAGAGAAAACAAAAACACAGAGTACAATGGCTACTTTATGTGAACAAACAGAACAACAGTAAGATAGAAGTCGAAGATGACAAGAACACATACCTGGAGGATGGTTGCTCAAGGCAAGAGATAGTGTCCACTGTCCAGTGACCAGTCCGGGGGACCGAGTTCCAGTGATTTTGACTCCCGAGTTCCAATGATTTTGCAGCCTGAAAGCAAATAAGAACCTCTCAGTTCAAAGTAATGTGACTATTAATGAGAAAATCAAATACATGAGAGAAGAAACTTAACGGGATAGTACATACTACATACTACAGAGAGGACTTCATTTATCTAGAATGAGAAAATCAAATACATGAGAGAAGAAACTTACCGCGATAGTACATACTACATACTACAGAGAGGACTTCATTTATCTAGATTCTAGAGGTGTCCATCCATGATCCCACTCCATCGTATGCAGTGCGCACTCTATCATAAACAAAATCAGTTTTGGCATGCAAATTTTAGACTCTCGAGAATCGCAATCTTAATATAAGGTGATGCCAACAGTAGATAGTACTTACAAGTTAGTAGTTACTAATAACTACTAACCATACATTAGTGTATGGCAGCGTTATTAGAATCTTCACCTAACTCATCCATAGTGTCAGGTGACTCTCTAATATCTATTATCTGGATTCGGGACTTCAGAGTCTAGACTCCAATGTCCATGACTCCATTGAACATTCTCGAATCTTAACTATGCCAGCCTCTAGGTACTAGGTAGGTAGAGGGCCAGGGCCTAGGTGGCAGGAGCCTGGAGCTAGGAGCACCATTCGGGTAAGTTGTAACGGGCCAGCCGCCACTGCATAACATTAAGTATACCATACTAACTTCTAGGTACTTACCTAATACCTACACGTATTCTAATGAACCTTTATTTTAAAGGTTTTTGTTAAATTTAGCCCTTAAAAAAAGGATGTTCGCATTGAAGAATCGGTAAAATAAAGAAACATACAAAATTTTAGCCGATGTAAAATAAGGGCATCAAATTAGAACTGTCGGTTTTTACCGATTTTAACCGGTACAATTACATTATAAGGGCGGTTTTCGTGAGCACTGGTTCAAACCCGCTATGGTCCCCTGCACGTCCTTTTTTATTGCTTTAAGAATGGGAAGGTCATAGGTTTGCTTTTTTAAGCGTGTGCGGGAAATTTATCTGCCTTCGCCCTTAACTTAAAGGGTCTTTTCGTTTTTTCTTTAGCAATTTAAGTTATAAAAAAAAAGAAAAGAGGAAAAAAAAAGAGAAGAGAGAAAAAGAAAAAAGAAAAGAAAAGAGAAAAAGAAAAAAAAAAGAAAAGAGAAGAAAAAAAGAGGGGGGAGGGGGGAGAGAAAAAAGGTGGAAAGGAGAGAGCATTCTCTTAAGTGAGTGGTTTGGGGGCCGTTCTGGGGGGCCGCCATTCGCTCAAAGGCCAGTCCTTCAAGTTATTTGTAGGGCGTTTTCATATTTAAGGGGGTGATTTTTGCCCTTAATCGTAGCCTTTTTTGGTGGTGGTGTGCTTTTCTGGTCGTGTGCTTTTCTGAGTGGTTCAGGGTCCTCCTAGAATTTTCTATCCGGCACGCAGTTCGTGGTCCTTGTCATGGCTCTAGCGGCCCCCTCCCTCGTGAGAAGCAACCTGGCCCTACCTCTAGGGGATTTCGATAACAAGGCCCCTATTTTGGAGGGGGATCTTGTGACGCCCTTGGGGCCTTTGAAGGTGTTGAGCCTCCCTTGGTCACTCTTAGTAGATCTGCAATTTTGTCAATGCAAGAAGAGCTCAAGAAAGTTTGTCTCATCAGACAAGTGTTTGGCCCCAGGCCTCCACTCGAAATTGTGCGCTAGTGGCTTCATAATGAGTGGTTCCCCCACGGGTTGCTCATTTGTAAGTGTCAGTTCTTACCGGCTAGTCATATGTTGCTAGTCTTTGAGAATGAAGATATGGTGTTTCGAGCTCTCAGTGTCAGAACCTGAGAACTCGAGCAAGCCACCCTGTGCCTGTTCAGATAGTCCCCTTATTTTACTCCCGACAAATCGAAATCTCTCTGGTACCCTCTCTTGTACAACTTTGTGTGGGACATTATTTCTCCTATCGGCAAGCCATTACTTCACGAGAGGATGTTGGAGGTCTCATTTATGAAGGTGCAAGACATTTGTTCAATGCTCGATGGCACCCCCAAATCTGTGTCGAGGCTGACCTCAGCACGCCGTTTCCATCAAAGATCAAAGTGGACTTGGGTGAAGGGGATGTCTAGGAACAAGACATTACTTACAAAAACCTTCCTAATGCATGTGTTTGTTGTGGCCAACAAGTTCACATGATTAAATATTGCCCACTGAGACAAAAAAGCAATCAAAAACAAGAAGCCTCCATAAACGCTCAAGACAACAAAGGGACATTAAATTGCCCGACATGAAGCCGATGCAGATGGTTTCACAGAAGTGAGAAGAAGAAGGAAAAGAAGCCCTAGAGCCACATTTGAGCGAAACCGTATGCCAGATACCCCCTCAAACAACTTGTATTGCAATTTGGAAAAGGAGATTAATGACCTCGACTATCCAGGTAGGAACCAGTTTGAGATCAAGACCAACGACAAAGCCCTAGAGATCCCTGACAATAAAGAAACGTACTAGGAGGGCTATACTACAAGCAAAGAAGACGGCTTTACCACTAGTAGTGAAGATAACATGGATAGTGAAAGTTCCATCATTGGATCGACCGTTCTAGAAACGGTTTCCTGTTCCTTCCAACAAGAGGCATCCCGCAAGGGGAAACAACCTATCGAGTTACCCTAGGAAAGCCCCCACAAGAACAAATTGCTAAGTCAGGACCCCCTCCCGACAAAAAAGAAAGATGAATCCAAGAAGGCCCCCTCGTGCAAAGAGGGTAACTTATGACAATGATCATCATCTCGTTAAAATCTAGAGGGCTAATCGACCCCTCAAGAGCGACCATCATTGATCAATGGCTTCATGACATTAGCCTAAACCCAAAATTTATCTGTATTCAAGAGACTAAAATTGATTGAGCAGACCTCAAGAAACGTCTTAGACTTGTCTCCTCGTCCCATGTTTGGATTTCGACATCAGACCCGCAGGGGTCCGATGGGACAGTAATTGGTATTAATCAATTCTGGTTTGAAAAGCTTGAGGGCTCCATTGAAGACGTGCACCATCGATGGATTGTTGTTTCCTTTGGCTATCATTTTACTTTAGTTTCTATGTATGCCCCTAATGGGGAGATGGAGAGACTAAACACCTTGGCCTCTCTGGATTTGCTCTCCCACAACGTGCTCATTTCTGGTGACTTCAATATGGCGGAGGACCCTACGGATAGATGGAACGGCAAGGTCCAGATCATCGATAAGCGGGAGAAAGAAACATGGGACTAAACCAAACTGCACCTGGACTTGGTCAAATTCAAAGATTCGAAGGGTTTTCATGGTCAAATCTCCAGGTAGGCGAGGACCTGAGGAAAGCTAGACTGGATAGATGCTACATTGCCCAGAACATTATTCATCAGTGGGACCACCCTTCCCTCTTGCAATGTGTTGATGTATTTAGGTAGTGATATGTGTGAACACACTAGGACCGGCGGGGCACTTTTTCCCTCTTTAGGAGGTTTTTTTCCCCCGGCTTGTATATACGCCTATTGCCCTAATGGGCTACTTATCTTTGTACATTCTCTAGTAATACATTCAATATTGTGTGTTTGTGCTCCAAGCTTCTTCTTCTTCCTTGTGCTGTTCGCATGCTTCCGCAGACGTCTATCTCCAACAATTGGTATCAGAGCAGGTCGTCGCTTCATCTAGGGCGCCATCGACACTCCTCTGTTTGCAATCTCAGATTCGCTCAAAATTTGGTGAGCATACTCAGAGTGTTTCAGAGATCAAAACCGCTATGCGTTGTGGTGCCGAAATCGCGATCTGAGCTCGTTTCAACCTCCGAACGCACTATCATAGCGCTTGTGGAGGCTATTTCATCTTTTTGTGCCAAAGGTATATATCAGTTTCTGTTTGCCAGCATAAGCGTCTCGAAGTCTGCTATAGGTCTAGCGGAATTCGTCTAGGCAATTCTATTCAAGTTTTTCTTAGATACAGACAATTTTTTGCATCAAGGTATTTTAGTCACCGGCCATGGCTGAAAGCAATGATGTATTCCGTATGTTGGTTGTTGAGGATAAGTTGGATGGTACCAACTACCCGTTATGGGCTTATATGATGCGACATGGATTGGTTGTAAAAGGATTGTGGAACATTGTGCAGGGTGTTGAAAGATGTCCTGTTACACCTCTGACTACAGTTACTGCAAATACAGGTGCTGGAGCTGATGAAGATGGTGTCGAAGATGATATTCTACAGATTCCTGTTCGTGTTGTTGTTTCTGCTACACCTACTGTAGAGCAGATTCATTGGGATGGTAGAGACGCCCAAGAACATGCATTGATAGCTTTGTCTGTCAAACGTGCCATTATTCCTCACATTCGCTCTTGCAGAACAGCTAAGGATGCTTGGGATACACTTACCACATTGTACCAAGCTAGGAATGAGGCTCGTGTTGCTTACCTCCGAAAACAGTTGGAGAGTGAGCACATGAATGAAGGTGATTCTATGGACAATTTCCTAACGAAGATCAAAGACTTGAAGGAATAGTTGATTTTTGTTGATGAGGTTATACCAGATAGCTCACTTGTGCAGACTGTTTTGAATGGTCTTCCTGATTCGTATTAGAGTTTTGCTTCTACTCTTCGGTTGATGATGAAAGGCAATCCAAATGCATTATCATTTGAGGAGTTAGTCTCTGTTCTGTTGCAGGAAGATCAGTCTAGGCAAAATAGGTCCATTATGTGAGTTACAGATCAAGCTTTCCTAGCTAGTCAGAAGGGCAAAGGAAAATGGAGCTCTTCAACTAGTAAGCAAAAATCTGCTAATTCTGCATGTTCGAAGAAGGAAGATAAAGATGAGAAGAATCAGAAAAACAGAAATTGTTTTGTAAGTATTGTAAAGGGAATGATCATATCATAAAGAACTGTCCAAAACTGGCTGCTAAAGAGGCAAAGAAGAAAGAGGCTGGAATGGTTGTTGCAGAGGCCTCTACACCAAAAACAGAGTCTGCAAATCTTGTGCAGGAAGAAGAATGGGCGTTTACTCATGTCTGCAGTTTTGACCCATCTTCTCATGAGCAGTGCATGTTTGCAGTAGACTCAAATGTTTGGTATTTTGACAATGGGGCGACAAACATATTACCTCGCAGCGCAGTTTCTTCTCTTCACTCGAGCCTGTCCCTACAGGGAATACTGTTACATGCGCCAACAACTCCTCTTATCCTGTTATGGGAGTTGGTAAGATCATTTTGACTACTGTTAATGGTAGTTCTTTCACTTTGTCACATGCTTTATTTGTGCCAGGGATCAAAAAGAACCTGTTATTAGTTTCTGCATTAGCCAAGATTGGCTTGGTTGTGAAATTTATTGATGGCAGGTGTACAGTTCATGATCTGTCAAATGGCGATGTGGTTATTGCTTCTGGCATTTTATGTCATGGGTTGTATGAGCTCATAGACTATGAAAGATCTGTAAATGATTTGGCATGTGTAGTAAATGATTCTCAGGCTATGTCAGATGCAAAGCTTTGGCATGCATGCTTTGGTCATCTGAATTTCGCTAGTTTGCTATGCCAGCAAAAATCTGAAATGGTGTCCTCATTGCCCAAACTTGAGGCACCTGGAAAACATGTTTGTGAAGGCTGTATTTTGGGCAAAATGCAGTGTTCATCCTTTCCGAAAGATGGTTCAGTTCCGGCTACTCAGAAATTGCAGCTTATACATAGTGATGTTTGTGGTCCTATGCAGACACCTTCTTTTGGAAATTATCTTTACTTCGTGACTTTCATTGATGATTTTTCCAGGCATGCATGGGTATATCCACTCAAAGCAAAGTCCAAAGTGTTCATGTGCTTTAAACCATTTTTGGTTTTGGCTGAAAATCTGTCAGCATGTAGAATGGGCACCCTCCGTTCTGATAAAGGGGGGGAATATATGTCTTCTGAATTTAATGCATTTCTGGCTGAACGTGGGATAAAACACCAGTGTACAGTGCCGTATACACCTCAACAGAATGGAGTTGCTGAATGAAAGAACAGGTCACTCATGGAGATGGCAAGGTGCATGGTCAAGAGTCAGGCTTTACCACATAGTTTCTGGCTTGAGGTTGTCATGTGTGCAACATATGTACTGAACAGGTGTCCCACTAAAGCACTGCCGTCTATCACTCCATATGAGGCTTGGCATGACCGCAAGCCATCTGTTGCTCATCTGCGTGTTTTTGGTTGTTTGGCATATGCACTAGTGCCTGAACAACATCACGGAAAATTGGATGATAAGGCAGTAAAATGTATTTTTGTTGGGTACAGTTGTGAAAGTAAAGGCTATCGTCTGTATCATCCACAGACTAAATGCATTCTGGTTAGCCGTGATGTTGTCTTTGTGGAAGATGTTATTCAGCCATTGCTTTCATGTACTAAGGAGACATCTGTTAGCTCCAAAGAAGTGTATGATACTTTGATGCCTCTTTTTACAGGTGGACAGTCTAGTGTTGGTCCTAATGAGGCAACTTCTCAGCCTTTGCAGGTTTCATATGATGATGCAAATCATTCCATTTCTGATGCAGATTTACATGATGCACTTGTTGATGAGAGAGCTGATATTGAGAAGGCAAAAACTATGCCAAAATGGCTGGTGCAGACTTTGCGTAACAGCAAATTAGATGCACCTTTGTCATATCGTACTCGTTCAGGCTCTCATAGTGCCTCTTTTGCATCAGATTGCTATGCTATGGCTGCGTCTAGTCTCTGTGATGAGAATGAGCCTATTTCTTTTTATGAAGCACAGAATTCAAAAAATTGGATGGCTGTTATGCAATCTGAATATGATGCTATAAGCATCATAATGAAGAATGGTACATGGTCATTATGTGACTTGCCTCCTGGCAAGAAGGCTATTGGCACTAAGTGGGTATACAAGTTGAAGCGTAAACCTAATGGTAGAGTTGACAGGTATAAGGCTAGGCTTGTTGCAAAGGGTTATGCGCAGGAAAGAGGCATTGATTTTGATTAGACCTTTGCACCTACATGTCGTATGACTACTGTTCGGAGCATTTGTGCACTTGTAGCCCATCATGGTTGGAATGTACATCAGTTGGACATTAAAAAAGCATTTCTGAATGGTGACTTGCATGAAGAAGTGTATGTTTTTCAGCCCCGTGGCTTTGTGCAAAAAGGACATGAAAACCAGGTGTGCAGGTTAAAGAAGGCATTATATGGTTTAAAGCAAGCACCACGTGCTTGGTATGAGAAGATACATGCCTATCTGATTGCACATGGTTTTGAGAACAGTCCAACTGAAAGCACCTTATATGTTAAGCGTGCTAATGATGTGCTTCTTATCATTGTTGTCTATGTTGACGACATGCTGCTCACTAGTCCTATTGAGAAGCATATTGCTGATTTTAAGGCTGCTTTGCATGCCTCGTTTGAGATGTCTGATCTGGGGCATTTGCATCACTATTTGGGCATAAAATTTATGCAAGTTGATGGTGGAATGGCTTTGTGTCAAACGAAATATATAGACACATTATTGCAGCATTTTGGCCTTGAAGACTGTGAGCCTATTGCCACTCCTATGGAGATAGGTTTACGATTGAGTCTTCATGATGATGGAGATGCATTTGATGTTGTTCTCTATCAGCAGGCTGTTGGATTCTTGATTTAGTTATGCATTACTCGGCCAGATATTCAGTTTGTTGTCTCACAGATGAGCAGGTTTATGCATTTCCCTGGAGTGACGCATTGGAAGGCGGTTAAGCGCATCTTTCGCTACTTGAGTGGTACTCGGATACTTGGGTTGTTTTATCCCAAGGGGGGATCACTACTGCCAGATTTGCATGCTTTTTCTGACTCAGATTGGGTTGGTTGCTATGACACTCGTGTGTCCACCAGTGGTTTTTGCTTCATGCTTGGTAGCTCATGTATATCTTGGTTGAGCAAGAAGCAGCCTACTGTGGCCACTTCCAATTGTGAGGCTGAGTATAGGGAAGCTTTCACAACGATTGTTGAGTGTGTGTGGCTCAGATGCCTTATGGCTGATTTGGGTGTTGGCTAGTCTTCTACCACCACCATCTTCACTAACAGTCAGAGCGCATTGGCAGTTGCAAGGAACCCTGTGTTCCATGCTCGCACTAAGCACATTGAGGTGCATTATCACTATGCCAGGGACAGGTTCTCTGCTGGCGAGATCAGCTTGGCATATGTGCCCATGCAGGAGAACATTGCAGACCTTTTCACGAAGGCTCTACCTAGGGAGAAGTTTGAAGCTTTCTGCAAAGCTTTGGGCTTACTTCCTTTTGTGGAGTGATTTCCACATAGCTTGGCACTTCCTTATACATGAGTGCCAGCTCCTTGTTCACCGCATCACTACCAGGGGGGATTTGTTGATATATTTAGGTAGTGATGTGTGTGAACACACTAGGACCGTCGAGGCACTTTTTTCCCTCTTTAGGAGGTTTTTTTCCCCCGGCTTGTATATACGTCTATTGCCCTAATGGGCTACTTATCTTTGTACATTCTCTAGTAATACATTCAGTATTGTGTGTTTGTGCTCCAAGCTTCTTCTTCTTCCTTGTGTTGTTCGCATGCTTCCGCAGATGTCTATCTCCAACACAATGCACTGACCTTGCCATCTCTAATCACTACCCGATCATTATCGCTTTCCAACCTTTCACCAAAATCCGTAAGGCTCCTTAGTTCCACCCCTGCATGACCTCCTTCTCTCTCCCCTTTTTCCATCAAGAAATCGCTAAGGTGTGGAAGGAGGTGTTCGCCTCTGGCTCATCCCCAGCCAAGTGTTGGAGATGTGCGGTGGAAAAGTCACGATGGATCATGATAATAACTAGAAAGATGCTTGAGACTGTTCGGTGGGCATGTAGAGAAGCCCTATATCATAGACTGTGGAGACTAGAGGAGGAAGCGAACAAAGGAAAAGCTCAATCCCAAAAAGGACTACAAAAAATCAGAGCGTTGTTGAGATACAAGGAAGAAATACAAAGAAAAAATTTGCAAAATTTCTTGAAGGAGTGGTGGGTTGGCAAAGCTGACCAACCCACCAAAGAGATGTGCCACATCCTTCAAAGCACACAAGACAGAGAAATGATCCCCATATTGATAGACTCTAATGGTGATGTTTGCAATACAAAAGAAGAAAATTTTCGGATCATTGAAGGGCACTTCACGAGACTCCTGGGGACCTTGACCCTCCTCTCCCACCATAGACGGGGCTGCATGGCAACCATATCTGGGGTATCCTCTAATAGGATTCCACTCAACCTTTGTTCCCTGCTTGATGCCCCTATCTCCGAAGAAGAAATCATTGAAGTCATTGATGCCCTCCCTTGTGGTAAAAGCCTGGGGGAAGACGGGCTTACTAATGAGTTCTTTAAGTCCTTCAAGTTGGTGGTTGCCACACCTCTTCGTCTGGTCTGGCAAGAGGCACTCGAGTTTGGCACGCTTCCGACTTGTCTCAACAATGGCATTATCAAGTTAATACACAAAAAAGGAAAAAGAACAGAATCGAGGGCGTTCGATTAGGATGCTCCAAACAGGATATAAGATCATTGCCAAAGTCATAGCCAACAGAATTTCCAGCCATCTGAGAGCGTGGTTAAATGAGGACCAAAAAGGTTTCGTCAAAGGCAGGTCAATTTTAGAAGCCATTATAGATATCTGGGACGGTCTTGAATTCGCAAATGATTCAAGAAAAGATGTGTTCTTCCTCAAGATGGACTTTGAGAAAGCCTACGACAGGCTGGAATGGGACTATATCATGCAGTCGCTTAAAGATCTCGGATGCAGTCAGAAATTCACCAAGATGATCTCGACCCTTCTGGGAAACGCATCCACTCAAATTAATGTTAATGGCCAACTTTCGAAGGTGATCAAACTAAGAAGATTGATTAGACAAGGGTGCCCGTTGGCTCCCCTCCTCTTTGCCATTGCCATGGAAGGGCTTAGCTAACTAGTGGAGGATCAGGTGGAAGCTAGTAATATCAAAGGCCTCCGATTGCCTCATGACCACGGCCAGATCACCATGAGACTTTTTGCCAATGATATGAATGCATTCGTCCACAACGATAGTACCAACCAGGAGACGTTTTGGAGGTGTGTGGATACTTTCTACAAAGCCTCTGGATCCAAAATCAACCACTCTAAGATTGCTTTCAGAGCTATTGTTGGGACCCAGCCTCACCTTCTCATTGATCATGGCTGTCAAAACATTCTGCACGGCCAAATTTTCCGACCTCTTGGGATTCCCTTGGGGTTTGGCATCTCGATGGAGCAGCGGTGGAAGTGGGTGCTAGGCAGACTCGAAAACAAGCTAAACTATTGGAGAGGTATGCAAATCAATCTCACTGTTTGTGCAATGGTTATCAACACATTCCTCATGTCGTCAACCATTTACTTCCTCTCTTGTTGGAGACCGAAAGAGCAAGAGCTGTACAAACTGGAAAGTATTTGCAGAAACTTCCTTTGGACGGGTGACCACAATAGGAGGGGGGTGCCTAAAATCAAGTGGTCCATCTGTACCAGCCAAAGAGATAGTGGGGGCCTTGGCATTCTAGACATTGGGTGCATGGCTAACAAACTTGCGAAAAAATGGATGATTAAGGCGTGGTGCAATGGGGAAGCCTCATGGGCCAAGTTGATCTTAAAAATCAAGGACGCGTTGGCATTCGTGGGATTCCTGAATTGGAAGAATCTTGGCATTCTGACCTTATGTTTTCTACAATCCTAGTATTCCCGAAAGGCTTGAATCTTGTGTGCTCCCTATGGAAGAGTTGGAATAAAGTCAAAAGCTTCACAAGAATAAGTGAAGATTGGAAATGGGTGGCCGGTATCAGACAAAATGACTCTATCTGGTTTCCAATCCATGGCATTTGGATCGTGGAATCTTGGAACATTCAAAATGCCAAGAGGCTATGGAACAAAGGCTTCAAAAAATGGAAACATCTCTGAAAACAAGACACCAACCAGTGGATCAACTTTGAGGATATTGACCCTAGCAACAACATTTCCTATGAAGAATGGAATACTTTGCAAAGCAGATGTCTTGCCTGGGACCACTCTAAAGTTCGCCTTCTCATGGGGCACAATACGCCAGGCTCGCTTGGTCTCAGATGGCACAATGGTAATTGCCTAACAAAAATCCTGAACATCAAAGAAACCATTGATTATCAAGTTAATCTCAAGATGAAGTGGTGCCTATCGTGGGTGCGGCTGCGGTGGGATATGAAGTTCATGGCTATCTAGCACCTCCTCATAGAAATCAAAAAGTCAGTCCTCTTATGGCAAATTCTTCATCGTGGAATCTGGACCAACCTTAAGGCTAGCAAAATATGTGGGATGCATCCCTAGTGCAAACGTTGCTACCGGTCCATCGAAGATGTTTCTCACATCTTCTTTACTTGTCCCAACTCCAAGAGGCTCTGGCAGATTGTCGAAAAAAAAATGAGACTTCAGAAACATATCAATTGGAAACAAGCCCTGTTGGGAGAAGCGATCAGCTGCTCTACGACTCTCTGGAACACCATCAGAGGGGAGGTCCTATGGAAGAACTGGCCAGAAAGATGTGCTTTCAACTTTGGCAACTCCCCCAAAGAGTGGTGGATTGAGAAATCATTGTTCCTTCTCGCCAGAAGAATCGCTAAATGTAATAATTCCCCCCTTCAAGCATCATCAAGTGCTCCTTTTGATCAACAACAAGCTTAAACCCAAGTGGGGCCCCCACACGAGGGTGATGAGAGGGTAATTAACCTTCTTTGTAATGCCATCCAAATGTTGTAAAAGCTACCCCTGCTTTGTGGGATTCGGAGGATCCCGTGGGCACTAGTCCCCTTCTCTTGTGCTTTTCTTTTATTTAATTCAAGTCTGCGAGAGTAGATTAAGGCTGAACTTCCTTTATTTGAAAAAAAAAATTGCATGTTCGATTTCTACAGTAGCTTTAGAACTTGTACATGACCAGACAATAGATTTTATTTGCATATAATTTTATTTACATATCATTGAGTCTACATGCGCAATACAACAAAGAAACATTATTTCTTACATGAATAAATAGGATGTTACATGAATAAATAGGATGCAGCATTATCATATCATTTAGCATCTCTCATATGTATGACTTGAGAACATAAAGTATGGCTTAAGAATTAAGCACGAGGAGATGGTCGTCTGATTTGTGTAACCTCCTATATGTGTTTTGCATTCATTAAGATAACTTCTACACATGAATACATTGAATGAATGTAAGGTTATATGTTTTGTTACCATAACTCAACTCGTGAATATGTTTGTGATTCACAACATGGTTTACATTGGTGATGTCCATGAAATAAATGTTTGATAAACGTAATTAATTAGAGGGTTTCCACGAATGTATTTTAAATGATGATGGTGAAGAATGATGTGGAGGAATGATAAAATGGCTTTGAAATATTGAATGAAGATTTGTTTTCCCATGATGAACATGATGTTTGACCTAACGTGAATGTTCCATGATACTTTGGCGACTCAGGTGGTATACATGCACATTTGCATATCATTTACACAATTCGACAATCTATGTGGTAGACATGCACATTTGCATATCATTTACACAATTCGACAATCTATGTGGTAGCTTTTGTGTCCTTGGGAGTGGCTGCTTCATCCACACCTTGTAAGGTCTCCTTGGTACGGAGGGCTATTTGACTTGACTTGAGCACCTTCACAAAGGCTTGCAAATTCCTGAACCTCCTCGTTTCACCCTTCCCATCAACAAATAGAAGCAGTTACATTTGCACACAAAGCATACTCCTAGATCTCATTGTGATTAGACTTTTAACAAAAACAAAACAAATGTGTTCATTTGCACATATGCACACAGTTTGACCCTTTGCTTCGATCTGATTTTGGTAATCTTCTTCTAAGTTCTTTTAAAATTTCTAGATTCAAAAAGGCTGCAACTCAAGTTCGAGCCTCGAAGGGGTCAAAGTGTTTCCAACTCAAGTTCGAGCCTCAAAGGGACCAAAGCCGCTTCAACTCAAGTTTGACCCTCAAAGGGGTCAAAGAGGCTCCAACTCAAGTTTGAGCCTCAAAAGGATCAAAGACGCTCAAACTCAAGAGCAGGCCTCTAAGTTGAGTGCAAAATAGCAAAAGAAATTCATGGTGGCTCAAACTCAAAAGCGAACCTCTAAGTTGAGTGCAAAATAGCAAAAAGAATTCATAATGGCTCAAACTCAAAAGTGAGCCTCTAGATTGAGTGAAAAACAAATAGACATCATAGCGGCTCAAACTTAAATTCGAGCCACTAGGGTGGCAAGGAATGAACGCTAACTTTTAAGCATTTTTGCACTTGGAAAGATCACTTTCACTTTTCACAAAACCACAGTTTTGTTTTTCTGCAAATTTTTTTCGAACATGAAAAGAACACTTTCACCTGTTAAATTCATTTTTTATTTTACATTTACGTACTTGCATACATTTCTATCTTGGAAACATAAAAATAGTTTTTTTTTTATTTTGCATACCTTTGAGAAACCAAAAACATAACACTGGAACAAAATGGTATAACCAATTTAGTAACAGTTCAAAAAGAAAAACTGAAACTGGAAGAAAAACTAAAATTGGATGTCCAAGTCTGTTGGGGGATTCTTAGACAAGAAGGAGTTTGAGGGTTTGTAGGAGAAAAGGAAAAGACCGGAAGAGGAAATACACCTTGGAAGCTTCTGCCGATTGATTACAGTAAGACAATTACAATGTTTGAAGCACAATACAAGCCAATACTTCTATGCACAATCACACAGAGTGCTCAATTACAAAATACCAAATATCCCAAAGTTTTCTTGCCACCGGCCTCCTCTACACCAGACCTCCACCTGCTTCAAGCTTATCCTTGTGCACACCTTGCACCAAGCTTCCACTAAGGGGGAGAAATGAATACCTTCTGTCGGCACGCGCACACTGCAAAGAGACCTTGAGATCCTTGGGGGACTACCTTAGCACTCTCTCCACAATCCCTTAGTCACTCTCCATGCACTCCTTCACTTCCACTTCTCTGCGTCGCACACCGGTGACTCTTGCACTTCTCTCTCTTGCTTCACTTAGACTATGCTTCTCTTGCTTACTCTAAGATTGGTCCCAGAATAGTCCTTGCCTTGATTTGAGTGTGTCGATCACGTACGCTCCTAACTGCAATAGTATCTTTGTTGCTCACTTTGATGTCCCAAGATTGTCTTTACAAGTGGCAGCCAACGACTCACTGTTTTGTCCTGTAGTGACGTTAGACTAAAACCAAAAATTTAATTGGGGGGCCATACTTTCCCCTGTGCGTACGCTGCCGCTTCACATACCTTCACATTTCCTTTTAAGTCCTCACTTTTGCACATAAGCGGGGGTTCACATGAACCTTCCAAAATACTTTAAAAACACTTTGAACGTTAGGGAAATTAGAGAAAATACCTCTGCAACCTGCAACCCACTTTCTCCAATTTACCCTTTGTGGACAATTAATTGTGCACTACCTGTGCACTTTGACACCTGCACTTTAGCATTTTGACTTTGCACCTATTGACTTTGATCTTTTGACTTTGACCTGTTGACTTTGACCTTTTGACTTTGACTATAGTTGACTTTGACCAACATGACTTTTATGGGCTCAACAGTTGCCCACCACCTAATGTGCTCTCCGTCCCGGAGAGCTATAGCCAAAACTCTGAGCATATAGGACACCATGATAATGTAGCTGCAAAAATTGAAGAGGACATCTGAGCAACATCCAATTCCACCAAAAGCAGGATAGAACATGCACCAGAGAAGAACCAAAAATTGGAATTTGCCATGGAAAAGCAAAGGGTTGCAATGGGAGGGTACTAAGGAAGGGGTAGGGAGGGCTGAGGGTGGGGAGATTGATGGGGCAGGGACGGTTAAGGATGTGGCTGGGCAGATTGGTAAAGGGAGGGATTGGGAGTAGGAATTAGGGGTCTGGAGGGGGCTAAAATGATCAAACTGGAGGGCTATAGAGGGTACATATGGGAAACATAAAAGATGAATGGAAGATGAGGTGAGAATAGACCATGTGGACAATGTTGTGAAATAAAAACATGTGATAAATGTGCTCCAAACATGTGGGTTTTGACCAAAAGTCAGAGAAAAAGTTGGAATTTGAGAAAATAAAGCCAAAAACTGAGTCCAGAGGTGCCAAAAAACATGAAAATGACTCCATTTTTGTAAAAAACGGCCACCCGAGGCACGATCCAAAGCCAAAAGCTTTGAGCCAAAAAATATAAAAAAAAAATAAAAATAAAAATAATAAAAATTAAATTATATATATACTAATAATTAAAAAAAATTGATCGTCTCATTTTTTTTTTTGGAACGCTCAGACAGAAAAAGAAAAAAAGATAAAGAAAAATAAAGAAAATAAAAATAAAATAAATAAATAAATAAAATAAAATAAATAAATAAATAAAATAAAATAAAATAATAATAATAATAATAATAAAATAAAATAATAATAAAATTAAAAAAAATAATAAAATAATAATAAAATAAACAAAAAAATAAAAATTAAATGGGGTGGGGGGGGGGGCTGTCAGAACTGGGGGGGAGGGGGGGTGGTGTCAGAACCGGGGGGGGAGGGGGGGCGAGGGGGCGGGGGGAGGGGGGGGGGGGGGAGGGAGGGGGGGGGGAGGGGGGGGGGGAGGGGGAAGGGGGGGGGGGGGGGTGTGATAAAACGAAAGCAAGCACCCCGGGCTCGCTCGGCGACTTGCACCGGCCCGTCGGTAGGGTAACTTACTTGAGTGTTTTGTTCGCTTACTTGAAAGCAGAATATCACCGTTTGAATGAAAAACCAACTTGCATTGAAAGAGAACGATTACAAAAGAGACGACCTAAGCCGGCCCGCGTTGAACGTCGCGGGTGAACGTTTACAGTGAGCCGGCCCGCGTTAAGCGTCGTGGGCAAACGCGTTACAACGGCCCCTTGATGGCACAACGGCGATTTCGAGAGGTGCGTACGGAGGGGACTAGCACGAAGGCTACCGCACGTTGATCGCAGAGATCGCTTGGTTCGCTTTGGTCACTTGGGTCGGAGGCTCACCATGTCCCCCTATAGTTGCGCACAATTTGGCGCCGGTCGGCAAACCACACAAGCACCAAAAAGGCCTAGATAGAAATACAAGGGGGGGGGAGGGGGGGGGGCTCTTGCCCACGGGTTGTCACATATTCTCCCCCACTTTGAAGAGCTTTGCGTCCTCGTAAAGTTACGGAATTCGCGCCTGGGATGTCGAAGGATGAGTCGATTGGAACGACTCAATGAGGCTTTGGGCTGTCGGTGGCATACTCTGTTTACTTACCCATGTGGCTTCCTTGAGGGGGCGGCCACGCCACTTGACGAGGAATTGTGAGCTATTCTCCTTGAGGATCAACTCTGCCTATCGTTGTTCGATTGGATCTTCCACCAATGTGACTTGACGTCGAAAGCGAGTATCAGGGCGGAAGCGTTTTAACAAACTCACATGGAACGAGTTGTGGATATGAATTTCGGGTGGAAGAGCCAGCTGATATGTCACTTGGTTGAAGCGGTGACTAATTCTGTATGGTCCATAGTACCTATGATTGAACTTTGGAGTGAAATTCCTGGGTAAAATGATGTTCTTGGCATTTACTAGAACTAAGTCACCCACTTGGTAATCTGGCGCCTCTGTTCGGTTCTGATTAGCAATTCTTACCATCCTTTCTTTGCTCTTGATAAGGGCTTCTTTTGCCTGTCGTAGTTTGGCTTGCCAGTCTCGTAAAAAATTACCACATTCCCGGTCTGCTGCCACTAGCACTTCATCTGACATGAGTGCCATAGGCGTGATTACACTTTTGCCTGTGGCCACCTCGAACGGTGACATAGATGTACTGGAATGGATTGAGCTGTATAATGGAATTCTAAAATGTCGAGGTGCTTGGCCCAATCCTTCTGGTCCGCTTGAATGTAACTCCTCAAGTAATTTTCTATGGTTTGATTGACTCTTTCTGTTTGCCCATCGGTTCGGGGTGATAGGCCGATGAGAATCAAAGCTGAGTGCCTAAAATGGAGAAAAGTTCTCGCCATAAGTCGCTCATGAATCTAGTGTCCCGGTCTGACACAATAGCCAAGGGAAGGCCATGATACTTATACACTTTTTGGAAGAAAGTCTGTGCTACCACCTTTGCCGGCATAGGTGGCTTCATCGGTATGAAGTGTGCTTGTTTAGAGAAATAATCGACTACAGCCATGATTGCATTATGCCCATCGGATGTTGGTAGATCTGTTATGAAATCCATGTTGACCATGTCCCAAGGACGGTTCGGAACGGGCATGGGTTGGAGTAGGCCTGCCGGTTTTATCTTCTGTTGTCTTACTAGTTGGCAGGTCGGGCATGTTTGAACATACTCAATCACGTCGTCTTTCATCTTCGGCCAAAATACATACTCCTTTAAATGTTCGTAACTTCTTCTTTGTCCTCCATGTCCGGCTAATTGACAATCGTGTGCTTCCCATAAAAGCATCCTCTGTATTTCTGCATTGTCCGGTATGTAAATCCTTCCCTTTCTATATAGCATGTTGTTCATAATCGTGTATTTTCCTTTATGATCTAAGCCCGAGTGTACATCTTTGATGATCCTCTGTATATCCGGATCGGTTTGTTGCAACTTACGAATTTGATCTTTCATCTTACTCTCGGCCATGGAAATTGCGGCCAGCGTCGGTCTTCTACTCAGGGCGTCTGGCATGACGTTTTGCTTGCCTGGTTTGTGAATTATGTCTATGTCAAATTCAGCCAAGAAATCTTGCCACCTTGCTTGCTTGGGAGATAACTTAGGCTGAGTATAGAAATACTTGAGCGAAATATTATCGGTGTAAATCTTTGTGTGTTTATCTTGCACATAGTGACGCCACTTTCGCAAACAGTGGATCACCGCGAGCATCTCCTTCTCATGAGTGCTCCATCTTAACTCTGTACCTGAAAATTTGTGTGACTCATAAGCCACAGGGCGTCCTTCCTGCATAAGGACCCCTCCAATTGCCAATCCTGACGCATCTGTGTGGATCTCGAACTCTTTGTCAAACTCTGGCAACTTCAACACAGGGGCTTCGCACATCACCTGTTTGAGTTGCTCGAAAGCATCTTGTTCCTTAGGCCCCCACACAAAGCAACCCTTTCCTTTAGTTAACTCTGTGAGCGGGGCAGCCACTTTACTGAAATCTTTGATGAATTTTCTTGGAAACTGGCAGAACCCTATGAACTCTCTCACTTCTCTGACTGTTCTAGGCGGTGCCCATTGACGAACTGCTGTGATCTTATGAGGGTCTATCATCACTCCTTTGTTTGAAACCATGAAACCTAAAAATTCAACTGAGTTCATGGCAAACTCGCACTTTTCTGGCTTGGCATAGAGCTGTCTTTCTCTTAGGCGTTGAAGGACGGCCCTTACGTGCTCTAGGTGTTCCTCAAGTGTGCGGCTGTATATCAAGAGATCGTCTATGTAGATGATCAGGAACTCATCTAACATATATCTGAATCCATCATTCATCTCTCGGCAAAACGTGCCTGGAGCGCCTGTGAGTCCAAAAGCCATGACCAACCACTCGTAGCTGCCGTAGCGCATCCTGAACGCCGTCTTTTCAATATCCTGCTCTGCTATGCGAATCTGATGATATCCGGATCGGAGATCTATTCGTGTAAAGAATTTTGCCTGACCCTATCGGTCCATCAACTCATCCATAACTGGTACTGGATACTTTGTCTTGACAGTGATCTTATTCAAAGCCCGATAATCCACACACAACCGCATGCTGCCATCTTTCTTCTTGACGAATAAAATGGGAGCACCGTAGGGTGAACTACTGGGTCTAATGAAACCTTGTTGTTCCAGTTCCACCAATTGCCTTTTTAACTCCTTTAGGTCTGTCTCATTCATTCTGTAAGGTGCTTTGACCGGAGGAGCATGGCCTGGCATGACTTCAATTCTGTGTTGGACTTGCCTGAGTGGTGGCAGCCCGCTTGGTAACTGACTTGGCAAAACATCTTCAAAATCTCTAAGTACTTCATGAACTCTTTTATCGCCAACCTTCATCTTTTCACTTCCCTTTTTGTCTATGTCAATGGGGCTACACTTTATGACGCACAAATGTGCCTGAGCTCCTTGCTTCATCACTTTTTCCACTTGCTTGGCCGTCAAAGGCCCTTGTGTCTGTTGTCTTTGCTCTGCCCTTGCTGTTGCGGCTACAGATTTCAACTTTCCTGCTTCTAAATTCAATTTCTTGTTCCCTTTTCCCTGACTGCTGGAGGGCATACCCTCTTGATACATTGGTGCCTTTCCTTTTCTTTGCCTGTCCGCCTCCTCTTTTGTTGTGGGAGGAGTGACTGTCTTGTGACTTGATTCCTGTGAACTCGATCCTGGGTTCTCTACCTTTCCTGACTTGCCTTGAGCTTCTAACTTTCCCTCTGGGGCTCTTCTCGGACTTCTATGACAGTCTACGACCACTATGTTCCCTTGCATGTCCAGCAAAAGTTTATCAATTCCCTTACCCAACATGTTGACCATGTATCGGTCCATGAATGAAAGTCCCACTATTACATCAAATGCCTCCAGTGGCACGACTAGAAAATCTAACTTTGCCGACCACTCCCCCATTGTCATACGGACGTTGAGGGCGATCTTCACATTATCATCTCGACCTTGAGCGAAGGTAATTGACATTTCAAGAAGTTTACTCAAGGCCAACTGCAAACTAGCTGCACACTGAGGCGACATGAAATTATGCATCGCGCCTGAATCGACCAACACTGCTTTTCTCTTATTTCCAAACGTTCCCCAGAAGTACATATTCTGAATCACTCGTAATGTCATTGGAAAGCACCCTGGCATCGCGGCCACGGTACCTACGTGCGGCGCATTATTCCCTGCTTGTACTTCTTCATCATTGTCATCTAGTTCAATCAGGACCACATTAGTGTTTCGTCTTTGAGGCTCCTCTTCTACTTGAGCCGTTTGTACCCGCGTCTGATTATTATTGCGAGTACACTGGTGTGTCCAGTGATTCCCACGGCATGTTCTACAGAATGGCCGGGGATCATTCCTTTGCCATTGGGGCGCTGGCAATGCCCTCTGCTGGTTATTCCCATAATTGTTTTGGTTCCTTTGAACTGGTACATTACCCGTGTTCTGAGTGGTGTTGGCAGGACGGGTGTTTGTGTTGGTGTTCTCCGCACCCTGCTGATTCCTTCGTGGTGAGATGTTCTCGGTCTTGCGCATGCTTTGAGCACGTCGGTTGCTCTCAGCATCCTGGTATCTTTCAGCCATGACAATAGCTTCCTCCCAAGTGGGGGGCGACTGTTTTTCTATCTCGCGCCGCGTCCAAACGCTACATCCGTATAGGAACCCATGCAGCCGATCGAGATCATGCATCTCCGTTATCTGCAACATGAGTCTTCTATACTTGCGAATGTATTCGGACAACGGGCCTTCTTGTTTCAAGCCCCTCCACTCGTCCCTGAGTTTGAAGGATTCATTTTGAGGGATAAAATACTCCTCAAATGCCGCCTTGAACTCCTTCCATGACTTGAATTCCTCCCGAGCGGACTCTGCCAAGAACCAAGCATCGGCATCGTCGGCAAGGAAGGAAGCGGCTATCTTGACCCAATGTCGCTTGCCCACTCTTTGAAGATCGAGGTATTGCTCCATGTCTCGAAGCCATTTGGAGACTGCGAGAGAGTTGCGTTTACCCCGGAATTTCTCGGGTGGACACGGTTTGAATCTCCCATAGGAATCTGAGTCGCTTCCATCGTCAGAGGAGGAGACGGGCCGGCGTCTTCGGGTCTGTGGCCGACGGCCCTGCCTAGACGTTCTTCCCGAGGTTTCGCCCTCCTGTAACTCAGGTTGCCTCCCCTTATCTTGGTCCTCCTTTGGTTCAACTGGCACTTTTAGAAGTTGCGCTAAGCTGGCAATGGTGGACTCAAGACGGTCCATGCGAGTGTCCTGAGCCATCATCCATTCCATCGCTAGCGGTTCCTCTTTATCTCTTTCCAACGTCCCAAAATCATAATTCCGGGTGGGAGGCGGTGTGGAGGTGATCGCAATCCGGGTGGATCGGGTCCGGTCGTGGCACACACAGGGTGTATGAAGCTAATGAATGTTGGAAGGTTTAAGGACATGAAAGTGAAATTAATGTTGAGTATGGAGAAGAGAGAGATGTTGAAATGATTATGGGAATAGGAATGTAGGAGTGCAAGTTAGATTTATGAACATGAATGATAAGAATGAAAGAGAACCATACATACGAATGAAATTTGGAAGGAAGAATGGTCCATTGAAGGAGCTTCTTAAACACTTCCTAATTCCAATCCATATGCATAGTCTTCTTTGGATGATATGTATGCATGACGAGAATAGATGGAACCGTTACACATAAACCAGTTTCGAAAGGAAGAATGGTCCAATATTGGAGCTTCTTATACACTTTCAAAAACTAATCAATATGTATGGGTATGTATAGATTATATGCATGCAAGTGAATTATGATGATGGATTTTACTCACAAGCTCAAAGAAACATCCTCACTGGTTCAACGCAATACTGCGGAGCCTTCTCACACATAGAAGAAATAGAAGACATGTAAAAATACTTAAGAGACTGAGAGAGGTGACAAGAGACAAGTGACAAGTGACATGAATTAAAAGAATTTGAATTAAGTTACATGTAAAAGATCATCGTGTACGTCATGCTAAGCAGTCTACTGATCAAAGGTGGTTCCGACCCTCAAACCATGACAGTTCAACCGAATGTCACACGTAAGAAGGTGAGTTCCACTCTAGTGACCCTATGTCTGTCTAGGCTCGTAACGTCTAACTAAAGAAGTCTAAGACTCATTAAAATCAGCTCTAACTCACTCACACGCTCCACCGAGGGTGAGTCAAGATAGAGATGCTGGTTTCAAGAGCCTATCCTAAATTGGAGTTCTAACTTAAATTTGAAACTAGGTTCTATACTCATACTAGCTCACCTTGGATCCTCACTCGCTCAACCGAGGGTGATCGTCTCAAGGAAACCGTAAGCTAGCATGAGCCCTATGGATGCCTAACAATGATGCTCTAGGAGTTTGGAGGGGGGTTTATATAGTTTTTTGAATGAATTTGGGCCCTTGGATCTAGAGAAATCAACTCTCAACTCTAGGATCACTACTTTCGATTACAACCATTTGATTAATCAAATCAATGGCTTGGAATTGTTCTTTCTATCAAATCTAGTGTAAAGGAGTGAAATTTAGGCGCCCTCATTCTCCACCATTGGATCTGGGGATGATCTGGACCGTCGGATCAGGGCTGACATCAATTCGGATAAGATAAGCCACTATTTTTGGAGAAATGCTGCATTATTGATCTTTGATTGTAAAAAAGGTCTTCTTTTATGGAAAAAATTCGTGGATCCTCCTTCCTTTATGCTTTAGTGCATCTCCACCCTTGAATATGAGCTCATATTGACCGTACAACATGGTTCAATCATATTTTGACATGTGGCAGACATTCAAGCCTTCAATTTTCTTATTCTAGAAAACTGCGGTGACCTTGAAAACTGGACTTTGTGCTCTTTGACCCTCCAAAAAGTCTTTGATGAAGATGAAACATTGTAGGACTATGTTTCCAAAGATCTCCTTCAGGAATATGCAGAAAAAACTCCCATCTGAATCTAACTTGTACAAGTTTGACTACATTTGGAAGCTTGCAAGGTGGCATTAAGGTGTCTAGGAAGCTCGGATAGCCTTGAAACTTTATACAAATATGTAGCCACATATGGTCTTTATACATGCCAAACCATATGGCTAACATAAATTTCTATACAAGAATTTGTAGGGTCAAACTAGAAAAATTACATTTTTACAAAATGAACATAGCATATCAATGTGCTACAAAGTCCATTTTCTTCTGAAATTTGGGCTATAGACTGCCTTTGACAATCTTTACAAGTATATGGATTTTCATCTAATTTGGTGACAATGAAATTTTTGCCCTAATTTCCCAACTTTGACCAGCTTTGACCAGCTTTGACCGCTACCATGGACTTTCTTGATTTCTTTGAAACTTTGTATGTGACCCTCCTTTGACATCCTTGATGCATCCTGGACTTCTCGGGGAATTCCGGCTACCTTCACCAAATATGTTTTTTGTAGGCCTTCACAAGTGAGAGAGGAGAGCAAATCTCGACGACATTCGCCCCCACTAAACCTGCGATTCCTCCGGAAGCGCCACTCTAGCATCTGTGAAAAACAAAATGTTCCAGGCATCAAATTCTTTTATAGGCAACATAAGAAAGATGGAAGGAAAATTGATTATATGCATGAATAAGTAGGTAACGTGACATGAAGCAAAATTTGCATGAAAGAAATAATTGAAACAGGAAACATGAATATGCATGAACAAATAGGCAACATATATGCAAGTGAACAAGCAACATTGGCAACAAGAAAGAAAAAAAAGAAGCATCAGTATGAAGTGGAAGTGGATGTATTGAGTCGTTTTAAGCATCAGTTCCTCTCATCTTGAAGAAAATTTTGTACCTTTTTCATAAAGCAATCTACCTTAAATATGATTATAAACAAAGATTTAGGATTTTCAAGAGACATCTTTCATCTTTAGCTTATTTTAGATCAACTCCTTTCCTACATAAATATGAATATGCTCTTTCTCTAATAACATGCAAGGAAATCTAACTAAACTCCACTAATGCATAAATCTGCTTATATAGCCCGTGATTTATTCTACTATGCCTCTTTATCCTCCTTTGGCTTTCTTTTTTTTTTTCTTTTTTTTTCTTTTTTTTTTTTCGATGATGATGATGATGATTCGGCAACTTTATGGTTACGATCACTTTTTTGGGGTGGAAGAAAGTGTAAACTTCTTGGTAACATGTAGTTTTTTTTTTTTTTTTTTTGACGAGGAAAAATTAAACCCCGATACAAGGTACAACCATTTTTTATGACGGAGAACAGTCGTTTAAACTCCGATACAAGTGCTGTGAGGTGGACTAAAGATGTAGAAACATGCAATAGAAGGAGCTAGGATTTCAACAATTATGCTTTCGATATAGGATACATATGCATGTTTATATATGAAAGTCATGTCACCAAAATAAACCTCCAAATCTACATGCCCTATCTTTCCACAATCCTAGATTATAATCAATTCCTTAGTAGATAAGTTACTACTTAAGATACAATTTTACACAAGTAGAGAAATCATCATTTGCCTTTTTTTTGACTCAAGTGATGTGGATATGCAATGCAATGAAATGCAAAGACTGAAAAAAAACATGCATGAAACAAGCATGGAAAAAAAATAGAATGAACTTGAAAAAAAACAAAGCAACATGAACTTGAAAATTAATGTTTTTTTTTTATATTTTATTTTATTTTATTTTATAACATGGATACTCCTGTTTATGAATCGGCCTCATTGTTGTCATCTTCTTCAATGTCCTCATCCAAAATGTACTCGTCATTATCACGCTTCTTGAATAACTTTATCCTTTTACCTGCAATCAAAGTTTTTAGTGCAACACCATTTAATTCACAAAGAGCATACGTACCATTGTTGTTGACTTTTGATACTATGTATGGCCCAAACCACCGTTGAGTGAGCTTTTTGCGTGCATCATATTGAGAGTCAAATGTACTATCATAAATGAGCACCCAATCTCCTACTTCAATTGGCTTAGGACGCAATCGATGAGTTTTATCAAAATAATGCTTGTTCTTCATTCTAGATTCTCTTAATTTTTCAACAGCATCATCAAGTCTTAATTTACCTTGTTCTAACTATTTAATACGCAAACTCAAAAAATCATCAGTAGACATGTTTTCAGACCAAGGCAAATTTGACCATGCAAAAATATGAGACTGAATTGGAAACAATGGTTTTTTACAGTACATGAGTTCAGCAGGCATATATCCAGTAGTACGTGTGCATGTCATTCTATCTGCCCAAAGTGCAAAAGGTAAGAATTTAGGCCATTGTTTGATGTCACCATTACATGCTTTAGATATGGCTTTCACAATAGGTGGATGCCCTCTCTCTATTTTACCATTGGCCTCTGGGTTATATGCAGTAGTGAGAGACAAACGAATACCGTGACGCTCAAAGAACTCTTTAGCTTCTCTCGCATTTAACTCTCCACGATCGGCAACTACTTTCTCTATGTACCCAAAGCGACTTATGACATCTTCAAGCAAGAATTTGCAAACATTGTAAGTGGTCTTAGATCGTAGTGCACGTCCCTCTACATGATTAGTTAAGTCTTCTCTTGCAAGTACAATGTAACGCATTTTGTCGATACCTTTAGGCATAGTTACAAGATCTACTACCCACTTGTAGTGAATACAAGGTGGATAAGTAGGATGCAACGGATCTCTATGTTTGACTGATGAATGAAGTTGACAAGTAGAACATGTAGAAACATAGCTACTAATGTCAACATACATCCTAGGCCAATAATAGGTACTTCTAATCTTTTCATATGTTCCAAAAAATCCTTTATGACCGGCCCATAATGTCTCATGCATTTCCTTCATTACTTGCAATTGAAGACCTCGTTTTCCTAGGACTCGTTGTGGATTCTTAACCTTACCCTTAGCATGTCTCCAAAGATAACCATTACTTAGGAAAAAGTTATAAGCTCGTTTCCTAATGTTACGGAATCTATTCGTAGTCCAATTAGGTAATGGTTGTAGTGTACTCAGATACTTTCCTATGTCTCTCCATTCATTTTCGTACTCAGACTCATGAAATTGCTCATACTCATATATATGTGGAACATAGTCAATTAAGTTCACATTCTTTATTAGATCACTTTCAAGATCATCATCAAATCTAGCTCTCGATAACATATCAGCAACTGAGTTTGACTTACCTGAAATATGAACTAACTCAGGATTTATGAACTTAATATATGAGATCCATCTAAGCATGGCTATATCAGGAGATGAACAATTGGCTATCATTCCAATGAGAGGCAAACAATCAGTCTCAACTTTGACATTTGCACCAATGAAATATTCTTTGTCTGTTTTCAAAGCTGTTACCATACCCCATAGTTCTCGTTTGATTTGTGGATATTTTCGTTGTGTTTCATGTAGAATTTTGGCACCAAACCTAATTGCATATCTATTCCCTTCACTATCATCTTGACTTATGACCCAACCTATACCAATAGGACTAGTATCAACAGTCAATATAATAGGTTTGTTAGTAGAATAGTCTACACGCTTAAGGATGGGAGCTTTAAGCAATAATTTCTTTAATTTACGCATAGCTTGAGTGTGTTTGTCAGTCCAAATAAATTTTCGTTTCTTCCTCAACAAGTCATAAAGACAATCAGCAACATGAGCAAAGTGAGGGACCCAAATAACATAAAAGATGCAAGCACCAAGAAATCTACGTACCTCACTCACGTTGTTACATGTTTCAGAAATCTTGCTAATGGCATCAACTTTTTGTGGGTATGGCTTTCGACCATAATGGCCACATAAATGTCCAACAATAAGCACCTCGTTGACACCAAAAACAGATTTCTCTATGGAAAATGTGAGACCTACCTCTTCAAATCGTTGAAATATTCTTTCACAATCAGAGATATGGTCAAGAACAAATTTACAACATCCAGATGAATCTAAAGTAATGTCCTTTACACGTTCCTCACTCCCTTTAATTGGAATATCATCAATGAATGGCATAGTTATATGAGGGATAAAGTCATGTAAGACCATATTCATAGCACTCATCATATGAGCCACAGAATTAGTCGCTCCTTGATGTAAAGTACACATTCGCACTAAGCCTAAAGGAGTTTTCATTGTGGTTATGTCACGACTATCAATTGCTAATTGGAATTGGTCATATCCAGAATATAGATCACCCATTGAATAGATAGAATGTCCTGAAAATGATTCAGCAAACTCATCTACAATGGGTCCTGTTCCTACATTCCTTATGGTGACTTTATTGACGGGTTGGAGATCTTGAATAAAACGTAGTTTCCCATTCTTTTTAGGCACAGTGAACCATCTGTTTGAGTAAGGTGCAAAAGATGGCTCTAAAATTCTCATGTTTATCTTCTCCTTAAGTAGTTTCATTAGCTCAGGTAAGTGAGCCTTTGGAACAGGTATAGGACGAAGATTCCATGGAATATGTGGAATAGTAAAGATTATCATGGGTGCAACTAGCTTAGGATCTACACAACCAATCTCATGAGGATACATAGTAAAGGCTTTTCCATGGCTACGTATGACTCCCTCAAATTTATCTCTCTCTGCTGGCAAAAGAAAGTCATCATCTCTACCAATTTTCACATGTTTGATTGTCTCATCCGTGAATGTATGTCCTATGTTTTTCTTATCCCGAAGAATTGGATCATTTTTCACATCAATAATTTTTTCATTACTTCCTTGAGGTAATGGTTGAGCTATGGGTTTGATTTTTTTTTTTACAGTTTTGTACTTTGTTTCAACTAAGGCATCATGTGTTTGGTTAAATTTTGAGCACTTGTCAACCTTGAGAGCATACTCTTGGATTAGAGCATACTCATCAAGGGAAGAAAGAAGAATAATATGGGAATTAGAATTTTGTTGAAGACATAACTCTAACTCCTCAAGAGTAGAGAAACAATGAGATGTTTCAATCACATGCTCAATGTTCTCATCATGTTCCATGATTTTGTTATTTTTATAATTTTTTTGGGTTTTTTGGATAAAAGACTTGGACAATTGACTCTTATGAAGAAAATCTAATCTAGAATGTGGAAAACAAAGTGACAAACTATTGAACAGGTTGGTTGGCTGCGAGATGTCAAACCAATATCCACTGTTGTCCCGCTCAACAATGGATTCTATCCGAAATTTTGATCATATGTAGCTCCAAACATGAATCGAGGTGCACAATCACTACAAGCATGCTCATGACCCTGAGTAACAATAGGTTTCTTTCTAATTGACAATCGATTCCTAGGATGATTCACTCCTACTGTCATGACTTGAAGTGATTGCATTCCATCCTTAGACTTAAATCTAGCATAGGTAGACCCATCATCCATGGCTTTAGTTTCCATACGACTCTCACAAATAAAGGGTTGACCTAAGAGAACTTCATAGGAGCAATTATCTTGAATAAAAAAGTGAAACTCTTCTGTGATTCCTCCTATGGATATGGGCACACTAGCACAAGCTCCATACAGGGTACCTACACCATTATCTGCAGTTCTCATACGCCATCCACAATCTTTATCTATGGGCCATCGAAACTTATCATAGACTTCTCTTGAAATCACATTGATTTCAGAGCCGGAATCTACTAATGCATTTACAGTGATAGTGTTCTTATCATTTCCTATTTTAACATGCATCTCTGATGTACCTCTAGACCAAAATGTTCTTTTAAAGTGGCTTTCAGGATTGTTTTCATGATTTTCATGGTCAGGTTGAATAGGTCCTAAGAAATTTTTATTAACATTTACTTCATCATCATCAAAGTCCTCTTCATCAGATTCATCAAAGTTTAAGGCTTCATTCATAGCTTGATCTTGATCTAGAGAATCTTGCATCTCAGTATCTAGATTAAGTGGAAACCTCTTCCTTTTAATTAGTCCGATAAAGTTATCTTTAAAAACAGGCTTTGCAATAGAGAAAACTTGTTCTAAAGACATAGTCACTTGACTCTTAAGCAAAATGTCATCTAAAATCTCCATAGGATCTATTTTTCTCTCAATTTCTGAAATCAAGATGGCTTTAGGTTTTCTCTTTGGTTTCTTTTGTTTTTGCTCAGGGTCTTGTTTTTGTTCATGTTCTCGTGTTTGGTCTTCAGTTTGTTTTGATTGTTCTTGTTTATCCAAAGGCTTTGGTTCTGTTTTTCTTTGCTTTGTCTTCTTCCCTTTTTGTTTCTCCTCTTGTTTTTGTTCATTGGGTTGTGCTTCTTGTTTTTTATCTTTGGATTGTGATGTTTCTCCCTACTCTATGATTGTTTCTATTCCCTCTGAGGTTTGTTTTCGTGTTACTCTTCTTTCACTAGGCTCAGCTTCATCTCTTTTTCGTTTTTCTTCTACATTGGATATGTGAGAAATAAGAGATTGATCTTCTATTGGTGACTCCCAAGCCGTTATTCTCCTAATCTCATCCCGTGCTCTTACTAAAGCCTCTATAGAAAAATCACCTTCCTTTGTGGGTTTACTTGATTCTACTTGTTGTTCATCAAGAGCTTCTAGTTTCACTCCTCTAGTTCCTACGTCCATTATGGTTATATTTTCATAATGTTTTTTCATTCCTCCCTTACCATAATTTCCTTGCAAAGGTAGCCTAGATCGATAGTCACAGATTTTCTTGTCTATGTCTATTACTAGTCGTTGCTCCTTAGCAGCCTTCAATAATTCACAATCTCTCAAAAAGTGCTCTAACGAATCACACCAAGGACACCTACGAGGGCCACGCACAAAACCATTTTGATTTTGAGGATTTTGATTAACTTGTGGTGGGAAATTTTGAAATTGAGGATTTTGTTGATAAGGTATTGCTTGAAAAGGATAATTAGGATTTTGAAAATGCAATTGATGTATTTGAGGAGCTTGGGGAGCAACATGTGGTACTTGAGGTGCAAGAGGAGCTTCCATATTATACGGTTGATGATTTTGAAAATTTTGATTTTGAGGATTTTGAAAAGCTATTTGAGAAGCTTGAGGATACATGTTTTGATACATTTGAGGATTTTGCACATGAGGATGAGGATTTTGCATTGAAGGATTATGCATTGGAGGATTATGCATTGGAGGAACTTGATATGCTTGAGTAGGAGCTACTTGTGGATTTTGATTGGTAGCTATAACATGTTGATTAGGCTCTTGAAAAGTCATTGGGTTCATTTGATTTTGGAAAGTTTTGGTGTAATTAGATTGTAAAGCATCTATAGTCTTGGCCAAATTGGATTGTGTAGCAATAAGACTTTCCATTTGCTTAGTGAGAATATCCACTTGAGATTGTTCAACTACACTTTTATTTGGCTCTACTTTAAAACCTTGATTAGGCTCCATCATTTGAGGAATAGGAGTAGAGTCAAAAAGCATAGCATGGGATTGTTCTCTAACTTGCTCCTTAGTTTGTGGAAGGCTAGCTTGAGGAAGACTAGTTTGCTCATAAAGCATGGATTGTCTTTGATGTCTATGGGCTACAGCCTCTACTACTTTACGCACTTTTTGCCAATTGTCAGTAAGACCATAGCGCTTATCTGGTTCTTCTAATCGCCGTTCAACTTCCCTGCGAGTTTCAGGATGAAGAAGCTTAAGAAAATTGATCACAAGATCAGGTTCCAAAGTTATCTTATCCTCATCAGGAAGTTGTTCATAGCGTCTAATATACTCATTTTGTAAGTGAGTAATAGAGCTACTAGGCTTTGGAGAATTGACCCATCGTAAGAATCCATCTCGATTATGTTGGCTATAATCTTCAAGATAGAATTCTTTGAGCATCTCCTTTCTAAAATCACTCCAAGGAAGACTATCATATTGAGTGACATGGTTTATGATAGAGCTATCAACAATTCGTTCAAAGAATGATATCAAAAGATCTTCGGGAAGACCAAAAATCATAGCTTGCTCTTCAAACAAATCTAAGTAGCTTGTGATGTTGATGCCATTGAATTTTCCCTTCTCTCTCAACATAGAAGAGACTATTCTTTGGCCTTGTTTCTCAACAATAAGGGATTTGAATCCTTCCTCCATCTTATGTGAATAAACAAGTGATGCACGATGCTCTAGATCTCTCACAAATGCGTTTACTTCACGACGAAGATGTGCACGATACTGTGAGAAATCCAGTGCAACACTCAAGACTGATGATGATGATATGATGAGGATGAAAAATATGAAACAAAGGATATGGATCACAACCTCCCAACAAGATCAGAAGCAAATGCCACGAAGCGTTTCACGTCGGGTTCAAATGTGGAGGTGATCGCAATCCGGGTGGATCGGGTCCGGTCGTGGCACACACAGGGTGTATGAAGCTAATGAATGTTGGAAGGTTTAAGGACATGAAAGTGAAATTAATGTTGAGTATGGAGAAGAGAGAGATGTTGAAATGATTATGGGAATAGGAATGTAGGAGTGCAAGTTAGATTTATGAACATGAATGATAAGAATGAAAGAGAACCATACATACGAATGAAATTTGGAAGGAAGAATGGTCCATTGAAGGAGCTTCTTAAACACTTCCTAATTCCAATCCATATGCATAGTCTTCTTTGGATGATATGTATGCATGACGAGAATAGATGGAACCCTTACACATAAACCAGTTTCGAAAGGAAGAATGGTCCAATATTGGAGCTTCTTATACACTTTCAAAAACTAATCAATATGTATGGGTATGTATAGATTATATGCATGCAAGTGAATTATGATGATGGATTTTACTCACAAGCTCAAAGAAACATCCTCACTGGTTCAATGCAATACTGCGGAGCCTTCTCACACATAGAAGAAATAGAAGACATGTAAAAATACTTAAGAGACTGAGAGAGGTGACAAGAGACAAGTGACAAGTGACATGAATTAAAAGAATTTGAATTAAGTTACATGTAAAAGATCGTCGTGTACGTCATGCTAAGCAGTCTACTGATCAAAGGTGGTTCCGACCCTCAAACCATGACAGTTCAACCGAATGTCACACGTAAGAAGGTGAGTTCCACTCCAGTGACCCTATGTCTGTCTAGGCTTGTAACGTCTAACTAAAGAAGTCTAAGACTCATTAAAATCAGCTCTAACTCACTCACACGCTCCACCGAGGGTGAGTCAAGATAGAGATGCTGGTTTCAAGAGCCTATCCTAAATTGGAGTTCTAACTTAAATTTGAAACTAGGTTCTATACTCATACTAGCTCACCTTGGATCCTCACTCGCTCAACCGAGGGTGATCGTCTCAAGGAAACCGTAAGCTAGCATGAGCCCTATGGATGCCTAACAATGATGCTCTAGGAGTTTGGAGGGGGGTTTATATAGTTTTTTGAATGAATTTGGGCCCTTGGATCTAGAGAAATCAACTCTCAACTCTAGGATTACTACTTTCGATTACAACCATTTGATTAATCAAATCAATGGCTTGGAATTGTTCTTTCTATCAAATCTAGTGTAAAGGAGTGAAATTTAGGCGCCCTCATTCTCCACCATTGGATCTGGGGATGATCTGGACCGTCGGATCAGGGCTGACATCAATTCGGATAAGATAAGCCACTATTTTTGGAGAAATGCTGCATTATTGATCTTTGATTGTAAAAAAGGTCTTCTTTTATGGAAAAAATTCGTGGATCCTCCTTCCTTTATGCTTTAGTGCATCTCCACCCTTGAATATGAGCTCATATTGACCGTACAACATGGTTCAATCATATTTTGACATGTGGCAGACATTCAAGCCTTCAATTTTCTTATTCTAGAAAACTGCGGTGACCTTGAAAACTGGACTTTGTGCTCTTTGACCCTCCAAAAAGTCTTTGATGAAGATGAAACATTGTAGGACTATGTTTCCAAAGATCTCCTTCAGGAATATGCAGAAAAAACTCCCATCTGAATCTAACTTGTACAAGTTTGACTACATTTGGAAGCTTGCAAGGTGGCATTAAGGTGTCTAGGAAGCTCGGATAGCCTTGAAACTTTATACAAATATGTAGCCACATATGGTCTTTATACATGCCAAACCATATGGCTAACATAAATTTCTATACAAGAATTTGTAGGGTCAAACTAGAAAAATTACATTTTTACAAAATGAACATAGCATATCAATGTGCTACAAAGTCCATTTTCTTCTGAAATTTGGGCTATAGACTGCCTTTGACAATCTTTACAAGTATATGGATTTTCATCTAATTTGGTGACAATGAAATTTTTGCCCTAATTTCCCAACTTTGACCAGCTTTGACCAGCTTTGACCGCTACCATGGACTTTCTTGATTTCTTTGAAACTTTGTATGTGACCCTCCTTTGACATCCTTGATACATCCTGGACTTCTCGGGGAATTCCGGCTACCTTCACCAAATATGTTTTTTGTAGGCCTTCACAAGTGAGAGAGGAGAGCAAATCTCGACGACAGCGGGGTTTGTTGACGCCTCCCCTTATTCCTCCGTTTTTCCCTTCCTGTTTCTTTGTGGCCGCCACCGCGTGGCTCCACGTCGCTGAGAAAGATGTCGTTGCCTTCACCCTCCATCACGGTGTACTAAGTAGAATGTTAAGACTCGGTCCCCAGCACTGGTGTGACAACCGGTCCGTTCTCTCTTCCAAGGCCGCTTGGGTCGAGCGAGGCTCTGATACCAACTGTGATAAAACGAAAGCAAGCACCCCGGGCTCGCTCGGCGACTTGCACCGGCCCGTCTGTAGGGTGACTTACTTGAGTGTTTTGTTCGCTTACTTGAAAGCGGAATATCACCATTTGAATGAAAAACCAACTTGCATTGAAAGAGAACGATTACAAAAGAGACGGCCTAAGCCGGCCCGCGTTGAACGTCGCGGGTGAACGTTTACAGTGAGCCGGCCCGCGTTAAGCGTCACGGGCAAACGCGTTACAACGGCCCCTCGATGGCACAACGGCGCTTTCGAGAGGTGCGTACGGAGGGGACTAGCACGAAGGCTACCGCACGTTGATCGCAGAGATCGCTTGGTTCGCTTTGGTCACTTGGGTCGGAGGCTCACCATGTCCCCCTATAGTTGCGCACAATTTGGCGCCGGTCGGCAAACCACACAAGCACCAAAAAGGCCTAGATAGAAATACAAGGGGGGGGGGGGGCTCTTGCCCATGGGTTGTCACAAGGGGGGGGGAGGGGGGGGGGGGGGGAGTGGGGGGGGGGGAGGGGGGGGGGGGAGGGGGGGGGGGGGAGGGGGGGGGGAGGGGGGGGGGAGTGGGGGGGAGGGAGGGAGGGGGGAGGGAGGGAGGGGGGGAGGGAGGGGGGAAGGGGGGGGGGGGGGGGGAGGGGGGAAAGGGGGGGGGGGGGAGGGGGAGAGTTTTTTTTTTTTTTTTTTTTTTTTTTTTGGAAAATAACCCAAAAAATAGAGAAAATTGAAGGAAAAATAAAAAAATGCCAAAAAATTCTGAAAAAATTCTCATGAAATTTTCTACAGGGCTAGGCCCAATTTCCTTCATCAAACCACAGAGAGCCTCCTTTTATTCCTCCTATTTGGCAAGAAAATGATATCGGAAAAGGATAAAAAATGCTAGAAAAATGCTAAAAATGCTAGAAAAAATTCCAAAAATACCCAAAATTTTTACTTTTGCAGAGGTTCTGAAATGCCTTCTAGGTTTGCTAAAAACACAAGGAACAAGAATGAAATTGATAAAGAAAACTACTAAAACTGAGCAAAATGAGATGAGAAAGCTATGTACAACCTGGACAGATTTTGCAGTTCCAGGTGATCCATACTTCTTCAAGTGTGTTGATGATAGGCCTTGAGCGTTGATATGTTGAGCAGTGGCAAGGCCTCTCCTTTCAGCGTCTCTAACTCCACAACACCCCAATTTAGCATTGTTTTGACTTGATAAGGTCCTTCCCAATGTGGAAGCCATTTCCCTCTCAATTGTGTATGAAGATGAGGTCTATGGAGAAGAACTAACATGCCTGGTTCTATGTTGTTGTTCCACAGATGTCGATCATGTGCCTCCTTCCTCTTCATCTGAGTCTCTATCAATTGTTTTGTTGCTAGTAGACGAATCTCCTCCACTTTATGTAGTGCTCCAAGCCTCTGAGAGACATCACAATCTTTCTTGCCCTGCATGAACGCTATCTTGGGTGATCCATGTAAAAATTCAAAGGGCTCAATGGGCAATATACCATAAACCAGTTGGAATGGAGAATATCCCATGGCCTCTTTGTGAGCTAACTTGTATGCCCGCTTGGAGCATGTTTAGAATATCCTCTTCTTCCTCGAAATCTATTTGGGGTTGATCCTCCGATTCTGGTTCCATGCATATGCCAACTGTTTGCATCATGCTAGTGTTTCCTTGATTATCTGGGCCCTCTTCTAAATGAATCTGTGTCAACTCTTGCCCTTTCTTTTGTACCCACATAGTGTCCTTGCCCCAATCATGAATGACACTTGCATGCCTCAGTCATGGTCTTACAATTAAGAGGGGAAATCCTCCTTCAACCTGGGGCAATCTTAAAACCACAAAATCTAGAATGAATAGATTACCTTGTACTTCAAGTGGAACTTTTGGGATCACTCCCAAGGGCCTTACTTTGCTCTGATCTTCCAAAGTAACAGTGAAATTTGCAGGCCTTGAAGGGTGGAGTCCAATCTTTTCCATTGTATGTTCAGGCATCAAGTTAATGCCAGAACCACCATCCACAATAACTCCTTGAAATTCATGACCTTTGATAGATATTGTCAGCCGAGGACTTTTATAATCTGTAAGGGGTGCTTCCCCTACAATTTTTCTTTTATGTAAAACAGCAGTCTTTGCCACCAAACTTGTAGTGGAAGCTTCACCAATTATCTGCAATAACTCTGACGGGAATTTCCCATCCATCTTTATTAAATCAAAAATACTAACCTCCTTTTTCATGGACTTGAGTAGTTTTGAAGCCTTTGATTCCTTGACAGCATGGGCTCCAGTTGACTTATCAAACTCCTCATGAGCCCTATTGAAGGAATTCCCACTGGTGCATATGAGATCTCCTTTTTGCCTTGTATCTGCACCTGTGGTGACTTTATCTTCATATGGTTCTCTAATTTGATTCCATTCCTTAATCTTTGATCCTTGTCCTATGTCTGCTTGAACCTTCCCATTGCTTCTTGTCTGCACAGTCAAAGATTCTATTTCTTCTAATTGCACCACCCTGGTAGATGGTGATGGCTCATTGACTAGATCACACACTTCTACTTTGTGCACAGAAATCATTTGAATATGGGGCCCGGATGAAGAGGCTTGATTCTTAGGACAACAATTATAATGGTCTCTTGCCTCAGGACAGTTCCGGCAAGGAGGGGCATTTTCTGGTAGGGTGCACCTACTTTGATAGTGCCTGCATTCTCCACATCTGAAACAGATGATTGGCCTCCTAGGCCCATTTCCAAAGTTATTCCTTTGTCTAGGATTATGTTGGGGCTTCACTCACTAATTAGGCATGGATATATGAAGACATATGAAGACATATGATGGAGGAAAGAAGAAGTGAAGAAAAGACCTACAGAAAATCAAGCCTAAGTGAAGGGACAATTTCACTATTGTAAATTAGTGCAAAATTAGAGTCTAGATTTTCATTTGATCTTCAGAACTTACAAGTTCAAGTCTAGAAGAATGTAAACCATAGGTATATAAGTTAATTTGAGTCAAAAACATGTAAGAGAGAACTCAATTTTGTAATCTGAGTAAGTAGAGAAAAGTCGTGTCTTTTCTGAGAGAGATGTTAAGGAAAAACTTCTGAGTCTGAGAGAGTTTTCCATGGCTATGAGCAAAATTAGGCCAAGCCATTTTGTATACATCTTCTCTGATAATCAACACATGTTTGTGTAGAAGGATTGAGTCTAATTCCTCTTGTACATTGAGTTCTAAGTCATTTCATATGACTGTGTAAGGTAGTTGACAGTTACGACTTTTCTGGCGCACATTTACCTGATCTTCTTAAGGTCAGATCTCGAAGTATGGTGTAAAGTTTTCAGTAAGTGATAGCTCATTTTAAAGCTACTGTCCTCCACTACATTTGGTCAAAAGATCTTTAAGAAACGGGACGCATACTCAGAGAAATCAGCTTAAGAGTGAAGGTATGTCAAATCGATGAAGTCAATTTTCAGTTTTCAGGCATAGTGGAAAGGTTGAAGCAAAATCAGAAGATTTTGAAGTTATTACTTGAAAGTTTTGTTTGTTATGTGTTGCTTAACATTAGCAAGAACTTCTCTTAGCAAGTGATCAAAAGATTTTGCAAAGATTGAGCTAATACAGGTCAGATTGAAAGATTGAAGGAAAGGTGCAGATTTTTGTGAAGTGAAATTTTGATTTTCACTAAATCCAGAGATGAAGACTCACATTGTGAGTATTGCTAAGCTAATGATGGTTATGGAGGTCTTCTAATACCACATTAGTTTAGTTCTTGTGGTGTTTTACACACCAACAGATTATAGTTGTTACCTTGATTTGGTGCAGCAGCCATCACATTTGTTGGTGTTGGGGGTCCTCCTTGTGTCCAGTATGTCGTTGCAGGCATTCCCCTTGATTGGCATTCATGGGCCTCATGGCCAACTTTCCTGCATAATTGACAAGTCACACTTAATAGAGGACATTCACTTACTATGTGACCTTGCTTGATGCACATGGAACACCAAAGTCCACTCTTGATGCCACTCCCTTTGAGTTCCTGCAGCTCCTGTCGCAGCTGAGCCAATTCCTCTGCTTGGGCCTCCTCCTCCTTTTGGAGCTTTAGTGCTTCAATCTCCCTCCTCAACTGAGCAATAGCAGTCTCCTCCTCTTTGTAGGGCTTATTCCTTTTTAAGCCTTCCAACTCCTTCCTTAGCTGGATCACTGGATCCTCCATTTCTGTACCATATGTTGGTTGGGAAGAAGTTGCTCCATACTGGTGCCTTATCTGCTCCAAGCATGTGGCTGTGTTGATGAACTCCTCTATGGAGGCTATAGGTAACACTAATTCCTTTATTTTGCATTGGGTGGCCACTGGTAGGGGCTTAGCTAACCATTTCTTAACAAAAAAATCGTGTGGTGGATCTGGCAATTTAGCCATTAGTGCTTTGGCCCTAGTCACAAACTCTGGGAACTTTTCTCCTAGACCCAATCTCAAATTTTCTAGTTCTTTGATGATAATCTCCGCAGTGTGGCCATGTTGGAACTGATTTTTAAATGCATCTTTCATCACATCCCAAGTGGTAAAATGGTTTTCAGCAAACTGGCTAAACCACTTATCTGCTAATCCCTCTAATGTGGCAGGGAAGAGAATCAAAAAGGCATCCTCCCTACCCATTAAGCCTCTAGTCTTACATAGTGCCAAAAACCTTCTAATGTGTTCATCCGGATCCTCCTGAGCTAGGCCTTTGAAAGAAGGAAACTTTATATTTAATCTAGAGAGTAAAGTTTCCAAGTCTACCTGACCCGCCATGCTCTTTACTGCTGAGGTTGAAGATAGTGGACTGGAGGACCTTCTAACAACCTTCCTTCTTGTCTGCTTGCAGGTGACCCTCAATGTTTGGGACCGGGTTGCGGTCATGAGCAGCTCATAGCCCACTTAATATGAGACACTTGATAAGAATATTTACCTTTTGGTTGATGAAGTAGCACTGTAGACACGTGACCTCTGCTATACTTTGCACTTGGTTTCTCCTAAGCTCAAATCTCCTTGGAAGTCCCACCGGGCATGCCAAATTTTGTTGGGGGATTCTTAGACAAGAAGGAGTTTGAGGGTTTGTAGGAGAAAAGGAAAAGACCAGAAGAGGAAATATACCTTGGAAGCTTCTGCCGATTGATTACAGTAAGACAATTACAATGTTTGGAGCACAATACAAGCCAATACTTCTATGCACAATCACACAGAGTGCTCAATTACAAAATACCAAATATCCCAAAGTCTTCTTGCCGCCGGCCTCCTCTACACCAGACCTCCACCTGCTTCAAGCTTATCATTGTGCACACCTTGCACCAAGCTTCCACTAAGGGGGAGGAATGAATACCTTCTGTCGGCACGCGCACACTGCAAAGAGACCTTGAGATCCTTGGGGGACTACCTTAGCACTCTCTCCACAATCCCTTAGTCACTCTCCATGCACTCCTTCACTTCCACTTCTCTGCGTCGCACACCGATGACTCTTGCACTTCTCTCTCTTGCTTCACTTAGACTATGCTTCTCTTGCTTACTCTAAGATTGGTCCCAGAATAGTCCTTGCCTTGATTTGAGTGTGTCGATCACGTACGCTCCTAACTGCAATAGTATCTTGGTGCTCACTTTGATGTCCCAAGATTGTCTTTACAAGTGGCAGCCAACGACTCACTGTTTTGTCATGTAGTGACGTTAGACTAAAACCAAAAATTTAATTGGGGGGCCATACTTTCCCCTGTGCGTACGCTGCCGCTTCACATACCTTCACATTTCCTTTTAAGTCTTCACTTTTGCACATAAGTGGGGGTTCACCTGAACCTTCCAAAATACTTTAAAAACACTTTGAACCTTAGGGAAATTAGAGAAAATACCTCTGCAACCTGCAACCCACTTTCTCCAATTTACCCTTTGTGGAAAATTAATTGTGCACTACCTGTGCACTTTGACACCTGCACTTTAGCATTTTGACTTTGCACCTGTTGACTTTGATCTTTTTGATCTGTTGACTTTGATCTTTTGACTTTGACTGTAGTTGACTTTGACCAACATGACTTTTATGGGCTCAACAAAGTCAATACTTAAAAGTATCCAAAACCAATCAAAATTTGAATCTAAGAAAAAAATGAAAGATTTTTGTAAACGCATGATCCATGAAAATCAAGGTCAAAAGGTTGTAGAAGCCATATTAAAAGAAAAAAGGAAACTCATTGGGGTTTATGTGACTAAATACTTAGATTCCTTTTAGGAACTCACCAAATTGCATGGTTTACTTGAACAAAAGTTGATTCCTTATCTGCTAAGATTGGCAACCAGATCTATGGTTGCAACGATCGAAGCACAAGAAAACCTAACCTGGGAGGAATTTAGAAAAAAATCCATATCGAGTTTTACTTGGAAGATTTCAGTCACCATAGTAGAGAGGGATTCATGAAGTGGATTAGTTCATCCAAACCTCAAATAGATATTACACAACTTCATAGTGAGTTTATGAAATGCTTTACTCATCTGCTAGAAGTAGATAGAACTTCTATCATACCTGATGTTATGATCTATTTCCTCAAATCTTTGAGTCTGGATGTGAGAGTAGAAGTTGAGCAAAGACTTGAATAGTTACGGAGGAGATATAGGCTCACTGATGATCTGGCTATAATAAGGAAGTTCGTTGAAGTATTCACTCATATGAAGCAAAGACAAACCATGCTTTATGATCCATCCCCTAGTCTTCCAACTAGTATGCCACACTTGGGTGACCGTAGGGAAAAATGCCTCTACAAAAGATGATCATATAGCATCCTCATCCAGTATACTTAGTGAATTTCAAGTTGAGATTCTATTCAATAAATTTTAAAATATGATGAAAATGCAAACCAATATATCTGAACAACTGGCATAACTTCAAAACAGAGTATATGCTCTAAGCACTCAAGATAATATTTTTCGATACTCAAACTTATCTCAAAAATCCTCTCACATTGAAACTCCTCAACCTCAACCTCCTTAATTGATTATGGAAAGAACCTTTAATCCTAATGAGCATCATAGCCCCAATGTGCAAAGATGTGTCTACTGCGATGCTACTGCTGATTTTAGTTACTCATGTGAGGCCTTGAAAGAGGCAAAAGAAAAAAGTATTATCATAGATATAGATAAGAAATTATGTGATTTTAGGATATGTCTACCTTTAGCCATCAATTAGGGAAAAGGGCATATGAAAAAACTATATGAAAATCTTTGAAACTTGAACCTAGGAGGCTCTACTGTTAAGCTAGAGTGTTTGGATAATTCTCATTAGGACTCTGGTCAACCCAACAAGCCAAAAAAAAATTCCATAGAAGCTTTAGTTAAAACAAGAGATGCCATTATGCAAAGAATATCTTGGGATTCACTCGTAGACCAACTCTCCATTTATTCCCACATTTCTAATGTAGAGGAGGAGGAAACGAGAAAATGAACAAGATGAAAATGATTTGGGAGAAGAGTTACAAGAAAACAATTAAGAGAAGAACCAAAGAAAGTTCATTTTGAACAAGGGAAAGCATCAAAATCAAACCAAAAAAGAAGAAGAGAAATCAAAGAAGGGAAAAATACTATGAAGAGTGAAAAAAATCAAACAAAGCAAAATGATGAAAAAAACACTTGACACACTAGATGAAACACAAACATATGAAAAACCAAACAAAGCAAAAAGAACGTCGAAAGCCATTTTAATCCCTCAACTAGAACAGAAAATTGATTCTAAGGAAATTTTATATGAAATCTTGTTAAATCTCCAAGTCACAATGTCCCTAGAACAAATCTTTTAGATTTCTAAACTTGATTTTAAGGAAAATTTTATCAAACTCATTAAAAGGAAGAGGTTTTCACTTTCACAAGAAGTTGAGATGCAAGACATTCTAGGCTTGACTCATGCGATGAACAAATCTCTTACTTTTGATGAGTCTAAGGAAGATGGAGATGACAAGGTGTAAATTGTTAATAAGAATTTCTTAAGACCAATCATGCCTGATGAAGAAAGTAAATAAATGGAAAGCCATTTTAGCAAAATTTTCTAGGCTAGGGAAACACCTGAGATGAAAATCAAATTAGGGGATAAAAAGAATTCATATTTATCTTTGTCTCTTATTGATTCAAGGTTAGAGATCAATGTGATTTTAAAAGAACTTTATGATAAATTCAAATGGCCAATTGACAAAAACAATGGATGGATAATTAGAACAACTCATAATGGTTGTGGGTCTCGAGTCACATGCACTTGAAGTGATTTTGATATTTAGGATGCTTTTCTCAGGCTCTCTCTACATTGGTACTCTGCTTTGCCACACAAATAGCTCCAAAATCCCATAAAATTCCTATAATTCAGGGTCAATTTAACCAAAATTTTACAAATAGCAAAAATTATCAAACCTCTTATTTATCGCAATAGATGGATCACGATAGATGGTGTCTATCATGGATGGTTGTTTGTCACGATAGACCGGTCTATCATGATAGACACTATCTATCGTCTATTGTCTATCTTGGTATCTGTGTATCATGATAGATGGGTCTATCATGATAGATGGCCTCTGTCATGGGGTCCTATCTGTCATGATAGATGGGTTTATTATGATAGACGGTGTCCATATTCTATCATCTATCATGGTCTCTGTTTATTGCGATAGACGGGTCTATCATGATAGATGGTCTCTATCATGGGGTCCTATATGTTGTAATACATGGATCTATCACAATAGACGGGTCTATCATGATAAATAGTGTCCATCTATTATTTCTATTGTGATAGATAGTGTCTATTATGATAGACATGGTCTATCATACCTCTCTATCTATTGCAATAGACTGTGTCCACCATGATAGGCCAAAGAAAGGGAATTTTTTGACTTTGAATAATGGTTTGGACTCCTCATGGTGTGTAGTCTATCATGCCTATGGTTATACATATACATATGCATATGCATATCCTTATCCATATACGTATACATATAGACACACATATACATATACATATACATATACACATACATATACATATACATATACATATACATATACATATACATAAACATATACATATACATACACTTATACATATATGTATACATATACATATAGATATACATATACATATACATATACATATACATATACATATACATATACATATAAATATACATATACATATACATATACATATACATATACATATGCATATGTATATACATAAGCATATATATATGCATCTAAATATACATATAAATATACATATACAAATACATATGCATATGCATGTACATATACATTGTTGAAGCTCAAAGTCAAGGACAAAGCATGGAAGCACATCAAAAGGTGGACACACGAGGAAAGGGAGCAAGTAGGGAGCTTCAAGAAGTGTATGTCAAATTTTCAGAAGAATCCCCTACAAAAATAGTGATTTTCATCACTAGAAACCATTATAAATACCATTATCTATTTTTAGTAACTCCATTTTGTTCAAGCCGAGGAGTCCTCGAGCTTGAGGAGTATTAGAAGTACCATCGTACCAATTTTCATAATTTTTAGACTTTGTTTGAGCCCTCAAATAAGCCCTGGAACCTAATTTTTAACTAGGCCGGACACTAAGTCTGGACAGGGCCAAAACTAGTCAAAAAACTATAAAAAGAGCTAGAGAGCTCATTTTTGCGGTTAGCTTGTTAGAGAATAGAACTTTGGTAAGAGAACTCTTTTGCAATCTAAGCTTTCCATTGTTCCTCTCTCTGATCTTACTTTGTGCGCGTGTGTGTGTATGTGTGTGCATGTTTGTGTGCTTTCACTCACGCACTTGTGCCTTCACTTGCTCGTGGTCTTCATACCGGTCCTCACGTCTCCGCGGATTGACAAGTAAAGGAGGTGGTGCTTACGCTTGAGCTACACCAAATTTTGGCGCCGTTGCTGGGGAGAGAGCTTCGAGGACGAGCGTTGTGATGGTAAGATCGTAGATTTGCGACGTTGGAAGGTAAAAAAACTATCATTTCAGTTCATTTTCTGTTTTTTCCTCTTCATCTTCATCATCATCATCATCTCCACCTTCTTCCATCTTCTTCTTCATAGAAATTTCTTGTTTTTTAGTGCATTTTCACCATTTTCATTCCATTTTTCATGCATTATTGTGTGTGAAGGAGTTAGGAGGTGCAAGGGAGAGCAAGCGCTGTATTTTTTTCATGATTTTCTGCTCATACGGAGCTCGCCATAGCCGGCGCTCAGAAATTTGAATTTCCCGCCAAAAAACGCGATTCTGTGAAAATTCAGAATTTTTTTGAAAAATCACGATTTTCAGTTTCCCGCCTAAAAGTTGGTTGAAAAGAATCGCGATTCTGTGTTTTTCTCAAAAACGATTCTCTGCTCAAAATCGCGATTTTCAAAAAACACGATTCTCTGCTCAAAATCGCGATTTTCAAAAAACACGATTCTCTGCTCAAAATCGCGATTCTCACCAATCACGATTTTCAGCAAAAAACACGATTTTGTGAAAAAGGCGACTTTCTGCTCAAAATCGCGATTCTCATAAATCACGATTTTCAGCAAAAATACGATTTTGAAAAAAACACGATTCTCTATGACAAAATCGCGATTTTCATGCCAAAAACACGATTTTGTGAAAAAGGCGATTCTGTGAAAACACGAATTTTTTGCTCAAAATCGTGATTTTCTAAAAACACGATTTTGTGCTCAACATCGCGATTTTCATATCAAAAAAACACGATTCTCTAAAACACGATTCTGTGCTCAAAATCGCGATTTTCATGTCAAAAAAACGCGATTTTCAGAAACACGATTTTGTGATCAACATCGCGATTTTCAGAAACACGATTTTGTGATCAACATCGCGATTTTCAGAAACACGATTTTGTGATCAACATCGCGATTTTCAGAAACACGATTTTGTGATCAACATCGCGATTTTCAGAAACACGATTTTGTGCTCAAAATCGCGATTTTCAAAAACACGATTTTGTGATCAACATCGCGATTTTCAGAAACACGATTTTGTGCTCAAAATCGCGATTTTCAAAAACACGATTTTGTGCTCAACATCGCGATTTTTTTTTACTTCACAGCATCGCGATTTTCAGAAAGTTCACAAAATCGCGATTTTCTCCAAAGGTCCTGTTTGCCTGTTTTGACCCCCAGGAGCCTGATTTGACATAACTTTCTCATCCAAAGTCCATTTTTTGAGCTCTATAGCTTGTTGGAAAGCTCGTTTCAAATCCTACACGATCTCAACTGTTTTTTTCAAGAATAATGCGTTGATTTTGAGATAGGATAATTTGAAGTTGACCCTCAGGTGGGACTAGGGAACCAAGGGGGCTCTAAAGAATTTTGAACCATACCAAAGGGAAAATTTGGACTCTTGACTAAAGCTTATGAACCTGAGATCTGGTAGACACTTAGGCAAGGATAAACAAAGCATTAGATCTTCTGAGGCTAGTGTCAACCATACATCCAAGTCTTGGACACAACAACTAAGTGGTGATCTTTTACTAAGTTCAGACACAAGTGATTCAGAAATGTCTTTTAGCATGGGAAAACCTGCAGGTGGCTCAGGCATTGCCCATCTACAAACACCGAAAGGTCCCTATAAGACACAGTTGGAATATATTCGGACCAACCAATTAGGTGCTCGCATCTATGAGGATGGTTTGAGGCGATCAGTGGTCCAACTCAAAAATCCAGATCAATCCTTTGGACTTGAACACCCGGTGGTCAAGTTCGAAGAGGGGTCATACATTGATAAGGAAGGAACCATGTATGTGGTTACCAACCAACCAGATAGGACCGATGAGTTTGGAAATATCATTCATGAGAATGAGATAGGAGACCTAGAACAAGGAAATATAGGACAAGGACCCCAGACTCCTAGAGGCAAGTCAGTTTTGACCCGAGTGATCACTCCAGACTGGATCCCTCAAGACAACAAAAGCATAGAACTATTTTTGAATAGAGAAACAGAGGAAGCCTTTTGGAGATTCAAGCCAGAACAACCTAGCCAATTGGGCATAGTCATCATCTACGAGTTCAAGGATCCAGAGATACCAGGAAAGGTTGTCTACCTGGATAACACATCAGAGAAAATTTTCTTGGTAACAGAACATGATAGACATGCATATACTTGGAAGAATGAATTGATTTTCCCCCCACCAAGATCCAATGTTTCCCATGGCCTCCAAGGAGTAGGATCATCCCACGCTCATGAAGCCTAGAGAGGAAGAACTAGAGAGAGACCTGAGGTAAGTTTTGCACACACCGTGGGCAGGAATAGATCAGGATTTGAAAATGAAAGACCTGAAAGAGAGAAACATCAAGCACATAGGCAACAAAGAGATGAACAGGATTTTCCATTGCCTAGACCCCGGGAGTACCCAAGAACCCTTAGACCCATTCAAGTGATCAAGGCAATGAAGAACTATTTCGATGGGACAGGGGATCCTTATGATCATGTGGCCGAGTACAAACAAGTGCTGAGAGCCGAACAAATTGAGGACTGGTTCACCCAGTACGAGGCATTTGGTTTGACCCTTAAGGGCACTGCCTTAGCTTGGTTTCAACCATTGAGTAGAAGCAGCTATCACGATATAGGTCAACTGCTAGACGAATTCATTGTAGAATTTTCCAAGAGTGGTATCAGGCATAACACATCGTCCCTGATCCATAGTTTCAAGCAGACACCCCAAGAAACAGTGCGGCTAGCAGGTAGAAGGTTCAGACAGTACCTAGAAAGATGCCCTACTCCAGAGTTACCCACACCAGCTAAACAAGTGGCTTTGTTCTTAGATGGCTTACTGAGCACCAAGTTAAGATCATATGTGTACTTGAAAGATCCTAGATCCATAGAAGAGTGTGTGCGGACGTGCATAGACATAGAAGATAACTTGGGTGAGGAGTTAGGATTGTCCAAACTCTACAAAGATTCGGATAGTTCTACTAGTCATACTTCAAAGATCTCCACAGAAATAGAAGAGATAGCTGAGCAAGTTGCCAAGAAGCTGGGAGTCCAAAATAAACAAACACAGAGAGTCACTTCATTGAATCGGTGCTATACTTGCGGAGGTGACCACATGGCTAACGTATGCCCAATGCAAAACCAAAACATTAGAGAAAGGAATGCTCCATATTGCACTATTGAGAGAAAATACACAAACCACACGGCTCAAGATTGTCCCTACAATAGGCAGGCTGTTAGACAAAATTATCAGCAACCTTACCCACAAGGTAGGTATCAGAATCAATACCAACAGCCATATTATAGACCACAATAGCAATATCAGGTACCATATAGGCCACAACCTGTCTTGGGAAACCAACCACCAGCTCCAACCAACGTGATTCCAGTCAAATATGCTGTGGGAGAGGAAAATCCAAATAGAGCATTGGTGCCACTAACCCCATTGATACCAGATAATGACTCTCATGCTCATAGTTCAGACTACTCCCATGAAGGTAGTCCACATGCTTATTACACAGAGTCACTTGAACATAGTGAGATTTACTCGTATCAATATGAGGTACCGCCTATGGAGCAAAATTGGGAGCCAGAATACTCCAATGTCATGTACACAAATCCTAACCCTAGGCCCCAGTTGAGACAAATGAAACCACAAGCCCCTAGAGGATCTTGTTTCAGATGTCATGGTGACCATTTCATTCGTGACTGTCCCCACCCACCATCTCCGAGTCAAGGACAGGCTATCACAATACAAGCTTTTTGTCCTGATTGTGGCAAAGACCATCTCCCCAGAGATTGTCCAAGAAACCCCTCTAGTGCACCCAAGATTACACCCATTAATGTGGTAGGCTTAGTGGCAGATCCAAGTTCAAGTAGTAGCAATGTGGCTCCTATACAAGCTGTCACTAGAGCACAAGCCTTAAAACAGGATAAACCAGTAGAACAATCAGAGTCGAGTGAATCAGGAGAGCCTAGTAAGAGGAAAACAAGAACATGGAAGGATACCAGAGAGAAGGCCAATCGCAAGTGGAATAAAAAGTTATCGGAACTAGAAGAAAGCTTAAAAGAAGCGAAAACAAAAATAGAAGACATTGCATCTCAAAGCCCCTCGCATGCCGAAACTCCATCCACTCCACCTCATCCCACCCCACCACCCATTGTAAATAGACCGCAACCAGGGTCTGTTCTTGCAGATCCAACCCCAGAAGGCTTGGACATGATGTTCAAGGCCTACCAGGCTCGACTTCAAGAAGGGCCTACAGCGGCAAACCTAGACAAGAGTTACCCCAGAGCAGATTTAGAGATTGAACGGATGAAAATGTGCATGAAAATGGTAGAACAAGCTCAAGCCATACTTGAGACTAGTCAAAAGTTCAATCAGACAAACTCTATCAAATCAGATTTGCATTTCCAGGGCTTACTAGAAAGATTAGAGCAATTGGTAAACAAACCACAAGTTTCTTTACCTCCACAGGCTCAACCAGTTATTGAAAGAGGAAGCTCACCACCAATGGGAGCTTATGTTCCTAATTCCACGGATCCAGGAATACCTCCTTCAATTCAACAGTACTCTCAAGAATTCTTGCGGGAAATACAAGAAGAGAAATGGGCCAAGGAGAAGGGTAATTCCCCTCCTATTCCTGAGATTGATGACCTTCATGATCAATTTCCCCAAGACATCCCATCTATTTACGAAGATGAAGCAGAACAACAAGAAGATGAAAGGTTAGATTTTGAATCTAATACCTTAGAAGAACTGCCTCAATTTCCAGGCCCATGGGAATCTGAATCTCTCCAGATTAGAGCTCCCACAATACTAGTAAGAAATGAAGACTCAGTGGTTCCAAGGAACACGGATGTCGTGAAGAACACTAAGGTTCAGTGTCATCTCACTGTAGAAGAGCTGCTCAAAGCAAAACCTGAGCTCTGGAATCATGTGAAGGATCAGGTTCCAGAACTTGATTCCAACATGCCAAAAGCAGGCTCCAAGCAAAGGGTACCAGAGATACCTCTAGACAAAATAGGGGACATGTGTGAGGGTGAAGAAGGTAATACTTATCTTCCCATCACCTACCAAGGTTACACAACCAAAGCAATCATAGATTCAGGTGCTGGTGTTGCTATTGCGACCACCTCCTTGTGGAAGCAATGGGGCAAGCCCACATTAAGACCAACTAGAATGAAGCTTCAAATGGCTGATGGTCATTTTGAAAGACCTCTAGGATTGCTAGAAGGGATCACTCTAACCACTTGTGGTGTAGAGTTTGAGCACACATTTGCTATATGTGACTTTGAGAAAAATAATGTCTTTGAGATGATCCTAGGAAGACCCTTCCTACGACAATTGCAAATAGTACAGGATTGGGGAACTAACTCCTTGTACTTACAGCACTTAGGGGTCACCACTAAGGTCAATTTGAAGGATTACACCTTCAGAGATGTACCACCCCTACAGTGGAATTCTATCCACAAAGCGAAAGAAGATTCCATCTCTGTGCATTCTGAAAGTTCACCTGATCCATCATGGCTGCATGAAGATACTCATTTGTGGATGTGCAAGGTCGCAAAGGAAGAGGAAAAACGTTTAAAGGCAAGAGAAGAAGGAACTTCACTAGGAGATAGACCAGTTAGGGACCCAGCCTACACACCGATGATCTTTCCAGATGAGGAGTTTGAGCCTCATGGCTGGCCAGAAATCTTAGCCACCATGGACATTGCTGTCAATGAGGAATAGTGGACACCTCATTCTGATGAGGAGGGTTATGATATCTCAGTGTTCATGTGTCAACCCTTGCTAGAAGAATGTGACCCTAGTGATGTCATAGAAGAAGAAGAGAATGACGATGATTTGGAGTCTATTGTGATGGATAGTTGCTTTAACTCAGAGCAGCACTATCTAGAAGATATAGGAGTGTTCACCCAGAAAGAAGAAGAACCTCTCACAAGTATTAAAACAGTAAACTCAAAGGATGGAAGTGAGAGTAGTCAAAAGAAAAAGAAAAGAAAAGTAGTGAAACAAGAAAAGGAGGAATCAGTGTTTGAAGTACCAGAAAACTTCAAGAAATATGAAGTTGACGACCGCAAAATTTTGGTACGAATGCCTAAGAGAGAGGCTATCATAGGAGAATCATACGATAATAAAGAAAAGACCAAGAAGATTGTAGTGACCATTGAAGAGAACGAAGAGAGATGCACATATATAGGAGATGACCTAAGTGCAAGAGAAGAAATGGAGCTCATAGCTCTATTAAGGGAATATAGGGATGTGTTTGCATGGCACTATAGAGACTTAAAAGGGGTAGATCCAAGAATTTGCTCTCATACTATCCCCATGACTGCTAATGCTAAGCCCACCAAACAGAAGCCCTACACATATAATGATACCTATGCAGCAAAAATAAAAGAAGAAATTGATAGGTTGATTGAAGCCGGATTCATCTATGAGATTGAGCATACCGAATGGGTGTCCCCCATTGTTGTGGTACCCAAGAAGAACGGGAAGTTGCGAGTGTGTATTAACCTTAAAAAAGTTAATGCCGCTACGATTAGAGATAGTTATCCACTTCCAATCACAGAACACCTTTTGGAGCGTGTTGCAGGCAAGGAAGTTTATAGCTTCCTTGATGGATTTTCAGGTTACAATCAAGTAGCCATTGCCCCAGAAGATCAACACAAAACAGCTTTTGCTACAGAGTGGGGAATCTTTGCATTTCGTGTGATGCCATTTGGGCTCACCAATGCACCTGCAACATTCCAAAGGCTCATGTGTCATGTCTTCAAAGAGTTCTTGCGAAAGAGCTTAGAAGTGTATGTGGATGATTTATGTGCTCATTCCCAAGAAAGAAGGGTTCACATCCCTAAGCTCAGACAAATCTTCAACAAGTGTAGAGAATATCGAGTGTGTCTAAACCCAGAAAAGTGTGTGTTTATGGTGCGTCAAGGTAAAATCTTAGGGCATATTGTTTCTAAGAGTGGAATCTCAACAGATGAAGATAAGGTACGAGCCATAGCGGAACTGCCAAGGCCAAGGAATGTTAAAGAGGTACAAGCCTTTATGGGCCATTGTGGATATTACCGTAGGTTTATCCACATGTACGCGATCATAGCTAGACCCCTTTATGCCTTGTTGTCTAATTTTGAGTGGAACGACGAATGCGAGAATTCTTTCAATGAACTGAAGAAACGTTTGTGCACAGCACCAATATTGACCACTCCTGATTGGAATAAGCCATTCCATGTCCATGTGGATGCATCCAATCATGCCATAGGATGTGTGCTAGCACAACCCACAGGTGAAGGGAATTTAGATTTGCCCATAGCATATGCTAGTAGACAACTAAACCCAGCCGAAAGAAATTATACCACAACCGAGCGAGAAGGGTTAGGCATGGTATATGCTGTAAAGAAGTTTAGACACTATTTATTGGCCAACAAGTTCAAGTTTTTCACTGATCATCAAGCTTTGTTATATTTGGTCAATAAACCTTGCAATACTGGACGCTTAGTAAGATGGTTCCTCTTACTAATGGAGTATGACTTTGAAGTTGTTGTCAGGAAAGGTAGAACCCACCTTCGGGCAGATCACCTTTCTCGCATTACTTCAGGAGAGTCACCACAAGGAGTGTCTGATGAACTACCTGATGCTTATCTGTTCAATTTGGAAGTTGTTCCTAAATGGGCAAATAAGTTGGTACCAGTCCTAACCTTCGGCCCTGCAAATAAGAATGTGAAAACATCACAAGAAGAAATTGTAAAATCACAAAAATATCACATATTGGCAGGAAGCATGTACAAGCAAGATACTGAGGGTGTATTAGCTTGTTGTGTCGAGGATGATGAACATAGTAGTTGGTTGCAGCAAGCTCATGAGGGATTGCTAGGAAATCACTATTCTAAACAACGAACATTGCAGAATTTGAAACGTTTAGGAGTGTATTGGCCTAGCATGGACAAAGAAATACATGAGTGGATCAAGAATTGTCCAATGTGCAGAGAGAGACCACCAGTGGAGCATGCGACCCTTTATCAAGTATCATTAATTCCAGATTGGAGTGCTCCATTGGTAGAGTTTATGAGATCGGGAAGATTACCCAAAGAGGCCAGTCTAGCAAGAAGACGAAATATGGAGCAAGAGGCTCAAGGCTATGCCTTAGTAGGAGAGAACCTATACCGGAGAGGTAAAGATGGTTACTTAAGACTGTGCGTTCATGAATCAAACTATTTAAGGGTCTTAGAGACTGCACACAGTGGTGTTGCAGGTGGACATTTTGGTCCTGACCGAGTGATTAAGACCATTCTGTTCTCAGGACTTTGGTGGCCCACTCTTCATATGGATGCACATACTTTTGTGAAGAAATGTGACACATGCCAACGTGCACAATATCCAGTTAGAAAAGACGAGATGCCTTTGAGGCCAATGATGGGAGGGCGTGCATTTTCCAAGTGGGGCATAGACTTCATAGGTCCTATTAATCCCCCTGCTAGAAACTCCCATGCAGAGTATATTATTGTAGCCACAGATTACCTTACCAAGTGGGTAGAAGTCAAAGCCACAACAAAGAATGATGCTCAGACTACGGCTAAGTTCTTATTCGAGAATGTGTTCACGAGATATGGACTACCAATAGAGTTGGTGAGCGATAGAGGCACACACTTCTTGAATGAAGTCATTGAAAATCTTCTCCAAGAATTCTTGGTGATACATAAGAAATCCGCCCCCTATCATCCACAAGCCAACGGACAAGCCGAGAGTACCAATAAGATCCTCTGTAACGTATTGACAAAACTGGTGAATAATAAACGCTCTGATTGGGACAAACAACTTCATCATGCTGTTTGGGCTTATCGAGTTGCCTACAAAACGGTACTCAACGCCACCCCATTTCAGATGGTCTTCGGACAGAACGCTGTGCTACCATTAGATTTCTTAATCCCTGCCTTAAAAGTAGCACAAGAGTATGAGTGGAATGGGCATGAATTGTCCTCTAGGATCTTTGATCTCGAACGCTTGGGTGAAACGAGGCTACGAGCGGCAGCAGGCATCTACGCTGCAAAGAAGAGGCAAAAGGCATACTTTGATGCACACATCAAGGATAAGGGATTGAAAGAGGGAGATCTAGTGTTGGTATACACACTAAAACAACATGCCCGTAAGTTGGAAAAAAGAGGATATGGACCCATGATCATTAATAGAATTTCCACTAGTGGTGCAGTTCAGTTGGCCACTCTAGAAGGAGATATCTTGCCAAACTATTTTAGTGGCTGCAGAGTCAAGCTATATCAAGAACCTCTTACTGAGGATATGCTAATGAGACTCAACACTGCTAAGAAGCGAAGAGAAGAAGAGTTAAGAGTGAGAGAAGAAGCACAGGTAGAGGCCAGAGAGCGTATTAGGCGAAATAAGTTAAGGCGATTAGGCCTAGATGTCAACTCAAAAGCCCCAAAATATCACATGGATATGTGTCAAAAGTCAGGCATTGCGACTTCTCAGGTCATTGACCGAAGACCCTTTGTGACCATAGAGATAGGACAAGGGAAGGGTGCAAGGACGGTGAAAGCATTGATTGACTCAGGTGCAGCAAGTAGTGCAGTTAAACTTTCCTACTGCCAAGACTTGGGGTTGAACATCAATCCCATAGAAGCTTATCTCATAGGATTGGGAGGTGTGGAAACCCCTTGTTTGGGCGAGGTGGAACTTCCCATCTACCTTCAAGATGTTCCAATGAAAGTCAAAGCGTTAGTATGTCAAGATGAGAACCTTACAGAACCACTTGTCTTGGGTCAAGATTGGATCTATGACCATGCAGTTAACTTAAACCTAAGAAGTCAAATTCTTCAAGTTTGGGTACATGAACAATGCATTACATTAGAATTAGAGAACTGCATGCTCCTAGATCATGGCACCACACACTCTCTTAGTTCTTCCAAGACTAATCATATGAAAGAAGATGTTGTATGTGTCAAAAGCTCTATGATGCAGAAGGAGTCAATTGTGGAAGACCAGGTTCGAAGGCGGGTGGATCTTTCTTCTTCTCCAAAGAATCAAGTAGCCACAGTAGTGAGTCCACCACACAAGCAAACACAACCATTCACGACAACTGCTACATCAAATAGAAAGACACCATTCGATAAAAAAGCAGTTCCGAGCATGAAGCAGATATGGGTACGCAAAGGAGAGCAACCACCAGCCTTGCCCCCACAAATCCCATCCATGCACACCAACAAAGCCAGAAGACGAAGGAAGCAGCTCAGACAAGCTCAATCACAAGGTATCCAACAAGTTTGGGTGCCTAAGAAGTTAGCTGCAGCTCAACAAGGGTAATTACAGATGTGGGTACCTAAGAAGCTCTTACATCCACAACAACCTATGTTCTCCCACATGCGAAAGGTCTCAACCAAGAAGCCAAAAAGAGAAGAGGGTAAGAACCATGTACAGAGACCGAAAGAAGATCAAATCAGCTCTTCAAGAATAGTAGGAAGACGTGCAAAAAGGATATGGGTTTGGAAGCCAAAAATACAAGCAGTCTTCATCGAACCAAAGCGCCAACCACACTGGATACCACAGTTCAGAACGCATCCGAAGAGGAAGGCGCCTGAAGTGATTTCTACAGTGCCAAATACTGTTCTACAATGGACTCCAATAAGGAGGATTACATCAGTTCGAGACTCAATGGATACCTCCACCAAGGTCGGCATCAACCTCCACGAATAACATCGAAAGCCTCGAACGAGCAACAACCATGTGCTCCTTGCACAACCCTGTCTTTTGCACCATTCAGGTCATGCATTTCCGAAGTATGCATTGATATAGGGCCACATTACACGGCCATGCATAGACACACTTGAGAATCCCATGCACAACAGCATAGTGACATATGTCAAACATTTCTATTGATACTAACTTTTGTGTTCTTGTTTTGTGATATCCTGTTTCTCTGAAAAAAAAAAAAAAAAAAAAAGGGGGAAAGAAAAGTGGGCGAGAGCTTGTTCCCAAGTTTGGCTTATGAAACATGAATGAGGCATGCTTAGTTGAAGGTGGAACTGTCGATTACTAGGCATTTATCAATTTGGATAGAAGTGTCTCTCGGCCAGCAGTGAGATTATTGCTGCCTTATCTGGAATGAAGAGCTTGAAGGTCCGCAACTTGAGTGATGCTTAACTACTTCATGTACCAGAGCATCCAAGGAGATATCTGCGAAAGGTAGTTCTGGAGGAGAAGACTCCTGCATATGGTGAGCTAAAGAGCATACGTGAAACTCAGCTTGGTGTAGTTACCTGATGTTGCTTGCCAAGGAATATAAAGCAATTCAATTCTCAGTATTTCCTGAACCAGTATGGAACAATAGCACTGGTGAATGGTCTATGTCAATCAGCATGGTAATCTCTTAGAAACCGGCACGTGTCCAATATTCCTCTGAGTGTCAATATAGGGAAGTGAACGTGCATGAGCCCAAGCTCAGAAATGCACATTGTTAGTGACAAATGTTGCCTTGAAAAGAGGAGAGGGGATCCACCACTCAAAAGATCTCATCAGTGGACAATCAACATGGACATTCATCAACAAGGTTCCATCCCAAAGGCCGAGTGTACAACACAAAGAGGCAAACATCCATCAACCTTCGCCATGGTAAGTATCTTTACTCTGGAAACACCATAACCATGATAGTTTAGGAAACCTCTTCGTCAGCATACCCTTGATCACTTAGCTCAAGACCCGCAATTTTTGCACCATACTTCTTCCAATGCATTTTCCAAGTAAGCATGCGTAGGGCTACATTACGAGGCCGTGCACAAAGCACATACTTT
>CM035421.1:97540908-97583408 GCA_020310875.1 Ceratopteris richardii | reverse complement strand
CTAATGCACTCTCTTTCGATAGTCCACAGAGTGCATGTATTTATAGGAATTTTTTATTACGTCGAAAAGAGTGGTTATAGGAGAGCGGCTTCGAAAAGCAAGCATGAAACTAAAATTTGGTAACTTTTCTAGAAAGCCATTGCTTTCAATAACAAAAACGGTGGTCTACAATGACCCTTATTCTAACCATTACTTTTGTAACTATTTCTAACAATAGAACCTTCTACGAGGGTTTATTTACAAAGTAAATAAATTATAATTCGGATTATTGATATCCACCCTTTCATGCCTTGCACACTCCTCACAAACCTTCAGCTGCTATATCAAAAACATCAAAAATACATTAATACATTAATAATTTAACACTCCAACAATGCATTGTTCAACATATTCCATAAGTTATAACATATCCTATGTTGTGGTCTACTTTTTTTAACTTTTTTTGGGCTATACATTTTTGGCTCTAGAATGTACCTCGAGTGGCCTTTTTTTTCAAAGTTGGGGTCATTTTCATGTTTCTTGACACTGTTGGACTCAGTTTTTGTATTAGTTTCACCAAAATCCCAACTTTTCATGCTTTCCAAACACACATGTTTTGTGCACATTTATCATGTGCTTTTTATCTCGCACGTGGTCCATATGGCCTATTCCCTCAATTTCCCACATGTTTCACATTTTCCATATGAATCATCTGTATCTTCCATGTTTTGGCATTTTTCTCACTGTCAACAACCCCAACTCATACTCTTTGCGCCTCATTTTATACCTCAACCTAGCCCCACCCTTCCCCCAAGGTGCCCTATCCTTGTTAGCCCTAAAATCCTCCCTACCCTTTCCTTCCTATCCTCCATTATCTTGCTTCTGCTTCTTCAATGAGCTAGTATCCATTTTTGGTAATTCCCTTGTAATTGTTCTTTCATGCTTTTGGTGGACTTGGTAACTGGTCATATGTCATTTTCAAGGTTTACAAAACAAGTGTCGAGGTGAACCCTCTCTACTCATGGTTTGGCTATTAGTTCTCCAAGATGGAGAGCCCATTAGGTGGTGGGCAAATGTTGATCCACTCAAAGGTCAAGTTGATTAAAGTCAAAGTGGTCAACTATTGAACGGATCAAAGATCAAAGTGATGACTTTTCAAGTGATGCATAGGTGGTGCAAAAGTGCAAAGTGGTGCATAGGTGGTGCACAAGTGGCCAAGAATAAGGGTGCACAGATGGTGCACAAAGAGTTTATTCACAATGGTTTTGTAGGAAATGTTGAATGCAAGTCGCAAATTGTCTTTTTGTAAGGTTTTCAAGGGGTTTAAGTGTTTTCAATTGTTCACATGAACCCTCCCTTATGCACACATTTTGAACAATTGAAGCCCAAAAGTGAAGTCATATGAAGAGGAAGCGGTACACAAAAGTGCATGTATGGCCCCACATTTGAAATTTTGTTTTTCCCCAAAAGTGACTACAGGACAAAAAAAGGAGTCGTTGGCTTTACACATCAAGTAATTTTTTGGAACATCAAAGTGAGCACCAAGATACACTATCAGTTAGAAGCAACATACCTAAATGAAATTGACACTCACAACAAGGCATTAGCATTCTTGGAGTTAGAATAAGCAAGAGAGATGATAGTCTACACTAGGAGAGAAGAGCAAGAGACACATTGAACTAGTGTGACACAAAGAAGCAAAGAGAGAGACAAGTGTGCAAGGAAGGTGATCAAGGGTGCAGAGAGAGAGTGCACAAAGAACCATTGAGGAAGACAATCAAGGTGGACCAAGGTACCATTGAGGAGGTGTGACAGAAGTTGGCCCTTCCTCCTACCATATTGGAAGCTTGAGTGCAAGGTGTGCACAAGAGCAAGCTAGTGGAGAGGGTGGAGGTCTTGTATAGAGAAGATAGACCGCACAAGGAATTTTGGTATCTTGCATGCTTATGTGTGTCAGAACAACAAGCTTTCATTATGTTTGAGGTGATCTTCATCAAACTCATCATTGGAATGATGCCACATATACTCCTTGTAGAGTATTATTTGCATTCATTTGTTAATTGAGAGTTTGATCATAGGATCACCCTCGTATGTAACTTGCAAAGCATTTAACTTTGTAAAAGGGAAAAATAAAAAGGCCTAGAAGCCACAAATTAGAAGTGTTTGGGATTGATTCTCAATCAATCAATCAAAAGGTAGATGTGATTTCAAATTTCCCTTTTCTTGGATTGTAGGGAAAGATGCCAATCAATCTAAACTAACAAATCTGCCTAAATTTGAATTCAAATGGATGAAGAAACGATGTCTTCATGTACTCAAGAGTCTATATAAAGACTTCACAACATTTCTACACTAAGTAGCATGATGATTTGAAGCAATACATATGCTTCTTGTTCATTGCTCGGTGCCACTTCAATTTATTGCTCCTTCCTCAAACTCAGTCAATTTGCAGAGAGTGCTGCTCTCTCTCTCTCTACAAAGCTCCAAATCTAGTGTTTAAGGTCTCATTGGAAAATTACTACTCTCTAGTTTATGCATACAAATTTTGAAATCATTTGATTCATTACTTTCATAAATATTGAAGATTTTGAGTCTCGGGATCAATCTCTACAACTCCCTGAAATTTTGGGATGACACCAGTTCAGTGTTAAGGTGATTTCTCCTTGTATAGTTCATATAAATTAGAGCTTTTATGCATTATAGCAAGCCAACTCTATGAATGACACTCCCTTAAGAGGAATCTTTCCAATTGTTATTGTGTTGGCTTCTCTCAGTGTTTGAAGTCATAACTTCCATCCATTTTAGAAGTTTCTTGTGAGCTAGTCATGGTGCAAGTTATCTGTTGTTCTTGTTGATGTTCCAAAGTACCTATTGGGTTTTATTGCACCAAAAAAAAACTCACAAGGTCTATTTTACATATACAAAGAGCTAAGGCTAGTCCTATGCTGGTTTGTTGGACCAACTTCACCACTTGACAACTAATCTTTCTAAGTCTCTCCAAGCTTCTCCAACTTTTCTTTCAGTGGTATCAGATCTAGATCAAGATGGGTGATGGCTTTCCCTCAATGATTGAGAAGCTTGATTGACACAACTATGTGGCTTGACAAATCAAAATGGAGGCCTATTTGCAAGGTAGAAATCTTTATGGAATTGTAGCAGGTGATGAAGCTATGCATATTCCAAGATCCAAAGGAGGACCTACACAAGAGGAGATAGATAAGCTCATACTTTGGTGTGCAAGGGATGCTCAAGCAAGGTCATACATACTCAACTCTATCTCTGATTTTCTATTACCACATATTAGAGGATGCAAGACATCTCAAGAGACTTGGGATGCCTTAGAGACTTTCTTTTCTGCTAGTACAAAGGCAAGGAAGAACCATCTTTGGAATGAGTTTAACCAAACCATCACCAATTTTGTTACAAAGGTCAAGGAGGTTGCTGATCAATTGCCATCCATTAGAGAGCTGATTGAAGAAGAAGCCATCATGAGGCAAATTCTCAATGGGATTAGAGGTGACAAGCAATGGCAATCTTTCACCACAGCCTATGATCTCATCATGGATGTGCAAACTCTAGAATTCAACATCTTTCTTGGAAAATTCTTCAATCAAGAGGCCAAAAATAGGATAAAGGAAGGTAACTTCTATCATGGTAATTCAACTAGTGCTCTATATGTAGATAAGAAGGACAAGAAGCTGAATGGCAAGAAGAAGGAAGAAGATGAAGAGGAGACTTCCCAAGCCAACTTTGCACGCAAGAGCAAGTGGAAAGGGAAGAAGAAAGGACCAAAGCATGACAAGAACAAAGGCCAAACTGTTCAACCTTGTGCCATTTTTTATAAGACCAACCACACCACTCAAAATTTCTGGTTCAATGGGAAGAGCCAGAAAGGAATTGGAAGAGGTGGATATGGTAGCAATAGAGGCAGAGGTGGACACAACTTCAACAATAACAATAGAGGCCATAATAGAAGGGACTTCAAAAATTATTCTGAAGACCAACAACATGAATACTCATTGCGCTTGATGAATCTAAGCCATAAGGAAGGTAAAGAGGATGATCATTTATTCTACATAGATTCAGAATGTTCAAATCATAAGCAACATAGCTCTCTTATATGATTTGGAAAGTCCAAAGCATAGACATGAAGTTCAAACAGGGGATGATACTAAGCACAATGTGGAGAAGATTGGTAATGTCAAAGCTTCCAATGGTAGGAAAAATATTTTGAGCAAGGTATTATATGTTCCCACTATCACTAAAAACATAATAGTTGTAGGTCAAATAGTTGAAAAAGACTTGCAAGTTAGGTTCACCCAACATGGATCTTTTGTGGAAGATCATGTCGAGGCTTCAAGAAGATAGCAAGAGATGAGAAGCATGGTAGGCTCTTTACTTTTGAAGTAGGAGAAACCAAAAACATAGCTTTATTCAACTTTGGGTCTCAAACCCTAAGTGAGCTTGAAGTGTGACATAAGAGTCTAGCTCATGTGAATGAAAGAGCCTTGAAAGATATATACAGGGATCAAAGTGTTCTTGAACTCCCAAACATCCACAACAACATATTGGACTTAGTACATACAGATGTATGGGGACCATGTTAAGAACCTTTATTGGCAAGATCAAGATATTATGTCTCATTTATTGATGACCATAATAGATGGACTATTCTATATTCTATCAAGAGTAAGAATGAAGTCTTTTATTGCTTCAAAAAGTATCTAGCACATATGAAAATAATACAAGTAGATCACTCAAGAAGCTCAGATCTGATGGAGGGGGAGAATACTTCTCCAAAGAGTTTGATGAGTTCTTGTAGGATAAAGGTATCAAAAGGGAAGTGACTACCAGGTACTCTGCTTAACTGAATGGAATTGCAGAGAGGAGAAACAAGACATTGGTTGGATCATCCAGAACAATGTTTGAAGAGAAGAGGTTGCCAACATTATCTATGGGCAGAGGCTATTTCAACTTTTGTGTACCTTGTCAATAGACTACCATCCAAATCACTTCAAGGTATGACTCCTTATGAAGCATGGTATGAAAGAAAACCTAGTCTTAGACATTGTGTTTGGTTGTTTAGCTTATGTTCATGTACCATCACAAATAAGAGGTAAGCTAGATAAAAGGGCAACAAAGGTAGTGTTTATTAGCTATGACTCAACTGAAACAGGTTATAGGTTCTATAATCCTTCAACCAAGCAATTCACTACAAGTAGGGATGTTTTGTTTGAAGAACATAGGTCTTGGTATGATGAAGACAAACGAAAGGTAACTCTACCATATGATCTTGATTCTGATTCTCATCAAATAGGAATCAAGCATGATACACGGGTCTAGGATCCAAGAAGTGATACAAATGATGACCAAGATGAAAGGGAAAAGAATTACAAACTATGAAATTCAAGAGGCAAATCAAAGATGCAGGAGTGTGGAGAATGCTCCAAGCAAGCACCTAGAAGATCAACAAGAGAGAAGAAACAACCAGAAAGGTATGGATATGATTCCACATTTGGTATAAAGCATTCAATCTACTTGGAAAAAGACTCAATTTTAGAGGAACCCTCAACTTATGAAGAGGCAAAGGGAAACCCTAATTGGGAAAAGGCCATAAAAGAAGAAACAGATGCATTGAAGGAGATGGACACTTGGGATTTGGTTCCAGTATCATCCAATCAAAAGATAATTGGTTGTAGATGGGTATATAAAGTTAAAAGAAACTCAGATGGATTCGTTTGCAGATACAAGTCAATATTAGTTGCCAAAGGATGGTCACAAACTCATGGTATAGACTATGAGGAAACATTCTCACCAGTTGCAAAGATTACTACAATCAAAACATTGATAAGTGTAGCTGCTGCAAGAAATTGGAGACTCCTCCAACTTGATGTACAAAATGCATTTCTAAATGTTCGGATAAATGAAGAGGTATACATGTCACAACCTCCAGGTTTTGAAAACCCTAATCATGCATCTTATGTTTGTAGACTTAAGAAAGCATTGTATGGATTGAAACAAGCTCCTAGAGCTTGGAATTATGCGATGGTTACATACCTTCAAGATCAAGGGTTCAAACCTAGCAACTCAGATCCTTCTTTATTCATCAAAAGAGATCACAATGAAGTTATCTATCTATGTGTATATGTAGATGATATTATTCTGACAGGTGATGATATAAATGGCATTCAAAGGATCAAGAGGATTTTAAAATCAGTGACTTAGGTGAGCTCACATATTTCCTTGGTATGCAAGTGATTAATACAGATGAAGGGATGTATCTCACTTCGAGAAGATACATTGAAGACCTACTTCTCAAGTTCACGATGGAGAACACAAAGCTTGCATGTACACCTTTGGAGATGAATCATAAACTTAGTGTTTATGAAGATGAGAAAATTGAAACATTAAAGAATATCAAAGCTTAGTAGGTAGCTTAATATATGCTACCACACAAGACCAGACATTGTGCTTGAGGTGGACATGATCTTCATCAAACTCATCATTGGAATGATGCCACAAATACTCCTTGTAGAGTTTTATTTGCATTCATTTGTTGTATTGAGAGTTTGATCATTGGATCACCCTCTTATGTAAGTTTAACTTTGTAAAAGGGAAAAGTAAAAGGCCTAGAAGCCACGAGTTAGAAGTGGTTGAGATTGATCCTCAATCAATCAATCAAAAGGTAGATGTGATTTCAAATTTCCCTTTTCTAAGATTGTAGGTAAAGATGCCAATCAATCTAAACTAACAAATCCCTCTGAATTCCAATTCAAAATGATGAAGAAAAGGCGTGATCATGTACTCAAGAGTCTATATAAAGAGTTCGCAAAATTTTTACACTAAGTAGCATGATGATTTGAAGCAATACATATACTTCTTGTTCATTGCTTGGTGCCACTTTAGTTTACTGCTCCTTCTTCCTCAGACTCAGTCAACTTGTAGAGAGTGTTGACCTCTCTACAGAGCTCCAAATCTAGGTTTTTAAGGTCTCCTTGGAAATTTATTAATTTCTAGTTTATGCATACAAATTTTCAGCTCATTTTTACTTTCAGAGATATTGAAGATTTTTAGTCTCAGGGTCATTCTCTACAAGTCCCTAAAATTTTGGGATGACACCAGTTCAGTGTTAAGGTGATTGCTCCTTGTATAGTTCATATAAATTAGGGCTTTTATGCATTATAGCAAGCCAACTCTATTTATGACACTAAGTGTTAGCACCCAAGGTCAGGAATGAGCTGCAAGAACATGTCAAAGAAGTGGACACACAAGAAGAAGGAGCAAGTAGGGAGGTCCAAGAAGTACATGTCAAATTTTCAAAAGGAATCCCTATAAAAATAGTGATTTTCATCACTAAAAGCCATTGTAAATACCATTTTATATTTTTGTAACTCATTTTGTTGGCATACAAAGCAATAGAGGAGTCATGCACAATACGGCAACAAGGCCAAATCATTTTTTCCCATGGATTATGTACAACTCAAGTGATTTTAATCACTACACAAACATTGTAAATCCCGTTTTTGGTAGAATAGACTCCATTTTGTGCAAGCCGAGGAGTCCTCGAGCTTGAGGAGTATTAGAAGTACCATCGTACCAATTTCCATAATTTTTAGACTTCGTTTGAACCCTCAAATAAGCCCTGGAACCTAATTTTTAACTAGGCCGGACACTAGGTCTGGACAGGGCCAAAACTAGTCAAAAAACTATAAAAAGAGCTAGAGAGCTCATTTTTGAGGTTAGATTGTTTGTGAATTGAGCTTATGTAAGAGACCTTTTGATTAATGCAAAGAACTCCATTGTTCCTCTCCTTGTTCTTGCCTTATGTGCGCGTGTGTGTATGTGTGTGCATGCTTGTGTGCTTCTCACTCACGCACTTGTGCCTTCACTTGCTCATAGTCTTCATACTAGTCCTCACGTCTCCACGGATTGACATTTATGAGGTGTATCTCCTCACGTTGGTACTCACCATTGTGCTAGAGTGACACCAAATTTGGCGCCGTTGCCGGGGAGAGAGCTTCGAGGACGAGCGTGTGATGGTAAGACGTCGAGTTGAGACATTGGAGTTATAGGTAATATCCTTCTTTCTCTTAATTTTTCTTCATTTTTTCCTTACTTTCGCATCACCATCATCACCATCATCATCTCCACCATCTCCCACCTCCATCTCCATCTCCACAAAAAATTTCAGTTTTTTGGTCATATTACACCCCCCACCTCATTTCCCTCATTTCATTGTGAGAGAGAGCGAGAGAGAGCTTGCATGCTATCTGTTTCTGGTGTGTTTTTGAGCTTTTGTTGCAGGAACTTGCTGTACCACCTCCTCCAGCAGTGTGCACAGGTACGACAGACTCTGCACAGGTCCCGAGACGACGACCTCTGTCTGTCGCGACAGACAGAAAAACTTACAATTTTGTGAATGCATGTTTAGCACGGTAACCTACACCATTAGGGCACTCTAAATCACTAGAAGTTTCTCAAAAATTTGCGTTTTTTCAGTCTATCGTGACAGACACCGTCTATCGTGACAGACACCGTCTATCGTGACAGACCGAAATTCCACGACAGACAGCGTCTATCGCGGCAGACCGAAATTCCACGACAGACAGCGTCTATCGCGACAGACACCGTCTATCGCGACAGACCGAAATTCCACGACAGACACCGTCTATCGCGACAGACACCGTCTATCGCGACAGACACCGTCTATCGCGACAGACAGAAATCCACGATAGACACCGTCTATCGCGACAGACACCGTCTATCGCGACAGACAGCCCCCACGATAGTTTGTGTCTATCGCGACAGACACCGTCTATCGCGACAGACATACATTTTTGGCAAAAATTAAGGGGTAAATTTTTGGAAATTTAGGCTAAATTTTGGGCATATTTGCACTCTCAACGACTCATACACTTGCAAAGGCCTTAGAAAAATGCATTAAAACCCTGAAAGGTTCTGTTTGTCTAAGTTAACCCCCTAAACCCTGAACGGTCATAACTTTTTCATACGAAATCCATTTTCTGAGCTCTAGGGCTTGTCGGAAAGCTCGTGGCATATACTACACGCCCTCAACTGTTTTTTATAAGAATAATGCGTTGATTTTCAGATAGGATAATTGGAAGTTGACACACCGAGGGGTAGAAACACCAAGGGAGCTCTAGAGGAAATTTCTAGCAATACAAAAGGGGGAATAAGGGTCATTAAAAAAGTGTCTGAAATAAATTGTCTGTCAATTGAAAGGTCTACTTGGAGCTAATCTTGGGACTTATGCAGGTCTATTGAGAAGCAATTGAGAGCGTCCAAGCAAGAGTTTTGCGCAAGCTTGAGAATCAACTTCTCGAGCACTAAAGAGCAAGGTTCAACAAGAAAGGTCGGAATACTCTCAACTCCTCTTCGTCAATTCCTAGCTTAGGCTAAGAACGATCAGAAGTAGGAGTAAGTTAGGGCGGCGATAGGCAACTACCAAGTTGAAGCATACCTAAACTTTCAAGCTCAAGCTAAGGGCATAATCCTTGTACTGTCGAGAATTTTAAAGGGAAAGAACTTAACGCGGAACGATCAACTGTAAGTGCGAAACAACATTCAAATATTCCTGACGACGTGATATCAGACAAGACCTTAAACACGATAAAATAACTAAAAAGAACCAAGCGACTAATATAAAGTAACCAGCAACAAGGTTGTACTCTGGGCAGAGAATTGGGCTACTTAGATAGGCATATGAACCTGAGATCAGGACGACATCTAGTAAGGGAGAGACAAAGCCTTAGATCTTCAGAGGCTAGTGTTAACCACACTGCTAGGTCTTGGGCCCAGCAGTTGAGCCACCACTCGTACTACCCTAGCTCTGAGACCAGTGAGTCAGAGATGTCTCAAGGCATGGACAGACCTACGGGAAGTTCAGGTGTGCCTTACTTGTACAGGGTAGAAGGCCCTTACAAAACACAGTTGGAATACCTTAGGACCAACCGATTAGGTGCTAGCATCTATGAGGACGGCCTAGGAAGATCCGTGGTCCAGATTAAAAACCCTGACCAATCCATAGGACTAGAGCACCCAGCTGTCAAGTTTGAAAACGGTGCATACCTGGACAAAGAAGGAACCATATACGTAGTCACCAGTCACCCAGATAGGACAGATGAATTTGGGAATGTAATCTCCGAAGCGGACTTAGGTGACTTGGAACAAGGAAACATGGGTGTAGAACCTAGAACCCCTCGAGGCAAATCTGTTCTCACTAGGATTATCACACCTGAGTGGGTTCCCCAAGACAACAAGAGCATAGAGTTGCTCCTCAATCGAGAAACTGACGAAGCCTTTTGGAGGTATAAATCTAATCAGCCAATTGATATAGGAAATATCATGATCTACGAGTTTAAGGATCCTGATAGTCCAGGCAGAGTGACCTACTTAGATCACGCTTCAGAACGGATCCTTGCGGTTACGGAAAATGATAGGCATGCTTACACTTGGAAGGGTGAATTCATTTTCCCCCAACCAAGATCAAATGTATCCTATGGTCACCCTGGGGCTGGAACATCCCAAGCTCATGGAATGCAAAGGGACAGAAGTAGAGATAAACCAGAAGTAAGCTTTGCCAATCCAGTGGGCAGAGAAAGAACGAGGACGGAGACGAATAGGGTAGAACCTGAGGTGCTTAGAGCTCACAGGAACCAAAGAAATGTGGATGGATTCCCTCTGCCGAGACCTAGAGAGCACGCAAGAACTCTGAGACCGACTCAGCTAGTTAAGTCCATGAAGAATTACTTTGATGGCACAGGAGATCCCTATGATCATGTGGCGGAGTTCAAGCAAGTCTTGAGAGCTGAACAAGTGGAGGATCTATTCACGCAGTACAATGCCTTCGGTCTAACCCTTAGGAACACAGCACTTACATGGTTTCAGCCATTGGATGAGCGCGAGTTCAGGAGCATAGACCAACTCCTAGAAGCATTTATTATTGAATTCTCCAAGAGTGGCATAAGACACAATACCTCCTCACTGATTCACAGCTTCAAGCAAACCCCTCAAGAGACTGTGAGACTTGCAGGAAGAAGGTTTAGGCAATACCTTGAAAGATGTCCTGTTTCGGAGCTACCCACATCTGCCAAACAAGTAGCCTTATTCCTTGATGGATTGCTGAGTACGAAATTGAGATCCTATGTGTATCTGAAAGACCCTAGGACTATAGAAGAGTGTGTACGCATGTGCATTGACATTGAAGATAACCTAGGGGAAGAACTAGAGCTTTCCAAAATCTACAAAGATTCAGATAGTGCATCTAGTCACTCTTCCACGCAATCCACATCAATTGAGGAACTCGCAGAGAAAGTAGCTCAGAAATTAGGGGTAACTAGTAAACAAATCCCAAGGTTTGCCCCTGTGAAAAGGTGCTACACTTGTGGTGGTGACCACATGGCGAATGTCTGCCCCATTATGGCTCAGCCCCAAGTAAATCCTAGTAGCCAGTACTGCACCATAGAACGGAGATACACCAATCACACCGCACAAGATTGCCCATACAACAAGCAGGCAGTTAGGCAACCCCACCCTCAGCCATACCCTCAGCAGCGAAGATACCAGAACCCGTACCCTCCACAACCATATGGCAGGCCACAACAAAATTTCCAACCTCAATATCAAAACCAACAAAGGCCTCAGCCTGTGCTAGCACAACAACCCCCAGCCCCAGCTAATGTGATTCCGGTAAAGTATACTGCTGCAGAAGAGAACCTGAATAGAGCTATAGTCCCTGTAACATCCTTGCTTTCTGAAAGTGACCCGAGTGACCATAGCTTTGATTCTACACATGTTGATAGCCCCCAGGCCTACTATATGCAGTCTCCTGAGCATGGTGAGTCCTATTATAGCGAAGAGACAAACGAACCTAGTTGGGAGTCAGATTACACGAACGTCATGTATGCAAACCCCAATCCTAGGCCTCAATCTAGGCAAGTAAGACCTCCATTCCCAAGAGGACCGTGCTACAGATGCCAAGGAGATCACTTCATTCGTGATTGCCCCTTACCTCCACTTACACAAAACCAGTCAGTGACGATCCAAGGCTTTTGCCAAGATTGTGGAAAAGAGCATCTCTTACGAGATTGCCCAAAGAACCCCAATAATATGTCAAAAATCACGCCCATCAACGTTATTGAGTTAGTGGTAGATTCCAGCGGAAGTATTACTTCCACTGCACCCGTACAGGTAGTCACGAGAGCTCAAGCAGTGAAGCAAAACCAAGGGGTAGGCAAGGAAAAGAGTCCAGACGCTAGCGATACTGAGAGCCAAAATAAAAAGAGAACAAGAGCTTGGAGAGATAGCCGCGAACGCATGAAAAGGCAATGGGCAAAGAAGATGATTGAACTTGAGGAAAGTCTACGAGAAACCAAGGCTAAAATCATAGAGATCACATCTCAACCGCACTCTCACACATTCCCACCGCTACCATCCCCATCACCCTCCATCCCTCCACCCTCTAAGACACCCCACGTAACCCACCCACCACCCCAAACAGGATCAGTATTAGCTGATCCCACTCCTGAAGACATAGACATGATGCTTAAAGCATATCAGGCCAGAATCCAAGAAGGGCCAAACGTCACGGATCATGACAAGTGCTATCCCAGAGCTGACCTAGAGATAGAAAGAACCAAGCTGTGCGCGAAAATGGTCGCATTGGCTCAGACTATGTTTGAAGCCAGTCGCCTTTTCAATTGCTCGGGCTCAGCCAAGACGCAATTACACTTGGATGGATTCCTAGAGAAGTTAGAGGGAATAATTGCAAGATCTGCCAAGGAAGAAAAAAATCAAGAAAAAGATAAAGCAAGCAAAAACATGAACCATCCCCCATCGGAAGTTTATGTGGCCAATTCCACTAAACCAGACAACTTCCCCTCCTTAGAAAGAATAGAGAGGCTAATTGCACAATCAGAAAAGGAATCTGCCCCTCAAAGAAAGGAAAGGGCAAGAGAACGGATAAGCAAGCCTCTTCAGGAAGCCCATGTGCCTCCTCAAGAAGCTTATCTTCCCCCCCAAAAGGCACATGAGCCTCCCTCGAAAGCTTGCGTACCTCCACAGGTTGCCTACATTCCTTCTCAGGAAGCGTATGAGCCTGTTCGGAAAAGTAATAGAATAAGTAACCCTCCCCAGGAAGCTTGTGCTCCAGCCATCTATGAGAACGAGGAGAGAGCCAACGATAGAATAAGCCCTCCTTCCCAGGTTGCTTATGCGCCTAATTCTACGGAGCCAGACACTTCTTCTTCTATGAATCGGTTTGCACCAGACTTCCTACGAGAGATTCAAGAAGACAAATGGGATAACGAAAGTGAAGTCGCCCCTCCCTTTGAACTTGTGGATGATGCACACGACCAATTCCCACAAGACATCCCATCTATTTACGGGGAACATGAGAGTACTCAGTCTCACGAGAGATTGGACTTTGAATCTAATTCCATACAAGAGTTACCCCACTTCACAGGACCATGGGAAGCAAAGTCCACCTGTATGAGAACACCTACAGTCATGGTAAGAAACGAAGATTCAGTCATACCTAGGAACACAGAGGTAGTGAAGAATGCTAACGTGCAGTGCAATCTCAAGTTAGAAGAGCTACTCAGGGTTAGACCTGAATTATGGAAACATGTAGCCAAACAAGTACCAGAGATAGCAAAACCTCGTTCTCAGGTAGGATCCCATAGGACAGTGCCAGAAATTCCCTTGGATAAGATAGGAGATATGTGTGAAGGTGAAGAAGGGAACACCTATCTTCCCATCACCTACCAGGAGTACACCACCAAGGCAATTTTGGACTCAGGTGCAGGAGTTGCAATTGCCACTACTTCCCTATGGAAGCGTTGGGGCAAGCCGGCACTCAGGCCAACGAGAATGAAATTGCAGATGGCCGATGGTCACATAGAGAGACCCCTAGGATTGCTAGAAGGAATAACTCTCACCACTTGTGGTGTCGAGTTTGAGCATACATTTGCCATATGTGATTTCAGCAAAAATCATGCCTATGAGATGATTTTGGGAAGACCATTTATGCGACAGTTGCAAGTGGTACAGGATTGGGGAACCAACTCCTTGTATTTGCAACACTTGGGTGTTACGACCAAAGTCAATCTCAAGGATTATTCTCATAGAGATGTCCCTCCTATCCAATGGAATCCCATCCATAGAGCCAAAGATGATACAGAATCGGTGCATTCCATAGGGTCTGGATCCTCATGGATGCATGAAGACACTCACTTATGGATGTGCAAGGTAGCAGTAGAAGAAGAGAAGAGAGAGAAAGCCAGAGAGGTAGGTGCGAAAGAAACCCATAGATCAATCCAAGACCCAGCCTATGCACCTGTAGTTTTTCCAGACCAAGAATTTGAACCTCACGGTTGGGCAGAAATTTTAGCAACAATGGACGTAGCCATCAATGAAGAACAATGGACTCCTCACTGTGATGAGGATGGCTATGACATTTCAGTCTTCTCCATAGAGCCAATCATGGGAGAGGCAGTTCTAGAAGAATGCGAACCTAGCCCTGATGCATTTGAGGATGCAAGTGACTCCGATCTAGAGTCAATCATTATGGACCCACCATTTGCATCAGATGAAGAATACTTCCATGAAGTAGAATTTCAACCCCAGAGGCATGGAGAGGTTACAACTAATGTAAGATTAGCAACACATGTGACCCCGAAGGAAGAAGGAAAGAAACGAAAGAAGAGAGAAGCCTTACCAGAAGAGGAAGAATCTTTGTTTGAGGTCCCAGAAAATTTTAAGAAGTATGAGATAGATGACAGGAGAGTCATGATAAGAATGCCTAAACGAGAGGCACAATCAGGAGAGGCCTATGATAACAAAGAAACCACCAAGAAAATAGTAGTGGCCCTAGAAGAAGGAGAGGAGAGATGCACGTATATAGGCCATGACCTGACAGAAGAAGAAGAGCACGAATTGATTGCCTTGCTAAGAGAATACAGAGATGTATTCGCTTGGAGTTACAAGGATTTGAAAGGTGTTGACCCGGACATATGCTCACACACCATCCCCATGACTTCAGATGCCAAACCCTCGATAATTACGCTGCTAAGATCAAAGAAGAGATAGATAGATTGGTTGAAGCTGGATTTATTTATGAAATTGAGCACACTGAATGGGTATCCCCCATCGTAGTGGTGCCCAAGAAGAATGGCAAGCTGCGTGTGTGCATTAACTTGAAAAAGGTTAATGCAGCCACAATTCGAGATAACTATCCGCTTCCCATCACAGAACATCTCTTAGAAAGAGTGGCAGGCAAGGAAGTGTACAGCTTCCTTGATGGATTTTCTGGCTACAATCAAGTAGCCATAGCTCCAGAGGATCAGCATAAGACAGCCTTTGCCACAGAATGGGGCATTTTTGCTTTTAGAGTAATGCCATTTGGGCTTACCAATGCACCAGCTACCTTCCAGAGGCTGATGTGCCATGTGTTTAAGGAGTTCCTGAGGAAGAGTTTAGAAGTCTACGTTGATGATCTTTGTGCTCATTCCAACATTAGACAAACCCATATCCCTGAACTCAGACAAATCTTTGACAAATGTAGAGAATATCAAGTCTGCCTGAACCCAGAAAAGTGCGTTTTTATGGTCAGGCAAGGCAAGATTCTGGGACACATAGTGTCAAAGAATGGCATATCTACCGACGAAGAAAAAGTGAGAGCCATAGCAGAGCTACCTAGGCCAAAGAATGTCAAGGAAGTACAAGCTTTCATGGGGCATTGTGGTTATTACCGACGATTTATACACATGTATGCTGTCATTGCAAAGCCCATGTACGGGCTTCTGACTAACTTTGAGTGGACAGATGAATGTGAGAATTCCTTCCAGGAGCTTAAACGAAGATTATGTTCAGCACCAATCTTGACCACACCAGATTGGAATAAACCATTCCATGTTCATGTGGATGCATCCAATTATGCTATTGGATGTGTGCTTGCACAACCTACTGGTGAAGGTAATATGGATCTTCCAATTGCCTATGCCAGTAGACAATTGAATGCGGCTGAACGGAATTACACCACTACGGAGAGAGAAGGCTTAGGCATGGTATATGCAGTCAAGAAATTTAGACACTATTTGCTTGCAAATAAGTTTAAATTTTTTACTGATCATCAGGCATTGCTATACCTCGTAAACAAGCCATGCAATACAGGAAGATTAGTGAGATGGTTTCTCTTGCTCATGGAATATGACTTTGAAGTTGTGGTAAGGAAAGGTAAGACTCATTTGAGAGCGGATCATCTCTCTAGGCTCACATCGGGAGAAGCCCCACAAGGAGTGTCAGATGACCTTCCTGATGCTTACTTGTTTAATTTGGAAGTTGTACCGCAGTGGGCCAAGCCATTGGTACCAGTATTGACATACGGGCCTAATCATCCAGTGATAAACACACGGAATAGAGAGGTTGTAAAAGCCCAAAAGTACCACATCATGGCAGGAAGCATGTACAAGCACACAGATCAAGGGATCTTGGCTTGTTGCGTAGAAGAGGATGAGTACGCTAAATGGTTGCAATTAGCACATGTAGGTGCATTAGAGCAACACCATTCAAAGCAACGAACTTTACAGACTCTAAAGAGATTCGGAGTGCATTGGCCAACTATGGAAGCGGATGTCCAAAAGTTGTGCAAGGAATGCCCAATCTGTTGCACTAAACCACCAGTGGAACACGCCACTCTTTATCAAGTATCCATTGTGCCAGATTGGAGTGAACCTCTAGTATCCTTCCTGAGGACAAACACATTCCCTCCAGACATGACTCTGGCTAGGAAAAGGAGTTTAGAACAAGAAGCCCTGGATTACTCACTTATTGGTGATAACCTATACAAGCGTGGTAAAGATGGTTACCTGAGGCTATGTATCCATGAAAGTGAATATCTTAAGATCTTAGAAACTGCTCACCAAGGTGTAGCAGGAGGACACTTTGGACCAGATCGGGTGATCAAGGCAATACTATTTGCGGGGTTCTGGTGGCCTACCCTTCACATGGATGCACATACCTATGTGAAACGGTGTGATGTCTGTCAAAGGACTCAGTATCCTATACGCAAAGATGAGATGCCACTGAAACCTATGATGGGTGGACGTGCATTCTCTAAGTGGGGAATAGACTTCGTAGGTCCTATTAATCCCCCAGCTAAAGGTTCTCATGCGGAATACATCATTGTTGCAACAGATTATCTCACCAAGTGGGTAGAGGTAAAGGCTACGACAAAGAACGATGCTCAGACAACTGCTAAATTCTTGTTTGAGAATGTGTTCACAAGATATGGGCTACCTATAGAACTAGTGAGTGACAAAGGCACTCACTTCTTGAACGAAGTGATTGAAAATCTACTCCAAGAATTCCTGGTAATACACAAGAAGTCTGCCCCCTATCACCCTCAAGCTAATGGACAAGCTGAGAGCACTAATAAGATTTTATGCAATGTACTGACGAAATTAGTGAACACTAAACGCTCTGATTGGGACAAACAGTTACATCATGCTGTTTGGGCATACCGAGTTGCCTACAAAACGGTACTCCAAGCCACCCCCTTTCAGATGGTATTCGGTCAAAACGTTGTGTTACCCTTGGACTTCTTGATCCCTACATTGAGAGTAGCACAAGAGCACGAATGGACAGGTCATGAGCTCTCCTCTAGAATTTTTGACCTTGAACGATTAGGAGAAACAAGACTGAGAGCAGCGGCAGGAATATATGCAGCCAAGAAGAGACAGAAGGCATATTTCGATGCCCATGTGAAGGATAAAGGCTTGAAAGCAGGAGATCTAGTCTTAGTCTATACACTGAAACAACACGCGAGGAAGCTAGAAAAGAGAGGCTACGGACCTATGATTATCAATAGGATCTCCACGAGTGGAGCAGTACAATTAGCCACGTTAGAGGGTGATGTTCTCCCTAACTATATTAGCGGATGCAGAGTCAAGTTGTATCAGGAACCCCTCACGGAGGAAATGCTGAGCCGACTCAACACTGCTAAGAAACGCAAAGAGGAAGAAAAGAGAATTAGAGAAGAAGCTCAAGCAGAAGCTTTAGAACGCATCAGAAGGATGAAATTACGAAGGCAAGGTAGAGAGCAGCCTAGGACAAATGACTATGCAGATCAAGGATATCATATGGCAATGTGTGAAGTCGCAGGAACCAGCTCACATAGGATAACTGATCGACGTCCTTTCGTAACCCTAGATATAGGACAAGGAAAGAGTGCAAGGACCGTAAGAGCCTTGATTGACTCAGGTGCAGCCACTAATGCTGTTAGAGTGTCTTACTGTCAAGAGTTACAGTTAACTGTCAATCCTGTGGAAGCATATCTCATAGGATTGGGAGGCGTGGAAACCCCTTGCATGGGCGAGGTGGAACTTCCCCTCTACATTCATGATGAGGCAATGACAGTTAAAGTACTGGTGTGTCAAGATGAGGATCTCACTGAACCTCTAGTCTTGGGTCAAGATTGGATCTATGACCAAGCAATTAACTTAAACCTAAGAAGTGGACTTCTCCAGGTTTGGGTCAATCATAGTCGAGTTACAGTAGAATTAGACAATGGAGCACTCAAGGAACTAGGAAAGGCACAGACTCCTGGTCCTTCCAGGGGTACACATGAAGATGACCATGCTGTTCTTGTTCAAAACCATGTGTTGCAGAGGAATGATATTTGCGAAAAAGGAGTCAGGGATGCAATGGAACTCCCTTCTTTTCCAAAGGCCAGAAGGAGGCAGCAACCAAAGGTGGATCAAAGGCAGAAGAAGCAGAGTACTACCTATGTCCGAGATCAAAAGTACCTACGCAGCAGAATGTCCCAGAAAGTAAACCAAGTGTGGGTGCGGAAAGGCGAACACCCGGTTGCACTCACGACAACCACACGGGCAAAGCTTCTTACTAGTAACCAACAACGTGACGCCACTAAGAAGTCTGTCAGAAATTCTTCTGCTAAAGTGAAATCCATTTGGGTGCCCAAAAAGTCGATGAAGGCTAGCCCACAATCAAGACAAATTTGGGTGCCTAAGGCTTGCTTGAGGGCACAAGTAGCTACGCCAAGGCCACAACCTATGCAGCATAACCCAACTACGCGTACAGCCCGTATTCACTCGTTCTCAACACTCAGGAACACACCAAGAACCAAGAGCACGCATGTAATCACTTGTAAATGGGTCCCTAAAAGGCCTCATGTTCAAGCTGATACACCTATAATGTTCTCTAGCGCCCCTACGAAACCAAAGGAAAAACCCAGCCACTGCATTTGGCAGCTTAAGACCTGTAATAAACCCCCCGACCCCAATTTGTAAATTCACCCCCACTTACTAACGGCATTAGTCTCCTAGGAATACCCAAACATTAACTACACACACTGTCTTCGTGCACTTACTAACCACTAACTCACCATCTACCTCATGTTAATGTTGTAACGGGGACAACAACGGATTTATTCTGTCCATTACGATGTTAACACATGATTCTATATTCTCACAGAATCAGAAGGCAAGAAGTAAAATGGCAGAAGCGACAGGTTTGGGCTCACAAGTAGGGATACTTACTGCAGGAATTGATCTGGACAGTCTACCTGTGGATGTGCCACCAACTGAACGACCAGTGGAGCTGCAGCACCTTCAGCAAATCCCGGTGCCGGATCCACCTACAGGGATCACGGAAAGAGTCCATGCCAATTCTCATTGGTTCAATGGCATGCCAGGTCCATTAGGAGAGGCCAAGTATATCTGGGAGTCTAAGTGCGAATATGACAGATCATGGGTTCGATTCCAATTTTTCTCCAAGGAGTTTGAGACTTTACAGAACACCGAGGATCTCCAGACTATATGGCAACGAGCAGGGCTAGCAGAATACTTTGAAGCCCCACTACCTAAACCAGATCTCCTCCGATGCTACTATTTGATCTCCACATTACAAGCTAATGAAGAAAAGGACAAACCCGGATCATTTGTTCTTCCCTCCTTGCTGGGCAACAACGAGTTGAAGAGGTTTGAACTTACTGTGGAGTTGGTAAGTGACGCTTTGAATATGCATGGCACGCATGTACCCTCTGAAAAGGATGCTCTTGTTCCCACTAACATGAAGGATAGGAAACTATTGAAGCTTAAAGACATGGCAGCACTCACCCCGAATGTGTCCATCCCTCTCCGCATGTGCATGCAAAATTTCGCCTTTCCCGGCCAAGACCGATTCACACAACCACACAAGAGGATCTGGTTCGCTCTCTACTTAGCGGAAGCAGGTGCGTTACCCATTAAGCTACCGGTATGGATTATAGATCAATTGTATGAAGCAAACAAACGGTCTTCTAGGAAATTAGTGGTGAATGGATGCTGTGCAATCACACGCATCATTTACCGGTGCCTAGCGTACGATGTCCCCATTGAACGTGCCTTAACTTGGGCACAATTACAAATGTTTAAAAGGCTCAAGACGTCCACACATCAATCCAAGCGCATGAGGGGTGCGATCCCTTGTGTCCAGACAAGGGAAGTCCTGACTACTCCTGAGGCATCACCACTAAGGGAGGCCACTGTACCTCCCTTTACCATCAGGATACCCAGGTCGGAATCTGACACTACGACACAAGCTACCCCATCGGCTCCTCCTGTTCCACCTGAATTCGAATTTGCTGCCACTGGAGATGCTGAAGGACTGGACCCCCAGGACTTCGAAGCATTCCTACAAAGTACACAATTCTCTGATGTGGAGTTTTATTCAGAGGCAGAGGAGCAGGGCACATCCTCACGAAGAAGAAGAAAGTCTACAGACGGTCGACATGTACATTGGAGTGACGCTCAGCAAAGTCAACAACAAGGACACCTAGAAGAAGAAGGTGCGTATGAAGAGGAGACCACTGAAGCCCCAGCCTATACGGCAGAACTTCGAAGGCTGTATCAGATTATGGAAAGAGTGCGATCGCAACAACTACTCACCGAACAGAGTAGCAGAGTACTCATGACTCAGTTGTTGGAAGAAGCAGGAGTGGACTCAGAGTATAGGGAAGGTCTCTTATTGATGGCAGAAACATATGGGGTAGTGGAAGCAGTGCGCACTGCCATTCAGAGGTCCCCAGTTCAATATGACCCACGAAGGTTCCAGACACGACCTCGCTCAGGTAAGAATATCCAAATTCCCATTACAGTTGCAGAAGAGCCAACTACTACATCTGAACCTATCAGGACAACCTTCCAAGCAACCGAAACAGCTAGCCAACAACACCCAGTCACCCATGAAGAGTCCACCGAACCACTACCACCCACACCCCCACCATCACCTCCTAGAGCAGAAACAGTGGAAATCACATCGACCACCCAACCCACTGACCCAACCTTCATCTTTCGTACTCCCATCTCTAGTTCCACCCTATTCTCTACCACTGATAACCCAATCTTTGAAGCAAACCCCATCACTACACAATCCACCGAACCACTCCTAGAGCCTGCCCTAGGGCAACCATCCCCCATGCCCTCAGCCATGGGTCATCCTGACCCTAGATCCACATTCATGGGCTTCCCTGCTACCACGCAACCCTTCCAGCCCTCCTCAAATTTAAGACCTCAACCCCCGACATCTCTCTCTCCATTTCTACAATCCCTCCATGACCTCCTTGCTAGAGCTTTTCAACCAGGGTCTCAACCATTTCCTGTCTTTTCAGCTCCCCACCCCACTTCGCATCTATTCACCACTTCCACACACACACCACCTACCATCCCAATGTATATGGCAGACCCCACACTCACACCCACTCCTGAAGGTATGGACATTTCACCACCCACGGCACCTCCCCCCACGATTTCACCTCCTCCCATTCCCCCTCCACCAATTTCACTCACACACACAACTTCCGTAGACACATCATTCACTGTTTCCCTTCCCCAATTCCCTTCCCATGCATCTCCCACTGTAAACACCACCCACTCATCTATAGGAAATGCATTGGACACCATGTTGGCTTGTATATCAAATTTAAGGACAGATTACATTCAGCTCCAGCAACAAAACGAACGCCTGCACGAGCACTCAGAGACACTACAGCACCACCTTGCGGCACTAGAAGAGGAAAATGCTCGCCTCCACACACAGTTCCAAACTCTCCAAGAAGCTCATAGCATATTGGAGGTACAGTTACAGAACGTAGATCAAGAAGCGGTGCAGGTGGTAGAAGGTCACCTACGGACACAGCTGGAACGCAACTCAAAACTTCAGTGAAATATGGCACTACTCAAACGCCATCTTGCGGCTGCTCAAGAAGAGAATAGACGCCTGCAAATACAAAATCAAGAGAACCTGGAGGCAGCTATTGAGAGCACACCGGGGGCACCCATCAGCCCATCCAAGTTTCAAGCAGTGACCCCTGATAATATCAAGATCATATTGGAAGACTATGCCATGCTGCTTGAAGCACATGATAAGCTATCAGAGGAACTGGGACAATTGAAGCAGGAACACCAACAAGGACCAACAGCAGCCTCTCCAACCACCCCCTCCGCGGCTTCACTTCTCACAGACGCAGAGGCCATAAAAGATCTCCAGAAACAGGTCACTGAATTGCAAACACGCCTACTACAATATGAGAGACCATCTTCCCCTCCAGAGGCTCCCACGGACGAAGAAGTTGTGCAAATTCCTGTGGAACAAACGTTTGACGAAGAATACGATCCGCAACCATTCCCAAGAGGCCAACAAACAGAAGAAGCGCAGGACACATTCGAGGCACCACGGCCCCCATGGCTACGTCAAGTGGAGGAAATCGGGAGTTCGCACGAAGAACGCACAGTAGTGCAAAATCAGGCCATGAGGGTCATAGAGGAAACTGTATTACAATCGGCTTACTTTAAGAACCTGTCATCGAGGCGCCTGATCCTCTCATCTGAACTCCAATACAGGCCGTATTATATTATCTTGGCTGATTATAATGCAGAAATACAAAGAGTCACGGGTCAGATTCCTACCTTTGCGACCCAATTTCAACCCGAAGACCTTCCTCCAGAGGTGCAAAAAGGCAAAATTCGTCAACCCACATGGCGGCAGAAACTTCTAGAGACATATCCTGAAATGCTACGCACATGGAACAACGCGCCTTTACACCTCCTGTACAATCCATGCTACGGTCCAGTCCCACGCCGCAGGTCTTGGAAGGCATTCAATATCAAGGTACAGAACAACGCGCAATGCAAGGAATGGCTGAACTACCCGTACATTGCGCCACCACAGGGACCACCGTCGGTAGCATATATGATGGGAACCATTCGCCACTGGATGCCGCGCTTGAAACCCATGCAAGATGTAGCAACGCAAATGATGCTTAAAATCTTAGATATGATGCAAGTAGTCTTGAAGACCTTTAGAAATGCAGCCGCACCACAGGTACGTCTCCCGGGGTTTAGCAATGGAAATTACGACTTGGTGTATGACATGAGCACCACCCCCAGTATTCGTGTGGCTTACGCTTGGCATGCACGCATCAAATACCTCCCTGCCTGCTACAAACAGACCTTCGAAGAAATGTTCAGATCAGGTTTCTGGGAGTATCACTCGGAGATTTTCGCACCAAAGCCAACACATCTGCTCCAACTGTTTGCTTGTGAACAAGCAATGTACTCAGAGTACTACACCACCCCGCAACCAGAGACCCCTGGTGCAATAAATTGGGATGCATTGGAAGCTGATCTAGCAAGAGGCTTAAGGATAGGAGAACATGAACTGGCCACCAATGTCATCCAATATTACATCGACAACCCGAGAGAACAAAGGTCTGTCAGGGGCGACAGACGCTAGGAAGGGGGGAGTGTTGGCATACAAAGCAACAGAGGAGTCATGCACAATACGGCAACAAGGCCAAATCATTTTTTCCCATGGATTATGTACAACTCAAGTGATTTTAATCACTACACAAACATTGTAAATCCCGTTTTTGGTAGAATAGTCTCCATTTTGTGGAAGCCGAGGAGTCCTCGAGCTTGAGGAGTATTAGAAGTACCATCGTACCAATTTCCATAATTTTTAGACTTCGTTTGAACCCTCAAATAAGCCCTGGAACCTAATTTTTAACTAGGCCGGACACTAGGTCTGGACAGGACCAAAACTAGTCAAAAAACTATAAAAAGAGCTAGAGAGCTCATTTTTGAGGTTAGATTGTTTGTGAATTGAGCTTATGTAAGAGACCTTTTGATTAATGCAAAGAACTCCATTGTTCCTCTCCTTGTTCTTGCCTTATGTGCGCGTGTGTGTATGTGTGTGCATGCTTGTGTGCTTCTCACTCACGCACTTGTGCCTTCACTTGCTCATAGTCTTCATACTAGTCCTCACGTCTCCACGGATTGACATTTATGAGGTGTATCTCCTCACGTTGGTACTCACCATTGTGCTAGAGTGACAATTTTGTTCAAGCCAAGGAGTCCCTGAGCTTGAGGAGTATTACAAGTACCATCCTACCAATTTTCATAATTTTTAAACTCCGTTTGAGCCCTCAAATAAGCCTTGGAACCTAATTTTTAACTCGACCAGACACTAGGTCTGGACAGGGCCAAAACTAGTCAAAAAACTATAAAACGAGCTAGAGAGCTCATTTTTTAGGTTAGCTTGTTGTAAATTTCACTTCTGTAAGAGAACTCTATTGTAATCGAAGCTTTGGATTGTTCCTCTCTTTGATCTTGCCTTGTGCGCATGTGTGTGTATGTGTGTGCATGCTAGTGTGCTTCTCACTCACACATTTGTGCCTTCACTTGCTCATGGTCTTCAGACCAGTCCTCATGTCTCTACGGATTGACAAGTAAAGGAGGTGGTGCTTATGCTTGAGCTACACCAAATTTTGGCACCGTTGTCGGGGAGAGAGCTTCAAAGATGAGTGTTGTGATGGTAAGATCATGGATTTGCAACGTTGGAAGGTAAACAATATTTTTTGTTTTTTTTTTTTCTTGTCCGTCTTCATCATCACCATCTTCATCTTCATAGAATTATTTCATTTTTTAGTGCATTTTCACCATTTTCACATCATTTCTCATGTGTGGGAGTGCACGAAAGAGCTAGGAAGTGCTTGAGAGTGCATGCATCTGTGTTTTTCATGATTTTTTGCACATTTGGGCTCGGCACAAAAATTTGAATTTCCTACCTAAAAACTCAGAAAATCGCAACTTTCTCAGAAAATCACGATTCTCAGGAAAATTCAAAAATTTTTCATGCCTAAAAATTTTGGAGAAAATCGTGATTCTTTGGACTTGAGAAAATTTGAGAAAATTGCGATTCTTTGCAAGAAAATTGCGATTCTGTAGAGTTAACATTTTGAGAAAATCGAGATTCTTTGGATTTGGAGAAAATTTGAGAAAATCACGATTCTCTACAAGAAATTCGTGATTCTCTAGAAGAAAATCGCGATTCTCTCGAGTTAGCATTTTTAGAAAATAGTGAGACTCTCTATTTGGAGAAAGTTTGAGAAAATCATGATTCTTTCCAAGAAATTCGTGATTCTCTGGACTTAGTCATTTTTGAGAAAATTGTGATTCTCTACAAGAAATTCGCGATTCTTTGCAAGAAATTCACGATTCTCTGGACTTAGGCATTTTTTAGAAAATCGTGATTCTCTGAAAGTGAGAAAATCGCGATTCTCTGGTAGAAATTCACGATTCTCTTGACTTGAGGAAATTTGAGAAATTCATGATTTTCTACTAGAAATCCACGATTCTTTGCTAGAAAATCGTGATTCGCTAGAAGAAATTCATGATTCTCTACACTTGGGCATTTTGAGAAAATCTCTAAAAGTGAGAAAATCACGATTCTCTTGAAGAAGTTCGCAATTCTCTAGACTTGAGAAAATTTCAGAAAGTCGCGATTTCCCAGAAGAAAGTCTCGATTTCCTAGACTTTGTGCTTTTGAGAAAGTCGTGATTTCCTCGAAGAAAGTCATGATTTCCTAGAATTTGTGCTTTTGAGAAAGTCACGATTCCCTGCTAGAAATTCGCGATTCCCTGGACTTAGTGAGTTTGAGAAAGTCACGATTTCTTGTAAGAAATTTGCAATTCTCTACTTGGAAGATTTTGAGAAAGTCGCAATTCTTTGGATTGTGGATATTGAGAGAAGCGCGATTCTCTGATAAAAAAAACACGACTTTTTGGTTGCCTAATTTGCAAAAAATCATGATTCTGTGAGAGGTCCTATTTGCTTGTTTTGACCCCCAGAAGGTTGATTAGACATAACTTTCTCATACGAACTCCGTTTGGAGTGATTTTAAGCTCATTGGAAAGCTCGTTTTGAGTACGACAAAAGCATCCACTGGCTAAAGTAAAACTAATACATGGAGTTATAGATATAGTATTTTGAAGTTGACCCTTAGGAGGGAGTAGGAACTCCAAAGGATTTTGAGCAATATAAAGGAGAATTTGGGGACTAGAAGACAAAGCTTATGAGCCTGAGATCTGGTAGACACCTAGGCAAGGATAGACAAAGCATTAGATCTTCTAAGGCAAGTGTTAACCATACAGCTAAGTCTTGGGCACAACAACTAAGTGGTTATCCCTACGTGCTAAGTTCAGACACAAGTGATTCAAAAATGTCCTTTCGCATGGAAAGACATGCAGGTAACTCAGGCATTGCCTATCTACAAACACCAGAAGGTCCCTATAAAATGCAATTGGAATATATTAGGAACAATCAATTAGGTGCTCGCATCTATGGGGATGATCTGAGGCGGTCAATTGTCCAACTCAAAAATCCCGATCAACCCTTTGGACTTGAACACCTAGTGGTTAAGTTTGAAGATGGTTTATATATTGATAAGCAAGGAACCATGTATGTGGTTACGAGCTTACCAGACAAGGTGGATGATTTTGGAAATATCATTCCCGAGAACAAGATAGGAGACCTAGAGCAAGGAGACCTAGGATGAGAACCCAAGACCCCTAGAGGCAAATCAGTCTTAACCAAAATACTCACACGAGAATGGATTGCCCGAGATAACAAAAGCATAGAATTGTTTGGAATAGAGATATAGATGAATCTTTTTGTAGGTTTAAGACGAATCAACCTAGCAGAGCAAGAAATGTGACGATATGTGAATTTAAAGATCCTGATACCCCAAGCAAAATGGTCTACTTAGACAACACATCGGAGAGAGTGTTCATGGTAACAGAACCTAGTAGAAATGCATACACTTGGCAGGGTGAATTGATTTTTCCTCCACCAAGATCTAATGTTTCCCATGGCCTCCAAGGAGTAGGATCATCCCAGGCTCATGCAAACCAAAGGGAAAGAGCTACAGAGAGACCTGAGGTAAGCTTTACACACAATGTGGGTAGGAGACAGATCAAGATTGGAAGGTGAAGGACATGAAGGAGAGAGACATCAAGCACATAGGCATCAAAGAGTTGAACATGATTTTCCATTGCCTCGACCCCGTGAGCACCCAAGAACCCTTAGACCCTCTCAAGTGGTCAAGGCAATGAAGAACTATTTTGACCGGACAGGAGATCCTTATGACCATGTGGCCGATTTCAAAAAAGTGTTAAGAGCTGAACAGGTTGAGGACTTGTTCACTCAGTTCGAGGCATTTGGTTTGACCCTCAAGGGTATCATGTTAGCTTGGTTCCAGCCCCTAAACAGTCACAACTACCAGAATATAGGTCAACTGCTAGAAGCATTCATTGTAGAGTTCTCCAAGAGTAGCATCAGGCACAATACATCATCCTTGATCCACATGTTCAAGCAGACATCCCAAGAAACAGTGCAACTTGCAGGAAGATGGTTCAAACAGTACTTAGAAATATGCCCTATTCCAGAGTTACCCACACCGGCCAAACAAGTGGCCTTGTTTTTAGATGGCTTAGTAAGCACCAAGTTAAGATCATATGTGTACTTGAAAGAGCCTAGATCCATAAAAGAGTGTGTGCGGATGTGCATTGACATAGAAGATAACTTGGGTGAGGAGTTAGGATTGTCCAAACTCTTTAAGGATTCTGATAGTTCTACTAGTCATACTTCGAGAATCTCCATGGAAATAGATGAGATAGCTGAGCAAGTGGCCAAGAAGCTAGGATTCCAAAATAGAAAAACACCAAGAGTCACCTCATTGAACCGATGTTATACTTGTGGAGCGGACCACATGGCTAACGTTTGCCCAATGCAAAACTAGAACATGAGAGAAAAGAATGCCCCATATTGCACTATCGAGAGAAAATACACGAACCATACGGCTCAAGATTGTCCCTATAATAGGCAGGTTGTTAAACAAACTTATTGGCAACCTTACCAACAAGGTAGGTATCAGAACCAACACCAACAGCCATATTATAGGCCACAACAACAATATCAACCTCAATACCAATAGTAATATCAACCTCAATACCAACAGTAGTATCAGGCACCATATAGGCCACAACCAATCCTAGGAAATGAACCAAGAGCTCTTGCCAATGTAATTCTAGTTAAGCATGCAGTGGCAGAGGAAAACCCTAATAGAGCATTGGTGCCACTAACCCCATTGGTCTCAAAAAATGACTCTCATGCTCATAATTCTAACTACTCCCATGAAGATAGTCCACAAGTCTATTGCACTGAGTCACCTGAGCATAGTGAGATTTATCCACATCAATATGAGGCACCACCTATGGAACCAAATTGGGAGCTAGAATATTCTAATGCCATGTACACAAATCCTAACCCTAGGCCCCAATTGAGACAAGTGAGACCACAAACCTCTAGATGACCATGTTTTCGATGTCAGGGAAACCATTCATTCGTGAATGCCCCCATCCACCAACTCTGGGACAAGGATAGGCAATCACAATACAAGCTTTTTGTCCTCAGTGTGGCAAAGATCATCTCTTGAGAGATTGTCCAAGAAACCCCTTTAGTGCACCCAAGGTTACACCCATTAATGTGGTAGGCTTAGTGGTGGATTCAAGTGTTAGTAGTAGTAATGTGGCTCCTATACAAGCATTCACCATAGCACAAGCCTTAAAACAGGATAAACCAGCTGAACAATCAGAGTCAAGCGAGTCAGGAGAGCCTAGTAAGAGAAAAACAAGTACATGGAAGGATACCACAGAGAAAGCAAATCGCAAGTGGAATAAAAAGTTATCTAAACTAGAAGAAAGCCTGAAAGAAGCGGAAAAAAAAAATAGAAGAAATTGCATCTCAAAGCCCCTCGCATGTCGAAACTCCATCCATGCCACCTCATCCCACCCCACCACCCATTGTAAATAGAACACAACCAGGGTTATTCTTGCAGATCCAACCACAGAAGTCTTGGACAAGATGTTCAAGGCCTACTAGGCTCGACTTCAAGAAGGGCCAACCATTGCAAACCTAGAAAAGAGTTACCCTAGAGCAAATTTAGAGATTGAACAGACAAAAATGTGCATAAAATGGTAGAACTAGCTCAAGCTATGCTCGAGACCAATCATTTGTTCAATCAAAAAAACTCTATCAAACCAGGTTTGCATTTCCAGGGCTTACTAGACAGATTGGAGCAGTTGGTAAATAAGTCGCAGTTTTCTTTAACCCCAAAGGCTCAACCCGTTGTTGAAAGAGAAAACTCACTACCAATGAAAGTTTACATTCCTGATTCCATAGATGTTGGAACACCTCTTTCAATTCAAGAGTACTCTCAAGAGTTCTTGCAAGAAATACAAGAAGAGAAATGGGCCAAGGAGAAGGGTAATTCCCCCTCCTATTCTTGAGATTCATGACCTTCATGATCAATTTCCCCAAGACATTCCATCTATTTACAGAGACCAAGCAGAGGAAAAAGAGGGTGAAAGATTGGATTTTGAATCTAATTCTTTACAAGAGTTGCCACAATTCACAGGCCCATGGGAATTTGAATCTCTCCATATCAGAGCTCTCACAATATTGGTAAGACATGAAGACTCAGTTCAGTGGTTCCAAGGAACACTGATGTCGTGAAGAACACTAAGGTTCAGTGTCATCTCACCATAGAAGAGCTGCTCAAAGTAAAACCAGAGCTGTGGAAGCATGTGGTGAATGAGGTCCCTGAACTCGATCCCAATGTGTCGAAAGGCTCTAAGAAGAAAGTCCCAGAGATACCTCTAGACAAAATAGGAGATATGAGTGAAGGAGAAGAAGGCAATACTTATCTTCCAATCACCTACCAAGGTTACACAACCAAAGCTATCTTAGATTCAGGTGATAGTGTCGTGATTGCGACCACCTCCTTGTGGAAGCAATGGGGCAAACCTGCATTAAGACCAACTAGAATGAAGTTTCAAATGACAGATGGCCATATTGAAAGACCTCTAGGATTGCTTGAAGGGATAACTCTAACCACTTGTGGTGTAGAGTTTGAGCACACCTTTGCTATATGTGACTTTGGAAAAAATAATGTCTATGAGATGATCCTAGGAAGACCCTTCCTACGACAACTGCAAATAGTACATGATTGAGGAACCAACTCCTTGTACTTATATCACTTAGGGATCACCACCAAGGTCAATCTAAAGGATTATACCTTCAGAGATGTACCACCTATATACTGGAATCCTATCCACAAAGCACAAGAAGATTCAATCTTTGTGCATTCTGAAAGTTCACGTGATCCATCTTGGATGCATGAAGATACTCACTTCTGGATGTGCAAAGTCGCAGAGGAACAGGGAAAATGCTTAAGGTGAGAGAAGAAGGAGCTTCGCCAGGAGATAGACCAGTTAGAGACCCAACCTACACACTGATGATCTTCCCAGATGAGGAATTTGAGCTACATGGCTAGCCAGAAATCTTAGCCACCATGGACATTACTGTCAATGAGGAACACTGGATACCTCATTGTGATGAGGAGGGTTATGATATTTCAATGTTCATGTGTCAACCCGTTCTAGAAGAGTGTGACCCTAGTGAAATCATAGAAGAAGAAGAGAATGAAAATGATCTAGAGTCAATTGTGATGGATAGTTTCTTTAACTCAGAAAAGCACTATTTAGAAGGTGTAAGAGTGTTTAACCAAAAAGAAGAAGAACCTCTAACAAGCATTAAAATGGTAAATTCGAAGGATGGAAGTGAGGGTAGTTAAAAGAAAAAGAAAAGAAAAGCAGTGAAACAAGAAGAGGAGGAATCATTGTTTGAGGTACCAAAGAATTTCAAGACATATGAAGTTGAAGACCGAAAAAGTTTGGTATGAATGCCTAAGAGAGAGGCCATCACAGGAGAAGCATATGATAATCAAGAAAAGACCAAAAATATCATAGTAACTATTGAAGGGGACGAAGAGCGATGTACATACATAGGAGAAGACCTAAGTGCAGAAGAAGAAATAGAGCTTGTAGCTTTATTAAGGGAATATAGGGATGTGTTTGCATGGAACTATAGAGACTTGAAGGGAGTAGATCTGAAAATTTGCTCTCATACGATCCCCATGACTGCTAACACCAAGCCCACCAAACAGAAGCTCTACACATATAATGACACTTATGCAACCAAGATAAAAGAAGAAATTGATAAGCTGATTGAAGTTGGATTTATCTATGAGATTGAGCATACTCAATGGGTGTCCCCCATTATGGTGGTGCCCAAGAAGAACAGAAAGTTATGAGTGTGTATTAACCTTAAAAAGTTAATGCCATTACAATCAGATATAGTTATCCGCTTCCAATCATTCAACATTTATTGGAGCATGTTGTAGGCAAGGAATTTTATAGCTTCCTTGATGGATTTTCAGGCTACAACCAAGTAGACATTGCCCCGGAAGATCAACACAAAATGGCCTTTGCCACAGAGTGGGGAATCTTTGCATTTCGTGTGATGCCATTTGGACTCACCAATGCACCTGCAACATTCCAAAGGCTCATGTGTCATGTGTTCAAAGAGTTCTTGCGAAAGATCTTAGAAGTATATGTGGATGATTATGCTTATTCTCAACAAAGAAAATACCACATCCCTAAGCTCAGATAGATTTTCAACAAGTGTAGAGAATATCGAGTTTGTTTGAACCCAGAAAAGTGTGTATTCATGGTACATCAAGGCAAGATCTTAGGTCATATTGTTTCTAAGAATGGAATATCAGTAGATGAGGACAAAGTTAGAGCCATAGTAGAGTTGCCAAGGTCGAGGAATGTTAAAGAGGTACAAGCCTTTATGGGCCATTGTGGGTGTTCCTGCAGGTTTACGCACATGTATGCAATCATAACTAAACCTCTTTATGCCTTGCTGACAAAGTTTGAGTGGAACGACGAGTGTGAAAATTCCTTCAATGAATTGAAGAGACATTTGTGCACAGCACCAATATTGGCCACCCCTGATTGGAATAAACCATTCCATGTCCATGTAAATGCATCCAATCATGCAATAGGATGTGTGTTATCACAACCCACAGGTGAAGGAAATCTAGATTTGCCTATAGCATATGCGAGTAGACAACTAAATGCAGTAGAATGAAACTGTACAACAACTGAAAGAGAAGGCTTAGGCATGGTATATGCCGTGAAGAAGTTAGACACTATCTCTTGGCCAACAAGTTCAAGTTTTTCACTCATCATTAAGCTTTATTATATTTGGTCAATAAACATTGCAATACAAGATGCTTAGTAAGATGGTTCCTCTTACTAATGGAATACGAATTTGAAGTTGTTGTTAGGAAAGGTAGAACCCACCTCAGGGTGGATCATCTTTCTTGCATCACTTCAATAGAGTCACTGCAAGGAGTGTCTGATGAACTACCTGATGCTTACCTGTTCAATTTAGAAGTGGTTCCTAAATGGGGAAATAAGTTGGTAGCTATCCTAACCTTTGGACCCGCAAATAAGAATGTGAGAACAAACAAAGAAGAAATTGTAAGATCACAAAATTATCAAATATTGGCAGGAAGCATGTACAAACAAGATACAGAGGGTGTATTAGCTTGTTGTGTTGAGGACGATGAACATAGTAGTTGGTTGTGACAAACCCATGAAGGATTGCTAGGAAATCACTATTCTAAAAAACAAACATTGAAGAATCTGAAACGTTTAGGAGTGTATTGGCCTAGCATGGACAAAGAAATACATGAATGGATTAAGAGAGGCCCCAGGAGCATGCCACTCTTTATCACGTGTCATTAATTCTAGATTGGAGTGCTCCATTGGTAGAATTTATGAAATCAAGAACACTACCCGGTGAGGCTAGTCTAGCAAGAAAACGAAGCATGGAGCAAGAGGATCAAGACTATGTCTTAGTAGGAGACAACCTATATCGAAGAGGCAAGGATGGTTACTTAAGATTTTGCATTCACGAATCAGACTATTTGAAAATCTTAGAAACTGCACATAGTGGTGTTGCAGGTGGACATTTTGGTCCTGACCGAGTAATTAAGACCATTCTATTCTCAAGACTTTGGTGGCCCACTCTTCATATGGATGCACATACCTATGTGAAGAGATGTGACACATGCCAACGTGCCCACTATCTGATTTGAAAAGATGAGATGCCTTTGAGACCGATGATGGGAGGACGTGCATTTTTGAAGTGGGGTATAGACTTTGCAGGTCCTATTAACCCTCTAGCTAGAAACTCCCATGCATAGTACATTATTGTCGCCATAGATTACCTTACAAAGTGGGCAGAAGTAAAAGCCACAACAAAGAATGATGCTCAAACAATGCCAAATTTCTTATTTGAGAACGTCTTCACAAGATATGAACTACCAATAGAGTCAGTGAGCGATAGAAGCATGAACTTCTTGAATGAAGTCATAGACAACCTTCTCCAAGAATTCTTGGTGATACACAAGAAGTTTGCCCCCTATCATCCACAAGCTAATGGACAAGCCGAGAGCACAAATAAGATCCTATGTAATGTATTGACGAAACGTAAATAATAAATGCTATGATTGGGACAAAAAGCTTCATCATGCTATTTGGGCTTATCGAATTGCCTACAAAACAGTACTCAATGCCACCCCATTTCAGATGGTCTTCGGATAGAATGTTGTGCTACCATTGGACTTCCTAATACCAGCTTTAAAAGTAGCACAAGAGCATTAGTGAAATGGACATGAATTGTCCTCTAGGATTTTGGGTCTAGAACGTTTAGGTGAGACGAGGCTATGAGCGGATGCAGGCATATATGCTGCAAAGAAAAGACAAAAGGCATACTTTGATGCACACATCAAGGATAAAGGATTGAAAGAGGGAGACCTAGTGTTGGTTTATACACTAAAACAACATGCTTAAAAATTGGAGAAACGCAGATATGGACCCATGATCAATAATAGAATTTCCACTAGTGGTGCGGTTCAATTGGCCACCCTAGAAGTTGACATCTTGCCAAAATATATTAGTGGTTGTTGACTCGCCAAGCTATATCAAGAACCTCTTATAGAGGATATGCTAAGGAGACTCAACATTGCTAAGAAGCGAAAAGAAGAAGAGATAAGGGTTAGAGAAGAAGCATAGGTAGAGGCTAGAGAGTGCATTAGGAAAAATAAGTTAAGGTGACTAGGCCTAGATGTCGATCCTGAAGCCCCACGATATCACATGGCCATGTGCCAAACATCAGGTGCAATTGCTTCTCAAATAATTGGCCGACATCCCTTTGTGACCTTAGAGGTAGGACACGGAGAGAATGTAAGGCCGATGAGAGCATTGATTGACTCAAGTACAGCAACTAGTGCAGTTAGACTTACTGCCAAGACTTGCAATTGAACATCAATCCCATAGAAGCCTATCTCATAGGATCGGGAGGTGTGGAAACCCCTTGTTTGGGCAAGGTAGAGCTTCCCATCTATCTTCAAGATGTTCCAATGAGAGTCAAAATGCTAGTGTGTCAAGATGAGGATCTTACGGCACCACTTGTCTTGGGTCAAGATTGGATCTATGGCCATGCAGTCAACTTAAACGTAAAAAGTCAACTTCTTCAAGTTTGGGTACATTAACAATGCATTACATTAGAATTAGAGAATTGCATGCTCACAAATCTAGGCATCACAAATACTCTTAGTTCTTCTAAGGCCAATCTTAGAGCAGAAGATGTGGTAGGTGTCAAAAGCTCTATGCTGCAAGAGTCAATCATGGAAGAACAAGCTCAAAGGCGAGTGGATCTCCCTTCTTCTTCAAAGACTAATGCAGCCACAATAGTTCCACCACAAAGGCAAGCACAATAGTTCAAGACAACTGCTATATCAAATAGAAAGACACCATTCAACAAGAAAGTAGTTCCGAGCATGAAGCAGATATGGGTACAAACAGGAGGACAACCACCAGCCTTGCCCCCACAATCCCCATCTAGGCAAGCCAACTAGGCCAAAAGACGAACGAAGAAACTAGGACAAGCTCAACCACAAGGTATCTGCCAAGTTTGGGTACCTAAGAAATTAGTTGCAGTTCAACAAGGACAATTACAAATATGGGTACCCAAGAAGCTCTTACATACACAACAACCCAGGCTCTCTCACATGAGAAAAACCTCAACAAAGAAGCCAAGGCAAGGCAAGGGTCAAAACCAAACACGAAGACCAAAAGCAGATGAACTCACCTCTTCAACCAGAGTCAGAAGACCAGCAACAAGGGTATGGGTATGGAAGCCAAAAGCACTAGTAGTCCCCACATAGCCAAAGAACAAACCACGTGGGATACATAATTTAAGAAACCATTTGAAGATGAAGAAGCCCAAGGTGATCTCTACGCATTTGAACATGGTTCTCAAATGGATCCCTATAAGGAGGAATGATCAGTTGTCATCTTGAGGTCCAATGGACACCTCTAAGTATAGCTTGCATCAACATTCCCAAGTAACATCAGAAGCCTCGACGTGCAACAACCATGTGCCTTTTGCATAGCCTTGTCTTTTGCACCATTCATGTCATGCATTTCCAAATTATGCATTAATATAGGGCCACATTATACGGTCGTGCATAGACACATTTGAGAATCCTAGGCACATGAGACACTTTTGACATATGCACATTATTTTATTGGTACTAACATCTTTCTTCTTGTTTGGTGACATTGTTTCAAAAGAGAGAGAGAGAGAGGGCTTGTTCCCAGGTTTGGCTCATGAAACATGAATGATTCAGGCTTAGTTAAAGGTGGAATCGTTCATGGCTGGGCAATTATCAGTTTGGATAGAAGTGAGTCTCAGCTAGCAAATGACATTATGGCTGCCTTATCTGGTAGATGTCCAAAACTTGGCATGAACATGGCATCCACAACTTTTGTTCCCCCTTACCATGGTAGGAGGGAAGAGCTTGAAGGTCCGCAACTTGAGTGATGCTTAACTACTACATGTATGAGAGCATCCAAGGAGATATCAGTAAGGGGTAGTTCTGATACCCTGCAAGTCCTTGTATGTATACTAGGTGAGAGGACTCCTGCTTATGGTGAGCTAAAGAGAATATGTGAAACTAAGGTTTGGTGTAGTTACCCAATGTTGTTTGTCAAGGAATATAAAGAAATTCAATTCTCAATATTTGGCAAATGTTGCTTTGAAGAGAGGGGACAAGACCAGGCACTCAAAGAATCTCATCAATGGACCATCAACAAGGGCATTCATCGACAACGATAGACCAGCCCATGGTCCATCACGATGACAGGTGTGCAACACAAAGAGATAAACATCGATCGACCATTCACCATGGTAAGCATCCTTACTTTGGCAATATCATAACCATGATAGATTAGGAAACCTCTTCATCAGCATACCCTTGAGCACTTAGCTCAAGACCTCCACTCTTTGCACTACACTTCTTCCAATGCATTTTTCGAGTACGCATGCATAGGGCCACATTACAAGGTTGTGCAAAAGGCACATACTTTCTTCAACCCATGCACTAACCCATCACTCATTATGGGTTACGAGTACTTGGCATAGGGCCAAAACTAGTCAAAAACTATAAAAAGAGCTAGAGAGCTCATTTTTTAGGTTAGTTTGTTGTAGATTTGACTTTTGTAAGAGAACTCTATTGTAATTGAAGCTTTTCATTGTTCCTTTCTTTGGTCTTGCCTTGTGTGTGTGTGTGTGTGTATGTGTGTGCATGCTAGTGTGCTTCTCACTCACACATTTGTGCCTTCACTCGCTCATGGTCTTCATACCAGTCCTCACGTCTCTGCAAATTGACAAGTAAAGGAGGTGGTGCTTACACTTGAGCTACACTAACTTAAGAGGAATTTTTCCAATTTTAACTATGTTGGCTGCTCTAAGTGCTTGAATCCATCCATTTTTACAAGGTTCTTATCAGCTAGTCATGGTGCAAGTTATCTGTTTTGCATCAACTTATTCTTGTTGATGTATCTATTGGGTTTTATTTCACTAATCACAAGCCCATAAGGTCTATTTTACATATCCAGAGAGCTAAAGCTGGTCCTATGTGGGTTTGCTGGACCAACTTCACCACTTGACAACTCATTTTTCTAAGCCTCTCCAAGCTTCTCCAACTTTTCTTTCTCTATGTGTGTGTGTGTGTGTGCTTTTTTCATTTAAGCACTCTATGTAGAGAATGTTTTGTCTTATTCTAGACACAACCATTGTATTTCTCATTGTAATCAAGATACAGAAGCTTTCGGTGTAAGTGTTTTTACTTCTTCTTCTTCTTCTTCTCTTCTCTTGCAAATACTCAAGTCCCATTTTCGCTAAAGAATCCCCCAATAGGCAGATATCTCAATAGTGTAGGAGTGCTAAGCCAATTCATGCACTCATCAAGAAGATCACACATGGATGGATCTAAAAGAGTATTTAAGTACCTCAAAGGTACAATCAATGAAGGTATATTATATCCTTACTCTTTAGATTTGGATATCAAAATCTATTCAAATCCAGATCAGGCAGGAGCTAAGGATGATAGAAGAAGTACCTCTGGTTACTTAGCATTTGCAGGCTCAAACCTAGTGTCATGGAGTTCCAAGAAGCAACCAACAGTTGCTTTATCCTCAATTGAAGCAGAGTATAGAGGTTTGGCCATAGCAACTCAAGAGGTAGTATGGTTAAAAGCATGGATAGATTTGGGACTTGTGAGTTCCAAACCTCACATACTTGGGGATAATGTAAGTTCCATGCATCCAGTAGCAAACCCTATTTTCCATGCAATAACAAAACACGTAGATGTTCATTACCACTTCATCAGGTAGAAGCTCATGGCAAAGGATATTGGCATTTCTTTTGTTCCAACTGAAAAGCAAGTAGAAGATATGATGATGATGGCACTTGATGGAATAAATCTTTGTAGATTTAAATCAATGGCAGCAATTCAACCTATTAGAGAATGAAGACACAAGCATACTTTAGTTTGAGGGGGGATTGTTGGAACATCAATCTTAAACTATGCTTGAGATGGATTTGATACATCAAAAAGCTATCAATTGGATTATGTCAAAAAATATCCATTGAAGAGTTCTTTTATTTATGCTCATTTATTGTATTTTTTATAACTTTTTTATGAGTAATTTACAATGTAAAATCCTAGAGCTTTATACATGTAGAAGGATAAAAGGGGAGCTAAAATTCCACGAATTTGAGGTGGTTGATCTTGACAATCAATCAATGAATCAATTACCTTAAAGTAGTAGATCAAATTAGATCTTCACTTTTCATAGATTGTGGGAAAGTGAATTGATTCTCTTCAAAAACCTATTCCACCTTCATTTTAATTCAAAATACACTTGTAGAGTTCGTGAATCACTTCAAGACCCTACACAAATACTTCAAATCACTTGTACATCACATGGAAGCAATATACATATACTTTTGGCCATTATTGTCTTGCTCCTTCACTTCTCTCCACCATCTTCTTCAACAATAGTGAAGTTGCAGAGGTTGATGCTCTATCTAAAGAGGTCTAAATTGGATTACTAAGCATTCATTGGGGAGATGCTGATGTCTAGTGTATTTTCAAATTTTCAAAGCATTTGGTTTAGTATATTTTGAGAAATCTCAATTTTACTGTCTTGGGTTCTATCTCTAAGCATCCCTGAAAAATAGGGGGTTACCTCTATTGAGTCTCAAGTTCATTCTAGAAGCACATCTTGCTTATTACTTGTACTCTTGTGCATTTAAGACACTCAACCATATGTGTATCATTCCTTTAACAGGAAACATTTTTATTGTAATCATGTTGGCTGCTATGAGCATTTGAAGTTGATTATTTCATCCAAACATAGCAAGTTTTTGAGCTAGTCAATGTGCAAACCTATCTGTTTTGTATCAACTCTTTTTCTTGATGCTCCAAAGGAAATAGGGGATTTTATTGCACTAATCACATGCCTATAAAGCCTATTTGATTCTCAATGAGCTCAAGGGATGGTCCTCTACTGGTTGGCTAGACCAAACTTCATCACTTTGCAATTCACTTTTCTACCTCCTATAAGCTTCTCAAAGTTCTCTTAGTTAGTGCCAAATGGTGTGCCACAAAGTAAGGGTTGATGCCTTTGGGTAAATACAAAAGGAACACCTTGATTAGAGAAAGTGTGAGCACCCCCATGGGAAATACAAATGAAGGCCGTAACCATGTACTAATTGACCCTTAGAAATACAAAACAAAGAGTACAAAGATGTACCCGTTGGCAATAGAAAAGATAATTATATAAATAAGGAGTACACTAGTACGCACTTAGTGCCAAGATTGATGACGGTAATGGATCCTTATAAAAATACAAAGGAATCCTTATCAAAATAATTGCATGAAAAATGGATTATGATTATGGACATATCAAGTGCTTGGATCAAACCCCAACCCCATAGGCAAAGTGTATGTAGTCCTTATCTAAAAAATTTGAACCTTCAATAATTTGCTAAATTAGTGTCCCTTCTATTTGTATGAAGGCCTTGAATTCCTAAGGAGTTATTGGCTTTAAGTGCCGAGATGGAATTTGTTAAGTACTGAAAATGATTATAGAACCGTATAAGTTCACATGTGATGTTACATCATTACTAAGGTCAAGTGGAAGTATAAATGGGTCCAAGCCCTATACCCAATTAAAACAAAGAGAATTTAAGGGAGGTAAGTAATAGGTTCTCTATCTCTCTTTATCTTGTGTAGGCATGTGTTGTCACTAAGTGGTTATTGACATCATTTATGATATCATATTAACTCAAATATCTTGCAACATTAGTGATTCCTCTAGCAATGGGAGTAGAGAGTTGGCAGCACCCTCTCTCTCTTATCTCTTGATCTCTTTCTAGACTTGATGTTGTAGTACAGGCCAAGCGATCTCTTTCCTTTTTGTTGTGCTTATAGTAGAGAAGGATTGCACTTACTTTATGTTGATATATTTTGGTAGTGATGTATGTGAACTCACTTAGGACTCTCATGACACTTTTTTCCCTCCTTAGGAGGTTTTTTCCCCGATGTGTATATATGCCTTTAACCCTAATGGATTACTTATCTTTGTACATTCACCTAGGTTGAAGTTTGAAGCTTTCCGCTAAGCCTTGGGCTCACTTCCTTTTGTGGATTGATCTCTTTCCACGTAACTTCGTTATACATGAGTGCTAGGTCCTTGTTCACTACATCACTTCTAGGGGGATTTGTTGATATATGTTGGTAGTGATGTGTGTGAACACACTTAGGATTTCTAGGACCCTTTTTTCCCTCTTTAGGATTTTTTTCCACATATTTAATATAAGACTATATATCTTAGCAATTATCTTTGTACATTCACTTGGTAAATCATTCAATAGATTACTTATCTTTCTATATTCACTTGGTAATTCATTTAGTCGTGTTGTGCTCGAAGCTTCTTCTTCTTCCTTGTGTTGTTTGTGTGCCTTCGTAGACCTCAAACTCCAACACAACATTGCCTTGGTTACTTATCTTTGTACATTCACTTGGTAATTCATTCAATGTTGTGTTGTGCTTGAAGCTTCTTCTTCTTCCTTGTGTTGTTTGTGTGCTTTTGTAGACCTCAAACTCCAACACTTTACTTGTTTATATCATCTTTGTATCTAGTCATCCCCATCGCTCTCTATTATTTAGGGAAACAAGACGAAAGCATCTTCTGATTTGTCAGATTCACAACTGTTGAGTGTGTAGATTGATTAGGTTCTCTTGTTGTTCAAATTGCCTAATGGAGTGTAGTCTTATAGATAAGAGCTCTCTCTCTCTCTCTCTCTCTCTCTCTCTCTCTCTCTCTCTCTCTCTCTCTCTCTCTCTCTCTCTCTCTCTCTCTCTCTCTCTCTCTCTCTCTCTCTCTCTCTCCCTCTCCCTTCTCTCTCTCTCTCCCAAGTGGCTGACATGTGCTATGCACATGATGAGCAATGAATCGCAATGAATTGTGGTTCCTATCTCTATTGATAGAGAGTGTAGAGGTTGATCCTCGGCTTGGATCCACAAAGAGTTGAAGTGAAGTTGCACAAGTGAGGAGTAGATGTGAAAAATTGAGGATCAACATGCTTCGATGTGAGCTAGGATAGAGAGCGAACTCACTTCCCACTTATGAGGTTTGAGAGAAGGAACATGCATGAGAGGAGAGAAAATGGGAGTTATAGCAACAAGAGGAGCAGGAAGGATGCCCTAGCTTGACAATCAATGTAGTAGAAGCTGACAAAATATCAAAGGAGCTACTAGATCCATTTCCTAGAACTACGTGCATAGCTACCATAAAGACATATTCAGCTACGTTCTACTCATGTCTGAGTATATATGCAACAGAGAGGATGGAGTTCATATTACTTGAGAGGGACCTCATAAAGGGGAACCACACAACTCATACCACAAAAGTGAACACATGAATGCTAGCATGATGAAAGGAAGTAGCATTGATGAACACCATAGATATTGAAAATGTTCTAATAAGTACCCAAGGATTAATCACAATGATGGAGGAATTGCCAATAGTGATTATAATCACTAGGAAGTAAAAATAGAGGTGCACTATCAGCTCACAAAATGGCCATGCCAAATGGCAAAAATTGGTACAAAGTCACCACAAAGAGGGTGGGAGGGAGGGAAAATAGGGGTAAAAGGGTTGGCCACACCACCAAGTTCTATTAGCATTGCCACCAAAATGACCACCAAATGCATCATCAAGACCACCTAGTGCTCTGATACCATGTAGAGAGTACATGCAAAGAAGAAAAATGAAAAGAAGAGTTTACTCACAAAATGAAAGAGTGTGTGAGACTCAAAGTGAGTAGACCATGAAATGGGTAAGCTCACATGGATTAGAAATGAGCTTGTCAAGAGCATGGACTAGACTCTTCAAGCTTCTAACCAAGTACAAAGTGGGAGAGATGACCTCCTTATATAGAGTTGGAGGGGGCTCTCCAAAGTACATCATATGTGGGATAATTCCCCCTGGAGGAGAATGAATACAATGGTAGAAGCAAGTGGCAAGGTACCCAAATACAATGAGATATAATATAAAATGGAATGAAATGAAAATGCTCCTAGATACAAAATGGAGATGCATTCATATGGATATAAATGAAATGAGGTAGGATAAATCATGTCATCAACACTTCTCACAATGGGGATTCCATTGCTCTTAATTTACTGCTATGTGCAAAGTGGCTAGTATTTCTACCCAACCATTCGAATTCCTCATCTGAGAATACCATTGGTGTGTGGGTTGGCTCTTGTAC
>CM035421.1:97513408-97535908 GCA_020310875.1 Ceratopteris richardii | reverse complement strand
CCCTTATGCACACATTTTGAAGAATTTAAGGTCAAAAGAGGAAGCGGTATACAAAAGTGTATGTATGGCCCCCATTTAAAATTTTGATTTTTTCCTAAAGTCGCTGCAGGCAAAAATAAAGAGTTGTTGGCTTTACACATTAAGTTATTCTTGGGACATCAAAGTGAGCACCAAGATACACTATCAGTTAGAAACCATGTATGTACCTGGAATCAACACTCACAACAAGGCATGAGCATTCTTGGAGTTAGACTAAGCAAGAGAGAGCATAGTCTACACTAGGATAGAAGAGCAAGGGACACATTGAACTAGTGTGACACAGAGAAGCAAAGAGGGAGTCAAGTGTGCAAGGAAGGTGATCAAGTGTGTAGAGAGAGACAGTGCAGAGAACCATTAAGGAAGGCAATCAAGGTGGAATAAGGGACCATTGAGGAGTGTTGCATGTCAACAAAAGGTTGCCCTTCCTCCTACCCTATTGGAAGCTTGAGTGCAAGGTGTACACAAGAGTACGCTATGGGAGAGGGTGGAGGTCCAGTACAGAGAAGGTTGACTGCACAAAGACTTTTGGTATCTTGTATGGTTGTTTGTGTGTGCTTTTTGAGTTCAAGTACTCTGTGCAAAGAACACTTTGTCTTATTCTAGACACAACCATTGTAACTTTCATCGTAATCAAAATACAAAAGCTTCTGGTGTCAATATTTTACTTCTTCTTCCTCTTCTTTTTCTCCTAAAAATACTCAAGTCCCTTTTTACTAAAGAACCCCCAACAAAATTTCGCATGCCCAAAGGGACAACAAGTGGCTTGAGCATAGGAGAACTGATATCACAAAGTGTAGAAGAAGTACAAAGGTACTGATAGTGCTCGATTAAGAGGTATCTTTTCTTTTACTTGGACTCTCTTAGCCTAAGAACGAGAATGTGCAGTTCATGACGGCAACCCGGTCTCAAACTTTGAGGGTCCCTTGCAAAGAAACAAGAAGAAAAGCTATTCGAAGGTCAACCAGCCCTATGTCATCAACATCCTCAGTAAGAAATATGGTAGCTCAGGTAAACCTAGATGTTGATATATTTAGGTAGTGATGTGTGTGAAGAGTCTAGGACCGCCGGGACACTTTTTTCCCTCTTTAGGAGGTTTTTTCCCCCGGCTTGTATATATGCCTATTGCCCTAATGGGCTACTAATCTATGTACATTCTCTAGTAATACATTTAGCATTGTGTGTTGTCCTCCAAGCTTCTTCTTCTTCCTTCTGTTGTTCGCGTGCTTCCGCAGACATCTATCTCCAACAATTGGTATCAGAGCAGGTCGTCGATTCATCTAGGGCACCGTCGACACTCCTCTGTTTGCAGTCTCAAAATCGCACGAATTTTGGTGAGCATACTCACTGTGTTTTCGAGATCAAAACAACTTTGCACTATGGTGCCGAAATTGCGATCTGAGCTCGTTTCGGCCTCCGAATGCACTATCGCAGCACTTGTGTAGGTTGTTTTGTCTTTTTGTGTCAAAGTATATACCAGTTTTTGTTCGCCAATATAAGCGTCTCGAAGTCAACTACAGGTCTAGCGGAATTTGTCTGGGCAGTTCTCTTCAACTTTTTGAGATACAGTCAATTTTCTGCATCAAGGTATTTTAGTCACAGGCCATGGCTGAAAGCAGTGATGTATTCCGTATGTTGGCTGTTGAGGATAAGTTGGATGGTACCAACTACACATTATGGGCTTATATGATGCGACATGTGTTGGTTGCAAAAGGATTGTGGAACATTGTGCAGGGTGTCGAAAAACGTCCTATCACACCTCCAACTGTTACAATTGCAGGTACTGAAGTTGATGCAGAAGGTGTCGAAGATGAAGATATTCTGCATATTCCTATTCGTCCTGCGGTTTCTGCTGCACCTACTGCAGAGCAAATTCGTTGGGATGGTAGAGATGCCCAGGCACATGCATTGATAGCTTTGTCTGTCAAACGTGACATTATTCCTCACATTCGCTCTTGCAGAACAGCTAAGGATGCTAGCTAGGAATGAGGCTCGTGTTGCTTACCTCCGAAAACAGTTGGAGAGTGAGCACATGAAAAAAGGTGATTCTATGGACAGTTTCCTAATGAAGATCAAAGACTTGAAGGAACAGTTGATTTCTGCTGATGAGGTTATACTAGATAGCTCACTTGTGCAGACCATTTTGAATGGTCTTACTGATTCATATCAGAGTTTTGCTTCTACTCTTTGATTGATGATGAGAGGCAATCCAAATGCCTTATCATTTGAGGAGTTAGTCTCTGTTCTATTGCAGGAAGATCAGTCCATGCAAAACAGGTCCATTATGCAAGTTGCAGATCAAGCTTTCCTGGCTATTCAGAAGGGCAAAGGAAAATGGAGCTCTTCAACTAGTAAGCAGAAATCTGGTAATTCTGCATATTTGAAGAAGGAAGATAAAGATGAGAAGAAATCAGAAAAGCAGAAATTGTTTTGTAAGTACTGTAAAGGGAATGATCATATCATAAAGAACTGTCCAAAACTGGCTGCTAAAGAGGCAAAGAAGAAAGAGGCTGGAATGGTTGTTGCAGAGGCCTCTATACCAAAAACAGAGTCTGCTAATCTTGTGCAGGAAGAAGAACGGGTGTTTACTACTGTCTGCAGTTTTGACCCATCTTCTCATGAGCAGTGCATGTCTGCTATAGACTCAGATGTTTGGTATTTTGATAGTGGGGCGACCAAACATATTACCTCGCAGCACAGTTTCTTCTCTTCACTCAAGCCTACCCCTACAGGGAATACTGTTACATGCGCCAACAACTCCTCTTATCCTATTATGGGAGTTGGTAAGATCATGTTGACTACTGTTGATCGTAGTTCTTTCACTTTGTCAGATGCCTTATTTGTTCCAGGGATCAAGAAGAACCTGTTATCAGTTTCTGCATTAGCCAAGGTTGTCTTGGTTGTGAAATTTGTTGATGACAGGTGTACAGTTCATGATCTGTCAAATGGCGATGTGATTATTGCTTCTGGCATTTTATGTCGTGGGTTGTATAAGCTCATAGACTATGAAAGATCTATAAATGATTTGGCATGTGCAGTAAATGATTCTGAGGCTATCTCAGATGCAAAGCTTTGGCATGCACGCTTTGGTCATCTGAATTTTGCTAGTTTGCTATGCCTGCAGAAATCTGAAATGGTGTCCTCTTTGCCCAAACTTGAGGCACCTGGAAAACATGTTTGTGAAGGCTGTATTTTGGGCAAAATGCAACGTTCGTCCTTTCCAAAAGATGGTTCAGTTCTAGCTACTCAGAAATTGCAGCTTGTACATAGTGATGTTTGTGGTCCTATGCAGACACCTTCTTTTGGGAATTATCTTTACTTCGTGACTTTCATTGATGATTTTTCCAAGCATGCACGGGTATATCCATTGAAGGCAAAGTCCGAAGTGTTCATGTGCATCCAACAGTTTTTGGTTTTGGCTGAAAATTTGTCAGCATGTAAAATGGGCACCCTCCGTTCTGATCGAGGGGGGGAATATATGTCTTTTGATTTTAATGCATTTCTAGCTGAACGTAGGATAAAACACCAGTGCACAGTGCCGTATACACCTCAACAGAATGGAGTTGCTGAACGAAAGAACAAGTCACTCATGGAGATGGCGGGGTGCATGGTCAAGAGTCAGGCTTTACCACATAGTTTCTGGCTTGAGGCTGTCATGTGTGCAGCATATGTACTGAATAGGTGTCCCACTAAAGCGTTGTAGTCTATCACTCCATATGAGGCTTGGCATGATCGCAAGCCATCTGTTGCTCATCTGCATGTTTTTGGTTGTTTGGCATATGCATTAGTGCATGAACAACATCGCAGAAAATTGGAGCAGTAAAATGTATTTTTGTTGGGTACACTTCTGAAAGTAAAGGCTATCGTCTGTATCATCCACAAACTAAACGCATTTTGGTTAGCCATGATGTTGTTTTTGTGGAAGATGTTATTCAGCCATTGCTTTCATGTACTAAGGAGACATCTGTTAGTTCCAAAGATATGTATGATACTTTCCTGCCTCTTTTTACAGGTGGACAGTCTAGTGCTAGTCCTAATGAGGCAACTTCTCAACCTTTGCAGGTTTCATGTGATGATGTAGATAATTCCATTTCTGATGCAGATGTACATGATGCACTTATTGATGAGAGAGTTGATATTGAGTAGAAAAGAACTACGCCAAAATGGTTGGTGCAAACCTTGCGTGATAGCAAATTAGATGCACCTCTGTCATAGCGTACTCGTTCAGGCTCTCATAGTGCCTCTTTTGCATTAGATTGCTATGCTATGGCTGCATCTAGTCTCTGTGATGAGAATGAGCATGTTTCGTTTGATGAAGCACAAAATTCAGAAACTTGGATGGATGTTATGCAATCTGAATATGATGCTATAATGAAGAATGGTACTTGGTCTTTATGTGATTTGCCTCCTGGCAAGAAGGCCATTGGCGCTAAGTGGGTATACAAGCTGAAGCGTAAACGAGATGGTACAGTTGACAGGTATAAGGCTAGGCTTGTTGCAAAGGGTTATGCATAGGAAAGAGGGAGTGATCTTGATGAGACCTTTGCATCTACATGCCATATGACTACTGTTTGGAGCATATGTGCACTTGCAGCTCATCATGGTTGGAATATACATCAGTTTGACATTAAAACATCATTTCTAAATGGTGACTTGCATGAAGAAGTGTATGTTTTTCAGCCTCATGGCTTTATGCAAAAAGGGCATGAAAACTAGGTGTGCATGTTAAAGAAGGCATTATATGGTTTAAAGCAAGCACCACGTGCTTGGTATGAGAAGATGCATGCCTATCTGATTGCACATGGTTTTGAGAAAAGTCCAACTAAAAGCACCTTATATGTTAAGCGTGCTAATGATGTACTTCTGATCATTGTTGTCTATGTTGACGACATGCTGCTCACTAGTCCTATTGAGAAGCATATTGCTGATTTTAAGGAAATTGAAGTTTTAAAGTTACAAAAAGAAGAAGAGGCCCAAGCAGAGGAGTTAGCACAACTATGGTAAGAACTATAGGAACTTCGTGGAAGGGGCATCAAAAATGGATTGTGGTGCATCATGTGCAAAAAACAAGGACATGTGGTAAGTGATTGCCCTCTTCTAAGCATTACTTGCTAGTTATGCAGGAAAGCAAGACATGAATCCTATGAGTCACTCAAGAGGGATGCCTGCACAAACATATTGGGGACAGGGAGGAGCCCAACCACCAACTAATGTGATGGTGTCTGCACCTAGTCAAGGTAACACTTATAACCCTCGACCTAGGAAATGTGCCTAGGAGGCCAATCATTTGTTTTAGATGTGGAGATTGTGGGCATTCTCAAAGCAGGTGCCTTCTACCAGAGAATGCCCCTCCATGCAAAAACTTCCTAGAGGCTAGGGATCATTATACCAATTGTTGTCCAAAGAACCAGGCATCTACATTTGGGCCTCACATACAAATTATCTCTATGAACAAAGAAAAAGTTGCAGAAGTAGTCAGTGTGCCATTACCATCTATTAGAGTAGTGTAGTTCGAAGAAATTGACTCTTTTATCATGCAGACAAGAAGCAAGGGGAAAGCTCAAATAGACATAGGCCAAGAGTGAAGTACTATTGGACTAAAAAAGGACAAAGGGACACATGAGGACAAAGCCAATACATGTGAAGATACGAGACAAAAAGAGGAGCTCATAGGTACTAGTGATGTCATTGGGCATGCATTCTGCAGGACTCATGAGGAGTTTGAATAGTCAAATAAAGCCCATGCTTTTAAGGAATCTGAGGCTTCAAGACTACTCAAATCAATTAAAAAGGAGGTCAGTATTTTTTATTTAATAAATATGGATGTGAATTCAGATCAGAAGTCTTGCAGATCATTGATGAGGCCTCGACAACCACTTTAGTGGCAAAGACTGCTACTATGAGTAGGGATAAAATTATAGGGGAAGCCCCCCTACAAATTGTAAGAGCCCACATCTAACAGTCACTATTAGAGGACATCATTTACAAGGAGTTATTGTGGATGGTGGTTCTTGCATTAACTTGATGCTTGAACATACCATGAAAAAACTTAGACTCCAACCTTCAAGACCTACCAACTTCACTGTAACATTGGCAAATCAAATCATAGTAAGACCTATGGGAGTGGTCTTAGGATTTCAAGTTGAGATACACGGTAACATCTTCACTTTGGATTTTGTTATCTTAAGGTTGCCACAGGTAGATGTAAGTTTTCCCCTGTTGATTAGGAGGCCTTTAGTTAAGGCATGCCAATGTGTTGCATGATTGGGAAAAGGAGACTACATGGGTGAAACATAGGGAAAAGAGTTGCAATAGATATTTTTAGAAGAAGGACCAAACAACCAAAGACATACTAGCATCATGCAAACAATTGGTATTTGTATGGAAAAAGATATGTTGGACAACCCAGATTTAGATTTACATGAAGAAGAGAACATGTTGGCTTGGTTATAAGGAGAAGACTCATCTCCTGCTATGGAATTTTTTTGAATAACTCAAGGAGAGAGGAAGTCTATTAAGGAAAAGAGGAGATCATTCAAGTTGTTGGTTTGGGTGAACCAATCAAAGGCCATAGAAGAAAGAAGAAAAGAAATACCCTTAAGTGCAACATTGATGAAGGTACTTCAAATCCTATATCAATGGCTACTTGGTTATGGATAATGGTATGGATATCATCATTTATGATAACTTTTATAGCAATAAGTGCAGGGCATTACAAGGACATGGAAGGACTACCTGCATGTCTTTGGAAACACAGGATTCCATTGGTTGAAGAAGTTGGAATAGTAAGAGGAAAATATTACAAATTAAATCAAAAATTAGCTAAAATAGAGATACAAAAGATGGAGTACGCTGGGAATATTATTCAAATGAAGGAGTGAGGGTGGCCCATCACATAGGCAATGTGTCCAAAAGGAAGACAACCAAAATGGAGTCCTATATAGTAAGAAACTATGGATGTCGAAGAGCTCCCATTAGTCATCATATCCAGGCTCAAGGCCTATCATCAGCAAAAGTAAACCTCTCTCGATCACTTGGAACTTTCAAAATCTATCCAGGTTGTACATAGCCTTCTTGTACCATTTTTTTGCTTAATTTTAATTAACTTTCATCAATTTTCATGCTTATTCTTTAAGTTCTTTATGCAATTTAGCAATCATTTCATAGCCCATCTCATGAACACCTTGTTGGAAATTTTTAGGAATTTTCTTGGAATTTTTAGAATTTTTTTAGCATAGTTAATCTTTCAATGCTATTTTTCTTGATAAAGTAGAAGAAAAAATAAGAATCTCCATGGTTTTGAGTGTGGCAAGCTGTCTAGAAATTTAGAAAAAAAAATTAGAATTTGTTTGATTTTTTTTAGAGTTTTTTTGGATTTTTTACCTATTTTTTAAACATTTTCTTTAAAAAAAAGCAGCCCTCCCCGTCTTCTATTCTTATTCCCAAAAAGAGAGAAAAACCTTCTCTCTCAACCTCTCTATCTTCTCTCTCTACCTCTCTATATCTTCCCTCTCTACCTCTCTCTATCTTCTCTCTCTACCTCTCTCTATCTTCTCTCTCTACCTCTCTCCATCTCTCTCTACCTTTCTCTTCTTATCTCTCTACCTCTCTCTACTCTCTCTTCCCCTTTCTTCCTTCTCTCTCTCTTCTCTTTCTCTCTCCCCCCTGCCCCACCATAGGATATATTTTATCCTTTGGTGTGGTTTTTCTTTTTTATTTTTATTTTTATTCGCTAAATGCTTTTGGCTCTAGATTGCACGTCGAGTGGCCATTTTTTTTACCTTAAGGTCAATTTCATGTTTCTTGACACTCCTCAACTCAATTTTTGCATTATCTTCACCAAAATCTAAACTTTTTTCTTGTTTTCAGTCCAAACCCACATGTTTTGTACACATTTATCATGTGCCTTATATCCCACACATGGTCCACATGGTCTCTTCCCTCTTTATTTTCCCACATGTTTCAAATTTTTCCATATGAATCATTTTTAGCTTCCATGTATTGGAAATTTTTCCCTCTGATTTTGTAGCTATAAAGTAGACAGTATATTGAATCTATGATGCTTTAAATCATGACAAATGATCAATCATGCATTGAGAACAAGCTTTGAGAAGATCACTATACTGATGTAGCCATGGTAGAGAAGTGAAGTAAAGATATAATGAAAATGTATGTATTAGATCATGTACAAATACAATGTCATTGGCAATAATCTATTGCTCAATGTGAGCGAATTAATTGAGCTATGGAGTGAGCTCTCAATTCACATTGCATCCCATTCAAATGATCTCCCAGAGTTGAGATGTCACGAGGGTCATTTGATCCTCTTTTTATAGTTGAGTTTGGAGCCAGTCTTTTGAATTCAAATTTAAAAGTCCACCTAAAAGTGAATACTAAACTATAGGATATATTCTCTCATCAATCAATTACGAGATTTGATGCTTCCTAACTTCCTCGTGGATGTAGGGCTCTTTTACAAGGGTAAATGTAATTGATTTTACAAAGGATTGATCATAGAAGGCTCCATGAGAAGTATGCTAATCATCTAAATATGTGGGCTTGGATTCTCTTACACGAACATCTCTCTCTCAAGCCTAACATGCTTGGTCTTTATTCCTCCTTGATTTTTTGCAAACCAATCATCAGTTTGAACCTGTTCATCTTGGTTCCATCCAAGGATTTTGTGAGTATATCTGCACATTGTAAATGAGTTGATACATAAGACAATTGAATGTCCTTGCTAAGCAATTTCTCCCTTGCATAATGATAGTGCACTTCAATGTGCTTAGTCCTTGAATGATATATAGGATTAGCAGCCAAATGAAGTGAGCTCCTGTTGTCTCCAAAAGTTATTGGAGTGTAAGAGTGTAATCCCAAATCTGCATAGAGTTGCTTTAGCCACAACAAAGGACAAGTATCCTGAGGTGATCCTCCTATCATCCTTGGAACAAACCCAATCTGCATCAGAATACATCTTTATGTCCAAGTCAGAAGTGAAGGGGTAAAACAACTCTTCATTTATGGTACCCTTAAGATACTTTAGCACCCTCTTGGCAACTTCCATGTGAGGCTTTCTTGGTGAGTGCATAAATTGGCTTAATGTACTTACTCCATAAGCAATGTCCACTCTTGTTAGGGTTGCATAGTTGAGACTCCCAACAAGTTTTTGGTAACCTATAACATCCTCAAGTAGTTCTCCCTCATTAGAACTAAGCTTATGGTTGAGTTCCATGGATGTACCTGCAATTTTAGTGTTTTCCATCTTGAATTTTATCAACATATCATGAGTATACTTTCTCTTAGTAATAAACACTCCAGAATCTGTATACACAAGTTCTAGACTAAGAAAGTATGTTAACAAACCAAGATCACTGATTTTAAATTCTTCCATTAGTTGGGCTAATGCATCCCGAAAATGTAGTGCATGCCCTATGATTTTCTAAACATCATCCTCAAATTTTTATTGATCCATAAAAGAATTGTGCCTTAACGTCCTCAAGCTAACAAATAAGTGGAAAGTTTCAACAAAATTTTATGCACAATTCTTACAGAAATTCTCAACAATGGATAGTCCGAATGGGATTTACAACTTCATTATGTTGTTTGGGAATATCGTGTGGCATACAAGTCAACAATAGGTGCCACACACTTCGACCTTGTCTAAAGACAAAATGTCATCGTCCCCATCAACTTCCTTGTTCCAACGTGACAAGTTGCATGTGATTACCAATGAACTAGTTCACCAACTCTCTAGGTTAGTAGATGAACTTGAGAAACTACAAGCAATGCATCTCGATAGAGCTTCATTACATCAACACAAAGGAATAAGTTCTATGTGATATGACTAGGTTTTTGGATGCTACTAAGCTTATTAAATTCAAGGAAATGATGAACATGAAAGATATTGAGTGATGCAATTATGAATGGAAGAGCTTCTAGATGAACTTGAGAAACTACATGCAATGCATCTTGATAGCCTTCATTACATCAACACAAAGGAACAAGTTCTATGTGATATGACTAGGTTTTTTTATGTTTTTTTATGCTACTAAGCTTATTAAGTTCAAGCCAATGATGAACATGAAAGATATTGAGTGGTGCAATTATGAATGGAAGAGCTTCACCTTGAGAAAAAGTGTTAGAATTCGAAAGGTTTGAAGGCTCAAGTGCATTGATTATCTCCAACCAACTTTTCCACATCATCATTTGTAATTAGATGATTCCAAAGTTGTGGATATGGGTTCAAAATGTGGAGCTCAATTATCAAATACAGAGCAAAATAAAGGATTGATTTTGTTGCAACTATAAACCATCAACCAACTAATCCAATCAAGCATTTATACATGGATCAAGAAAGGAATCTTCCACTTTAATGTCATTAGGCTTGTCATTAATCTAGTCTTGATTATGCCAAGCTAGCCCCTTGTTTAAGCTACCCTTCAACTTGTTGATCTTTACACATGCAAGTATATTTTCTTGTATCCCTCCCTACATATTATTGAATCATTAAGTCTTTGGTATTGCTTTTGAAAGGTCAACAACATTGACACCATTATGAGTACACGAGTGCTCACTATGAAGACAATAATTTGTCTATCTTGAAAGGGGTAGTTGTCTGACATCCCAAATATCCAATTAGAGAGTGAGAATTGGTTGAAAAGCTCAATCTATCTATTTTAAGTAGACAAGGTCTCTAATCCAATTAATAGATATACTCCATGAAGTATCAATTTTGATGCATTTGTAGTATTATGTATTGCTCCTTGGAAGGTCCATTGGCTTCCTGTCACAATTTAGAAACTATATTTTCCATCACAAAAATGGAGAACATAGTTTAAAGACTAGATATTTAGTCTCATAGTTAAGATAGATGCCATCAAAGCATTTGTTGCATTAGTTGCAACAAAAGGATCACGTTGCATAAATGGATGTCGAAAATGCGTTCTCGCATGGTGAGTTCTAAGAGGAAACATTTATGGACTAAGCACCAAGTTACTAAGACTTCAACATCCAAATTGTGTGTGAAGGTTGAAGAAAGTTCATTGTATAGGATGAAAAAAAACCCTTGTGCATGGCATTCAAGAACTACTAACTACTTCAATTATGTTGGATTATTCATGTGCAATGAATTGTACATAAAGAAGAGTGACAACTAGATTGTGATAGTGGCAATATATGTTGACTTGATTGTTGGCGGTCATATGATAATGGCATGCAAATTCTAAAGATCTTAACATGCAAGAATTCAACATGAAAGCGTTGGGTTGGCTACATTACTTCTTGGGCATCAAGATTGCATATACAAACAAAAGGATATGGCTATCCCAAATACGATTTACAATAAATATGTTGAAAAAATACATAATATTTGATATTAAGCCTATCTCCATGACATTATATCATATTTTGAAATAGAATGGTATTGCAAGTCAAGCATTGAAGAACGCTACTATGTGCAAGAAGATTGTAGGAAGCTTGATCCATCTCAGAATTACAAGGCTAGATCTGAGCTACATTCCTAACAATCAATTTATGCAACTCTCCATGAAGCTACACTTACATGCATTGAAAAGAACATTGCATTATGCAATTATCACTTTATAATATGTATTGTTACATGAGATAATTTGGAGTTACAATTACATTGACACATCAGTGTGAACTGGATCCGCAATGCATCAAACATAATATCTACAAGTGGATTTATGCTCCCACTGAAAGTGTTGCTATCACTTGCACCAACACAAAGAAAATATAGAAACATAGTATAGAGGTGTTCCAATCGCAATATGTGAGATTGCATTGCTAGAGATACTACTTGTCAATTCAAGGATAAGCACAAAAAGACTTTTTCATTTATTCTGATAATTTAACAACATACAAGTGGCACAAGACCATGAATATTATACCACGATAGAGTATATAAACATACACACAATTTACCAAAGAGATGTTCTTTGTGTGAAAACAGAGCAAGTCACTAATGTTTCTACTGAAGCATTTGCAATAGAAACTTGGGATATTGCTAGGATTAGGAGACATATAATCGAGCATAAAGAAAGGTATAGAGATTATCAAGCTCAACACATAGCACTCCAAGACAATATTTCTATTCATCTATTCCCTATGTCTTTAGTATGTATGGTGGATACACAAATATTTTCCAAAGATATTGTGATGTCGCACTCTTTTCAACTTACTTATTAGTTGCTATTAGGGTTTCTCTTACGTCACCTTTCATATATTGAATACCTTGTTATGGGACATTTTGTTCAGTCTTTGGCTAATTTGGCATCAAAATCATCGTAACCCAAATCCACTATCTGAGTACTGTTAAGAATAACCATACAACCCACTATCTGGGTACTGTTGAGAATAACCATACAACCATTCAACATCCAACGAACCATTCATGTTATGAATAACAATACAACCCTTCACCATCCAACAAACCGTCATGTTAAGAATAACCATACAACCCTTCAACATCCAATGAACATCAAAATCGTTGTAACCCAAATCCAATATCTGAGTACTGTTAAGAATAACCATACAATCCTTCAACATCCAACAAACATTCATGTTCAAATAAAAATATGTACAAGAAATAATCCTCCAAACAGACCTTGATACAATTATCCAAACACATTATATCTGCTTCAGACATGAACCAGAGAGTGGGAGAACGCATCTCTTCAAAAGAAAACACAAACAATATGTAGAAGTACCCAATTGGCCATAAATACAGAAGAAAATAGAAAGACTTAGTATGATTGCAAATACTCTTCTGTATTTATGGCCAATCCGTTACTTTTAGATCATGTTTGCAAACACTCTCTGGTTCATGTCTAAAGCAGATATAAGATGCTTGGATAACTTAAATATGATTTATCAAACTCTGGAAGTAAGATAACAGGTCCCTATTGAAAATGAAAAACTCTTTTTATCAAGAAAGATGAATCTCACTGGGAACTGTTTACAGCAGAAATTGTTTAGAAATATTGTACGCATCTGCACACAAACTAACTCTCTTACAAAAGACATCGGATTTGGATGCCAAATTTGGTACCAGTAATTGTACTAGTCACATCTTCCATGCACGTACTTGGACATGAAGCAAAAAGATGTATCTGTTTCAGAAAATGAAGGGAAAGCTATGTAGCTATGTTGCGAGATACGTTATTTTCTTCTTGTATTTATTACCCATACATGCTCTTTCAGTTACTGATTGGTCATAACAGCCACTGAAATAAGAAGGCAAACAAGTTGACAGTGTTAAATTTAGTGCATCAGATTCCAGCTCAATTACAGTCATAATATGCTAGCTAAAAAAATGAAGCCTTTGGGAGTTCTTCACTGTGAAAACTCTCACTCACTGCGCATTCTGCACAAAAGAGAGTAATCCTTTCTCCAGAGAGGCAGCATATTTCCATAGCTAATGCCAACGCCGTTTATCCTCTTCAGAGTCAACAGGCTTATACCATGCTGGCCAATTTTTATGATTGCTGAGCCTATAATTGAGAAAGAGCTCCTCATTACACACTTCTCTGGTTGACACTAAGACGAGTGTGCGAATTATACTATGGTTTGTACTTGTCTTCTCCCCTTTTCTGTCATACAGCCAAACTAAGCCACGCCTTCTCACTTCCCAGTCTTCATCTTTGTCAAAATGCACATTGGGAATGTAAGGTCTTAGGTAAGGATCTGTGAATATGAAATCATAGGGGCACAACATGACATTAGGTTGAGTGCCACTGCCTGGATGATTTATAAAGTGGGCTAAAGCCAAAGGATTACGTCGCTCAAGAATGGAGCCTTTTCTAGCACCATGAGCCTCCTTTGCTCCAAAGATGGAACCCCATAGGCGGTTTTTCTTGTCTTCATTGGCTGTCCGCTGAGAAGTATCATCAGTACTTGTGTCTGAAACTTCAACTTTTGCACCACTGCCATCCCATAATTCACGTGACTCACCACCACAACCCCAAGGCTGCCCATCTATGATGAACCCATCATATCTTGATATCAAGTAAGAATTCAACGCATCCATCCTGGGATAACCAGGCATGTAACGATATTGTGGAGGTGAATAGATGATACCCGGATAGAATGCAACCACCTTACCAGGCCCAGCCTCACCTGAAAGAAAAACTCCAGTGCCTGCATCCTTGTGATCAACCTGAGAGGGTCTCAACTCAAGGGTGTATCCGATTCTGTTCCTCAGCGCAGCAGACACCTCAGAAAGTTTCAGAGGGTGAGTCTTAGCAGGACCTGTTCTACAAATTCAAGGCTCAGAAAAGTCAGCAACAAGAAGCAGATATAAAAATATAAAAATATAAATATAAAAAGTCAGCAACAAGAAGCAGATATATATTCAAGGGATAAATATAAAAATGGAGTCTACATGCCATACAGGCTACCCAATCCCATAGTATCAGGAACTTACAAGTGAGGACGTAATTCGCATATAGAAAAGAAAACATTTCTCCCTAATCAGATAAAACCGCAGGACAAGATAAAATATTCACTTCTTTTTAAAAGCAGAAAAATGGGAAGCAGGATTTTCCTTCAAACAGAAACCAATGGTACTACTCTGAAATGAAAATTATTTGCATAACTGAAAACAAAAGCTTATGACAAACGCATCAGAAAGAATCAACATTCACATATATGATCACCCTGTTAAACAAAAAAAAAAAAAAAAAAAAAAAAGGGTATGCACATGCACACGTGCATGTGAGGATACTTCCACCATTTGCATTAGATCAAAACGGAATGTCCCCACAATGATTGAGAACTCAATGCATATGCACAAGAACACACACTAAAGGGTTTTAAGACAATACACAAGGCTTTTAACAACTTTCAAGGATTGCAATCACTTGTATTATGTTGTTGATCATACCCCTAATCAGGATTGATGATTCGAGGCCTGCAAAAGAATATATTCAAAAGGCAAATAAAGTCTTCAAGACATAACATACATACATACGTACATACATGCATGCACACATACATACATACATACATACATACATGCACACATACAATAATACGTACAATAAAACAAACTTTTCTTTTTCTTGGGGGGAGATTCTGCTACAATCATTTTTTAGACCAGCTGTCAGATCTCAAGACAAGCCAGAAGAAAGGAGTTCACTAAAAAGGGGAACAAGAATCGTTGAGAAGGAAGTTCCCATCATGTAATTTGGAATCATTCTGAACTTTTATTCATTACTTGTGTGTGTGTGTGTGTGTGTGTGTGTGTGTGTGTGTGTGTGTGTGTGTGTGTGTGTGTGTGTGTGTGTGTGTGTGTGTGTGTGTGTGTGTGTGCGTGTGCGTGTGCGTGCGCGCGCGCACTCTTGGTGTGTGTATTTGAGTCTATCTAACATTCACTTTCATAATGATTTGTTTTATTACAATGTCTTCATGACTTTTACTTCTGATTCTTCTTCTTAGCTTTTGATTTGATAGCAGAAGCAGCTCCTCCTCATATTCTTTATGACCTTTTGAACTCTTCCTTAAAGTGGTAATGATTCCATCCAAAGAAGGATTTGATTGCATCTGGAGCATTGAAACAATCCCATTACCTCATGGCTGCATATGAGAGACGAGATCAGATGCTAGAGCCTACACACAAGACACGGGTGAGTACCCAGCAGACTATTACTCAGTATTTTGAGCGCGTTGGTCCACATCGGACGGACCCGCCTCCCAGAGGCATAGGGCTCACACTCAAGCAGGCAGCGGCACAGAGAGTGCGACGCCGACCGCATCTGGTTGGGTACCGACGACCACGACTACACAAGGAGGATATCTCATGCATCAGGATAGCCCACGACTACAAGATGGAGCATAGGCGCACTACCACCACTTGGACAGGCTTCCTCCAGGAGGCACTCCTACCGCCGCCGATGTACCATATACTCCACCCACCTCCACCCATCATCGGCACTTAGGGTATACATATTCACTCCCTCATGGCTCCCCTTTGTATCAGGTGGTCATTATCTGCTGAGCCAGAGCCACTCTTCCCCCAGGCACCATTATTTTATTCCCACTACCTCCTCATTACAGGTACCACCATCCTTTGCTGTTTTCCGCCTACACAATTTTGTGTAGCGAGTATTTTTTTCCTTTCCATTGCTACACAGAGATTACCACAGTCGTATATGATTTTGTCTCATAGGCCAAGTTTGGCCTTTGGAAGACGTTAATATACCTTTCTTTCTCTCTCTCTCTCTCTCTCTCTCTCTCTCTCTCTCTCTCTCTCTCTCTCTCTCTCTCTCTCTCTCTCTCTCTCTCTCTCTCTCTCTCTCTCTCTCTCTCTCTCTCTCTCTCTCTCTCTCTCTCTCTCTCTCTCTCTCTCTCTCTCTCTCTCTCTCTCTCTCTCTCTCTCTCTCTCTCTCTCTCTCTCTCTCCCCCCCCCTGCCGTCCCGCCCTGCCTGCTTCCGTCGCCCCTCTGTCCAGCCCCACTGTCCCACCCGGCTGTCGTCACCCTGCAGCACACCGCCCTCGCAGCCCGTCTCCCTCTCTCTCTTCTTGCAGCCTGTCGCGAAACCCTAAAGCCTCTGTCCCGCAACTCCTCCCGCCTCCCAAACCCTAAGCGCAGAGCACGAACCCTAAAACCTCTGTGCTTGCCACCCCGCAATCACCTCGCGCTAGGGTTTCCCCTGTTGACCCTAGATCTGCCACCCACCGCCACCCATGCCCCACCTCCCTCCTTCGCCTCGAGCCACACCCCTGTCATGGACACAAGAAAACCATCTTGAACCTTATATTCTATGTCAATTTCTATATCTCATGATTGGTTCAGATTTTGGACAAACTAATGCTTCCATTGCGTCCGCCACGTGCCAAAACCCTAAGATCGACTGTTTACTCGCTCGATTCTGATATTCAAAGGTCCCATTTTGGATTGATGACATCATGATGACATCATCATTTCGCAACCGCCCTTGAAATCCTATATAAGGAGGCTTGGGCCACATTCATTCTCAATCTTGTGGATACCAGTCTTGGGAGACTCAAGGAGTCGTGACCGCCAAGTAAGTACTCTCCAAGTTCTAGTTCCAGTTCTAGTCTTGTTTCTTGTTCTAGTCCTATCTAGTCTAGTTCTTGGACATCCTGTCTTGTCCTCTTGTAATCTCGTAGTATGAGATCTTGTCGAGTTCTTTCTTGTATCTAGTTCATCTCCCGAAAGGGAGTTCTTGTAATCTAGACATCTTGTCTCATACTTACGATCCCGGGTTGTGGGATCTCCTGTATCATCTCTAGTCGAGTTTTCCATACCTATCGATCCCGGGTTGTGGGACGTCTTGTATCGATCGTATATTCTTGTATCATTTTCCCTTCGTGGGTGTTCTTGTAATCGTAAGTGTATTTCCGAAATCTTGTCTACTGTAGTCAGAGAGCACAATCTAGTGCTCCCCTGACAACCCCCCCCCCCAACAATCTCGATAGCCATGGCCCCCGCCACACCCTTCCTGCTTTCTGCCCACCCTCGACCTCCAATCTTAACATTAACCGAAACTCTAACTCTCTCTAAACCCTAACCCTAAGCATAACCTAAAAACTAAAACCCAACCCCCCTAATTTCTTAGGGTTTCAGTTTCAAAGTTTCAAAGTGTCTTTGAGATGGCTCCCATGGATAGGTGGGAAGTGGAAGAACTTATCGCTAGAGCTCTCAAAGAGGCCAAAAAGGAAGCAGACCGCAACCTCAATATGGAGATACGAAAAATGATGGAAAAGTTCAAAGGACTCGAAGAACAAGTAATGGATAAAGTCAAAGGACTCGAAGAACAAGTAAAGCCTCTCATAGAAGAACGAGACAATTGGAGGACAACCTATGAGCACCTGAAAGAAGAGGGAGAGATCTCCAACGTGGAGACACTCAAAGAAGAAATAAAGAAAGAAATCAAAACGGAGGCAGAATCCACTCGAGTGGTGGGTGGAAGTAGTACACAAAAGGGTTAAGAAGGAAGTTAGAGAAGACGTGCAGAAAGAAGAACTCACACGAGTCAAGGATACAGTTGAGGAGGAGAGGCTTCGACACACTCGAAAACTTCACATTCGGATTACAGGCCTACCTGAGGGAGCATCACCAAAGGAAGATGCAACTGACATTTGCCGTCGACTTGGATACGAGAGCATGCCATTCACATGCGCATGGAGGGTTGGGAGGGATACATCACGTTTGCGACCACTCATCCTTAAGATGAGCTCCGAGGAGGCACGAATCGCGTTCTTTAGACGTCGATCAGTACTACGTGGACTACCAGGCGGCGCCCTCTATATGGACGAGGACCTCACGAGGATGCAGATGGCACACGGACGCGCTTGCATGCCACAGATACTCCAGGCACACCGAGAGGGGAGAAAGGCCTTTTACCGGGATGGTAAGGTCTTCATAGATGGATGCCCTATCAAATAGGGCCACGCGGCCTATGAGACATCACTACACCAGGAGACACCACTCAGAGAAGTGGTGTGGAACTGCAACGGGGCACTCTGGACGCGACAAGACAGACTCGAGGAGATCCTGGCATCACATGACTTTGCGTGCATCGCAGAGACACACGAGAGCCCAGGGAGAGTTCTACCACGCATTGCAGGCTTTCGTTGGGAATCTTCATTCAGGACCACGACGAGACAGAGTACAGCGCGAGGATCCGGAGGAGTGGCCATCATATTTCGACAAGAGATACAGAGCCGAATCCATATTATAGGTAGAGATGAGGAGGCACGATACATGTGGGTTCGCATGGAGATAGCACAAGGGGGTTGGATTTACATTGCTATATGCTACTTCCCACCAGGCGGGTCTCGATATGCAGGACAGGATATTGGGGGACCGACCAGAGACAGACTCACCATACACAGCGCTGTCAGAGGAGATACTACATTACAGCACACTAGGTGAAGTCTTCCTTATGAGAGACTTCAATGGCCGCACTCAGTCACATCAGTGCGAGGCATATGAAATGGATCACCCACATCTCATGAGGGCTAGAGACCCGGATGAGATGAGCACAAGCTGAGTATCGACAGATATGGGTCAAAACACCACCGGCTATGGCAGACATCTACTCAAGCTAGGCAGCCTACATCATCTCGTTATATATGACGGGATGAATCGTTTGCCAGGTTCGGGCGGATTTACTTGCTTCCCTCTCGGGGGAGGTGAGAGCACAGTCGACTACATTTTGGGTACCACCTCTGGGGCTTCACTCATCCCTTCACTTAGTATTGGATGATGTCCACTTGGTGCTGACCATACATTTATCACACTCACACTCTCATCTCCCATTCCATTAGACCCTCCCTCACCCACTGAGACACATACCACGATACACTTCACACACGAGCTCTCACACGTTTATGCACACCATTTACACACCCGCCTACTCTCTCTCGATCCACTCTCACCTTTGGACACACTTACATCACAGATCACCACCATCCTACAGGACTCAGCTCTCTGCAACTTCCCACACCGCACACATGCACCCTCCACGCACAAGATCCATGCCCCAGAACCGCTGGTATGATGCAGATTGCAGTGAGCTGCGGAAGCACCTACGGATTTTAGAGCATAGGGGAGATATTACACAAATACAGGCACAACGTCGCATGCAGAGCCTTACTCGCCACAAACGGCGAGATTGGGAGGAGAGACAGTATTGGGATATTTACCATCTGCTCATGAGTCGAGACAGTGGAGTGGCATGGCGACATTTGAGAGAGAGGAGACAGCAGACACCTATCCGAGACCCGAGCACTTGGCATAGCTATGCACGGAGTCTATACGAGATCCCATACAAGCCCCCCATTCCCAGACCGCAGAGCTCACGTCCTACTACCTCTTACTTCTTTACACCCGCTATGGTGGGACACGCTATTGCCCGGCTGCAACATGGCAGGGCCCAGGACCATTTCAGTTTACAGGCAGAGCACCTCAACTATGGAGGCACGACTCTCGCACGGCTCATTGCCCACCTCTTCAACCGTGCATTGGTTGAAGGGTTCCCGGACTCATGGACTGAGCACACCATAGTGCCCATTCATAAGTAAGGTGATACTATGAATCCAGCTACATACCGGACGATCATAATTGGCCCTATATTGGCCAAGTTATATGGGGCAGTACTAGAGACATAGTTGAGTACTCTCGCTAAGAAGAAGGGTATCAGGGCTCCAGGACAGGCAAGGTTCAAACGAGATTACTCTACTATTGACCACATCTTCACTATGAGATGCCTGATCGACCAGGCATGGGTGAGGAAGAGGAGATTATATTGTTGCTTTGTGGACTTCCGCAAAGCATTTACACTGTTCCCAGGGACCGACTCTTCAGACGATTACTTGATATCGGAGCTTCGAAGGAGATGATATGGGGGATCTACGCATTATACGAGAAAGAATCTGGTAGAGTCAAATGTCCAAGGGGCTTATCGGATCCACTTGCTAGCACTATCGGGGTGAAGGAAGGATGCCCTCTTTCACCCACCCTCTTTGGTCTCTACATTGATGAGATAGTGGACTTCACAGGGGTCCACTGTCCATATTCTTTTATACGCTGATGATATTGTATTGGTTTCAGAGTCTGCAGAAGGTCTACAGCATCACCTACATGGCCTAGATGACTTTTGCAGACACAGAGGGTTATCTGTGAACCTTGGTAAAACCAAAGTCATGATCTTTCATACATCAGCACAGGTACGCAGACATAGTTTGTTCACAATAGAAGGTGGTCGGATCATATGTTTACTTGGGAGTGACATTTACAGCAGCATAAGGGGTCTTCTCTATGTCTCAGGCAGCCCGTGACCGCATCACACGTGGGTACGCAGCACTAGCTTTGATCGAGAGACAGTGCCACCAGGCATACTTTCAGGAGCCCCGCACAAAGGGGTGGCTCTTTGACACTTTGGTTATGCCAACGCTCATGTATGGGGCAGCCATATGGGGGCCGGGATTAGCTACATCAGTATGGACAGCATTAGAGAGGCCACAGATCCTCATGATTGCAAGACTTATCCGCAGCAAGCCTTCAGTACCACATGATATCATTAGAGCAGAGCTCGCTGCACCACCGATGCTAGTTGAGGCACTATTCCAGACAGTATGCCTATTACACAGACTTCGCATGGATACAGAGCGCATTGCTTATCGTGCTTTCCAAGCATCACATGATATGGCATTAGCTGGCGACACCTCCTCATGGTATGCACAGACACGAGACTGGCTTGCCCACCATGGCTTTGACATAGACAGGCTACCACCACTAAAGTACGACTCACATGCACCCACCTACTCGCTCTCTCATCAAGAGAGGAATAGGGTCATTCGTCAGGAGATATGGCATACATACATACAGAGAACATGGGTGAGCCCTAGGGATACATTGCCACCGAAAATGCTCTATTACCGCGAGCATTTTCTACATATATCGGACGCAAGCTTCATCGAGATCCTGAGATACATGCAGACATATCTTCCCAACCACCTCCGAGTCGTCATTGGGCAACTCCGGGTCTCATCACATCAGCTCGAGATTGAGAGGGATCGGTCCAGGGGAGTCCCACGTGAGGAGAGGTGGTGCCCAATATGCCAGACAGAGGTAGAGAGTGAGGAACATTTTCTTATCAGATGCCGAGCATATTTAGACCTACGAGCACAGTTCAAGCTAGAGGAGTCACTCCAGTTGTGCATGACTATGGGAGACCAGCGACCCTTGGGGTGCTTCCTCACAGCAGCATACGAGAGGCGAGAGCGGTCACTACAGCCCACACATCAGCCACGGGTGAGTACCCAGCAGACCATTACCCAGTTCTTTCAACGAGCTGAGCTACATCAGAGAGGCCCTTCTATTGGGCTCACGCTCCACAAGGCAGCAGCACAAAGAGCACGACGCCGACCACGCATGGTAGGATATCGTCGACCACGACTATATCAGGAGGATATCTCACGCATCAGGACAGCCTACGACCACATGATGGAGCATAGGAGTACCACGACCCCCTAGGTTGTCGTCCTTCAGGAGGCACTCAGACCACCACCGATGTACCACATACTACACCCACCTCCCCCCCATCACCAGTAGCTAGGGTATTTTACTCACTCATATTATGGATCCCCTCTATTAAGTGGCCACTATCTTCTCAGTCAGAGCCACGTCTCCCCAACCTTTTCCAGCCCTATATTGCTTTGTGTAGTGATATACTTTTTATTTCATTCATCTTCTACACAGGGTTACTACACTTGTACATGGTTTTTGTCTCATAGGCCAAGTTTGGCCTCCAGAAGACGTTAATATGACTCTCTCTCTCTCTCTCTCTCTCTCTCTCTCTCTCTCTCTCTCTCTCTCTCTCTCTCTCTCTCTCTCTCTCTCTCTCTCTCTCTCTCTCTCTCTCTCTCTCTCTCTCTCTCTCTCTCTCTCTATATATATATATATATATATATATA
>CM035421.1:97330908-97508408 GCA_020310875.1 Ceratopteris richardii | reverse complement strand
AAGATTGCCTGTCTGATATGTCCAAAAATGTACTCCCATGTGATGGATAGGCCTGGAGTAGATGCATCAATGGCACGTAGGAACATGGTACCTTTGCAACAATGAACAAGTATATTATATACATTCCTTTTCCTAATATCTGTCCATCCATCACACATCAAAGTGCAGCCATATTTCTTCCAGGTCTCTGCCATAGGCTCCAATTGCTTTTGCACAATTTCTTTTGTTCTTCTCAGCTCACTTCCTCTTAGCTCTTCATAAGAAGGCCCTTCCCACTCAACCCCAAGCCTACTCACCATTTTCATGGCCTCTTTCCATGCGGGAGTGCGCACCACATTAAAACTTAAACCACATTTAATGAAGAGCCTCATAATACCTTGGGTGGCCTCCTGCTTCCCTTGCTTGTGCAAACTAGCCCGTATGGATGATGCATGTAGGCTGCCACGACCTGTAGGAATGCTCTAAGTCTCCCGTGGTCTCTTTTGCTGATGCTCTGATGCATGTGTTACCTCCTCTGTCTCCAAGTCCTCAACAAAAGGGGCTGAAGGAAACTCCCCTTGAGATGCTTGGGATGAATGTCCTTGAGGAATAGAGCTATGTGCACTACTATGTGTTTGTCTTGATGCTCTAACCCCTCTTCTCATTTCCCGTGCTGCAACCCATTCCAAAAGCTCTTCCTTCATCTTCTCTGGCATTGGTTTAGGGCAAGGACCAACACCTATACCTCCAAAACGTGCTAACTGTACTTTTATTCTATCTTCCCCTACTGTCCCTTTGTACCCACACAAATTACAGGTCCATCTCTCACTACCTCCTGTTCCAAACTTTCCTTGGCTAGTGACATATTGCCAACAGTCTTGTTTAGCTCTAGGCATGATGGTTGACTGCTCTCTCTGTATAATCTGAAGGTGACAGGTGCCACAGGTGACAGGTCTCTCTCTCTCTCTCTCTCTCTCTCTCTCTCTCTCTCTCTCTCTCTCTCTCTCTCTCTCTCTCTCTCTCTCTCTCTCTCTCTCTCTCTCTCTCTCTCTCTCTCTCTCTCTCTCTCTCTCTCTCTCTCTCTCTCTCTCTCTCTCTCTCTCCCCTGCAGCCTGCTGAGTGCTCCACAGTCCACTGCTCTGAGTGCTCAGTGCTCAGTGCTCTGGAATGAAATGAAAAAGGGCCCTCCAGCGGGCCGTTTTCGGCCCGCTGGGAGGGCCCTATTTTTTTTCAATTGTACGCAACGCGTTGCGAACGCGTACGCAACGTTGCATTGCATACGTTGTGAAGGTTCGCAACGCGTTGCGTATGCAACACTGATCTCTCTTAAGCCTTAAGGGAATGGAAATTTCCTCTAAATTTCTTAAAGGAGTGCAAACATAGATGGCATAGAGTATTGTTGAAGAAGTCATATAGGGTTCCACTAAAAGTTGTTGATACATCTTCTTCTTGAAGTGAATTTTTTATGCATAAATAAAGTGCATGCATATATAATTGCATACATGCACACATGAATGTGTCTGAGTAAGTGTTTGGTGTCCATCAATATATGTATTCTAATGCGTCATGTAATGTGCAATATGCTTAATCTATGTGTCATGTGTGATTTTTGTGAATTTGATAAATTCATATGACATTGAGCTCAAAAAGTCAAAAGATATGAGACTGATGATCAGAGGAAAAATATAATCTAGATATTGATGTCATACATGATCCATTTGGCATGAGCCATCATCCATAGATAAATAATGCAGCATAACGAGTGCAGGGTCAGCAGTTACATTTCGATGCAAAAGTGGATCACAAAACATGCCATCATCGTATACAAATTCCATCTCTTTGGAATTGTGCAAATAAACTTCAAAAAAAAAGGACTTTCAACAATAACAAAACATATTTTGATCTACCCATTCAGGACTAAAATGGTACACCAAAAAGTCATACAGTGGTGTCACATGCAACCATGACCGCAAAAGAAATATATGCACTCTCTGAACCCATGTAGACTCTGCAGATGGAGGAATACATAAAAATAAAACTGTCAAGCCCAAAATGAGTCCAGGACGAAGTGATAAAACTGACATATGGATTAAAGTAAGCTTTCCAAGGTTTAATCACATAGAATCTGGGGAGAAGCTCTTCCCGATTACTCACATAGAATCTGGAGAGAAACTCTTCCCATGCATTTCAGTGCCCAACAAAAAGCTGAAAGTTCTATGAAACAATTTAGACATAGCTTAGGGGCCAATACCTTAATAAAGTTCTAAAAAATGAAATTCCTTTCACATATGATGGGCGAACGAGACAAAAAAAAAATAGACAAATTGGTTCCCCAAGTTTGTTTCAATATCCTAACCAAACTGAAAGGTCATCTACACCTTGAATTAACTGCATCAATTTGTCCCTTCTTATTTTATTCTTGACTCCTTTCCCTTATTTAACATGTATATGGAGCTTCCAAGATCACAAGCATAGCCACATGACATGGTAGTTCAAAGAGATGAAGCATGTCAACCTTTTCTACCATAAGTAACCCTGGCTCATGAACCTTGGCAAGGTCAAAAAAATTTAAATTTACAAAGATTTCAAGATATGGCCATAATAAATAAAAGAGCCAGGACCAAAATGAGTTACAAACAAAGCCTACCCAGAGCTTCAGGATCTTCTATTTTTCTTGGATGAGACCCGATTGCAAAGTTAAGTCCACTAGGCCGAATCTTAGGTGCATCCAAATCAGAATTTTTCTTGGCAGGCTCTTCAAGGAGAATGTTATCCAAAGCTTCACCAATGGAGGCTATTTGCTGATGCACGCTTTCCTGCACTGATCTTTGTTGATCTTCAGTTGAAAGCTTCTCACCTAGATCGGTTATTGCATCTACATCTTCAGATACTTGTCTCTCATAGCTGATGATTAATCAGAAACAAATTTATGATTGAGAACATCCTGAGATTAGTCTTCCATAAATAAAAGATGTGAAATAGTACCTAGTGAGCAGAAAAAGGCGATGCACGTCGATTTCAAACTGTAGTTGTCGACGATCGACCCCACGAAAGGCCTGCCATATCTACAGGAACCAGCAGACGGCCAATGCAAGGAAAGGGGTGGGGGGGCAAGAAAAGTTCCATCAATTTTTCCTAGCATATTCCGGAGTTCCTGATCATTCAGAACATACCTTTCGTAGTGTCGCCATAAAACCTCCGTATCGCACATACTAAACCCTGGCTATAGTATTTTCTGCATTTTCAACTCATAAATCGAACATAACCCAAAATATGAAGCTGTGTTTGTAATGTTAGCTTTGGCATCTATGTAAACATATAAAGAGTAAAACTAGGAGATCGTCATATGCATTGGTTTTCATGCAAAATGTATTGAGCCCTTATAAATATCTTCATTTCTAATTTTTTTGTCATACGTATATGCAACTTTAGTTATTCATTAACTCGTTCATTGTAGTGACACTTGTGTATTGTCCATATAAGAGTTATCTCCCTCATTGCAAGAGGATGATCAATATCATCATAAGAGATTTGAATGAAGATCACAATCATCATTATATCCATCTAAACATTGACGGAAGGTGCTTTTAAGGATTGGTATGCATGTCAATTTGAAATATTTCAAAAAAGATTAATCGTATGAGGCACTTCTTTATTGATGCATATAAGTTATATCACCTTCATTCTATTGATATAGGAGTTTTGGAATTTAAAACACGTCTCTCTCTCTCTCTCTCTCTCTCTCTCTCTCTCTCTCTCTCTCTCTCTCTCTCTCTCTCTCTCTCTCTCTCTCTCTCTCTCTCTCTCTCTCTCTCTCTCTCTCTCTCTCTCTCTCTCTCTCTCTCTCTCTCTCTCTCTCTCTCTCTCTCTCTCTCTCCTCTCTCTCTCTCTCTCTCTCTCTCTCTCTCTCTCTCTCTCTCTCTCTCTCTCTCTCTCTCTCTCTCTCTCTCTCTCTCTCTCTCTCTCTCTCTCTCTCTCAGCCCTATTCTGCCAGCCCTTCGCTCTGCTAAACCCCAAACTCGCCCCCTCGCAGCCATGTCCTGCCACACCCCCCCCGCTCTGCTAGATCCATCCCGCCACCCCCACAGCGTTGCTAAACCCGCCCCCTCGCAACCTTGTTCCCCCAGCCCCGCCCCCATCTTTCCTCCATCCTGCCACACCCCCCCTGCGAGCCCCACCTGCAACTCTGCCCTCCCGTCGCCCCCAGCTCTCCTCCATCCAGCCACACCCCCCCCAACCCTGCTAAACCCTAAACACGCCTCCTCACTTGTCTCGCCAACCCCGCCCCTAAACCCTAATCTCATCTTACCTAATGGATAACATGAAATTCAAAAACCTAAAACCTAGAACCTAAACCTCCGCATCTTGAAATCAAAATCTTAAACGTGGACCTCTCTCTCTCATGGCAAAGAAAAAGGATCTACTCAAATTAGAAGACAAACCCCACAACACTTTCAAGGACAACAAGAAGCTTATGGATTCCACCATCAACAACATCATTGCATGCCTATCTAAGCTCAAAAAAAAGACCGAGACATTCCATAAAGAAAAAGATCAATGGAAGAAATAGAAAGAGGAGTGGGAGAAGAGGAGGATGGCAGAAAAAGAAACTTGGGAAGAGGCACAAGAGGAATGGAAGAAGGAACGAGATATCTTGAAGGGAGAAATAGATCTCCTAAAGGCAACGATGGCATCTCTCTCCCCAGAGGAAGTTGAGATTCATACCATCACTAAGGAAGCCCTTAAAGCAGAAATCACAAAGCACATGGAAGAAAAACTCGAAGCCACCAAAGAAGGTTGGGTGGAAGTAGTAAAAAAAAACATCAAGAAAGAGGCCCGTGAGCAAGCACGTAAAGAAGAGACTCTCCTCGTACACAACACTATCGAGGAAGAGAGGATGAGGCAAGCTTTACGTCTCAATGTACGAGTCACATGAATGGGAGAGAGGGAAGGATGCACTCTGAAGGAAGATGGAAGGATATTATGCACCAAACTTGGATATAAGGAGGGGGAACCTTCTCCTTTCACTGAAGCTTGGGAGTCGGCAAAGATGCCACTAAAAAACAAGCCCTCATCCTCCACTTTCCCTATGGCGAGTCACGATCTACTTTCTTTCGCAAAAGGATAATCCTACGAGGGCTTGAAGGCCTACCCATCTATCTCGATGATGACCTCACCAAAATGCAAATCGCACATAGGCGTGCATGTATGCCTAGGGTACAGCAAGCCTACAAAGAGGGGAAACGAGCATCCTACAGAGATGGTCAAGTCATCATAGATGGCAAGGTCATTGCATACGGACTCATGGCCTATGGGACACAAGAAGAGATCCATTTGGTAGTCCAGAACTGCAATGGAGACTTATAGACACATCCAAAGAGACTCGAAGAGGTGATGAGAGGCCATGACACCATCCTACTTATAGAGACACATGAGAGTCCATAGAGAGGATTGCCCCAGATACATGGATTCCAATGGGAGTCTCTACACTAAGGATGCACATGAGAGCACACATCCTGAGGATAAGGAGGGGTGGCCATATTGTTTCGACAGGGACTACATAGTAGATTACAGATCATGGTCCACGACCCACAGGCCCGATACATGTGCACCCGCCTTGAGCTATCACATGATAGTTTCATCTACATAGCCATATGCTATTTTTCCCCCACAGGCTCTCGCTTTGCCTCCACTAAGCATGACTCTTCATCAGGGGAGACCTCATCTTATGGAGTACTCCACACTTGATGAAGTCTTCCTCATGGGAGACTTCAATGCTTGCACAAGGAGTGAGCAGTGCGAGACATATGACGAGGAGGATCCACAAGCACTACATACCCTCTAGGAGGATACTATCATGAGATACTCCATTGTCAGAGCTCCTATCACAGCATATGGACAACATTTACTTAGACTTGGATCGAAGCACAGTCTCGTTATCTATAACGGGATGGCTCAGTGGCCTACTTCTGGAGGCTTGACTTGCATGCCACATGGGTCTATTGGGGGAGGAGGGAGCACAATTGACTATATATTGGGATCTAGAGAGGCCACCCACCTTATTACATCATTTACCATCCCGCCCATACCCATCGGAGGCGATCACACATACCTCTCCCTTTCCATCACTGCGGATAGAACCCCACATAAACCTATCACATGTACCCCATACACCGTCATCCACTTCACATGTGAGCTAGCCCCTCTATACTCATATGAGGTCGAGTGTGGCCTATACCTACTACACCCATCCACCCCCCTCTCAGTTCTTACCTCACACATCTCATCCATCTTACACACCTCAACTATCAACTCCTTCCCACACACCACTCACACAGGATGTACCCCTCCCCGTGGGACTAGACCCCAGAACGATTGATATGATGATGAGTGCAAAGCACTTTATGGACACCTATAAGTGCGAGGAGCCCTGGGAGAGATTACAGAGAGAGAGGCCAGTAGATAGATGAAGGCACTGACCCATCGAAAGAAGCAAGCATTCGAGGAGACACAGGAGCTTGAGTTATATCGTCTTTTCATGAGCATGGATAGTGCGACAGCATGGCGCGCTCTCTCTGAGCCTTGCCCGACTATACCCATTGAGGACCCACAGGCCTAACGAGATTATGCAGCACAATTATATGATGTGCCTCGATAGTCACCCATCCCAAAGCCACTTGAGCCTCAACCCACACACTCCTCTTTCTTTACTACAACGATGGTGGAGAATGTTGATATATTTAGGTTGTGATGTGTGTGAACAATCTAGGACCACCGGGGTATATTTTTCCCTCTTTACGAGGTTTTTTTCCCCCGACTTGTATATACGCCTATTGCCCTAATGAGCTACTTATCTTTGTACATTCTAGTGGCAATATATTCAATATTGTGTGTTGTGCTCCAAGCTTCTTCTTCTTCCTTGTGTTGTTTGCATGCTTTTGCACACATCTAACTCCAACAATTGGTATCAGAGCAGGTTGCTGCTTCATCTAGGGTGTTGTCTACACCTCTCCGATTGCAGTCTCAAAATCGCATGAAATTTGGTAAGCATACTCAGGGTGTTTCAAAGATCAAAACGGCTTCCCTCTGTGGTGCCAAACTCGCGATCTAAGCTCGTTTCAGCCTCCGAACACACTATCACAATGCTTGTGCAGGGTATTTTTTCTTTTGGTGCCAAAAGTATATACCAATTTAATTTGCTAATACAAGCATCTCAAAGTCTCCTACAAGTTTAGTAGAATTCGTCTAGGCAGTTCTGTTCAACTTTTTGAAATACAATCAATTTTCTACATCAAGGTATTTTAGTCACCGGCCATGGCTGAAAGCAGTGATGTATTCCGTATGTTGGTTGTTGAGGATATGTTGGATGGTACCAACTACCCATTATGAGCTTATATGATGCATCATGTATTGGTCACAAAAGGACTATGAAATATTGTGCAGGGTGTTGAAAGACATCTTCTTACACCTGTGAATACAAGTACTGCAAATCTAGGTGTTGGAGTTGATGGAGATGGTGTCGAAGATGATGATATTCTACAAAATCCTATTCGTGTTGCTATTTTTGTTGACCTACTCCATAGCAAATTCATTGGGATGCTAGAGATTCTCAGGCAGATGCATTGATAGCTTTGTCTGTCAAACGTGCCATTATTCCTCACATTCGCTCTTGCAAAACATCTAAGAATGCTTGGGATACACTTAGCACATTCTACCAGGCTAGGAGTGAGGCTCATGTTGCTTACCCCCAAAAACAATTGGAGAGTGAGCACATGAATGAAGGTGATTCTATGGACAGTTTTCTCACAAAGATCAAGGATTTGAAAGAATAGTTGATTTTTGCTGATGAAGTTATACCAGATAGCTCACTTGTGCAGACCATTTTGAATGGTCTTCCTGACTCATATCAGAGTTTTGCTTCTACTCTTCGTTTGATGATGAAAGGCAATCTAAATGCCTTGTCATTTGAGGAGTTAGTCTCTGTTATGTTGCAGGAAGACCAGTCTAGGCAGAACATGTCTATTATGCATATTGTAGATCAAGCTTTCTCGGCTAGTCAGAAGGGCAAGAATAAATGGAGCTCTTTTACTAGTAAGCAGAAATCTGCAAATGCTACACATTCGAAGAAGGAAGTCAAAGATGAGAAGAAATCAGAAAAGCAGAAATTATTTTGCAAGTACTGTAGAGCAAATGATCATGTCATCAAGAGCTATCTAAAACTGGCTGTTAAAAAGGCAAAGAAGAAAGAGGCCGGAATGGTTGTTGCAGAGGCCTCTATACCGAATATCTTGTGCAAGAAGAAGAATGGGCGTTTACTACTGTTTGCAGTTTTGACCCATCTTCTCATGAGTAGTGCATGTCTGTAGTAGACTTAGATGTTTGGTACTTTGATAGTGGGACGACCAAACATATTACCTCGCAGCGAAGTTTCTTTTTGTCACTCGAGCCTACCCCTACAGGGAATACTATTACATGCGCCAACAACTCCTCCTTTCCTGTTATGGGAGTTGATAAGATCATTTTGACTATTGGGGATCAAGAAAAATCTGTTATCATTTTCTGCATTAGCCAAGATTGGCTTGGTTGTGAAATTTGTTCATGACAGATTTATAGTTCATGATCTGTAAAATGGCGCTGTCATTATTACTTTTGGCATTTTATGTCGTGGGTTGTATAAGCTCATAGACTATGAAAGATCTGTAAATGATTTGGCATGTGCAGTACATGATTCTCAAGCTATGTCAGATACAAAGCTTTGGCATGCATGCGTTGGTCATCTGAATTTTGCTATTTTGCTACGCCTATAGAAATATGAAATGGTGTCCTCTTTGCTCAAACTCGAGGCACTGGGTAAACATGTAGACCACACTATATGGACATATATATGCCACAGAGCTCACGAGTAGCGATTGGCCAACTGAGGGTCCCATCACACAGACTAGAGATCGAGAGTGGGAGATATAGTGGGGTCCCGAGAGTGGAGCGGATCTGCAAACTAAGTAGAAAGGAGGTGGAGACTGAGGAGCTTTTTTTATGTTGATGTAGAGCATACACTCAGATTAGAGATAGATATGAGACTTTGTTCAGAGGACATCCCACCCTACGAGAGATTATGGACTCCCAAGATCAAAGACAATTAGGATGTTTCTTGTTAGAGATTCAAAGGCATAGAGATGCACTCTCACCACTAACCCACATAGCTACAGAGGTGGAGAGGAGACAGCTACAACTCATTGATTTTTTCCAGAGGTCTAGAGCCCCCTCCCCACCTGATTCCAAGTGAGGAGTGACACTACAGCAGGCTAAGGTGAGTCGAGTTAGACGACAACCACGAGTCACAACATCTAGAGGAGTGAGGTTATACCATCACCAGATAGAGGAGATTCGAGCCCGACATTGCAAGGCAACTACGGAGCGAGTAGCCCAGATGAGAGCACATCCAATAGCTTTCATACAGGCAACTCTAGCACCGGCTCCACCTATGTATCAGATCGTCCATCCCTCCATTACCAATGGATGGAGCTAGTAGACAGATGCATCTTCATGTTTGTATTACCCTCAACATATAGACATACATATACCCCCAAAGATAGGGCTCCATCAGCCTTAGTAATTTATCTTACCACACATGTTTGAGACTAGGTCATATTAGCTTTTTTATGATCTTGCTTTACTTTTGTGATAGCTAGATGACATCCGCATCATGTATATTATGTTTTGTCTCATAGGCCAACTTTGGCCTCCCATAAAGATAAAAAAACTTTATTTCTTATTTCTTTCTTTCTTTCTCTCTCTCTCTATCTATCTCTCTCTCTCTTTCTCTCTCTCTCTCTGTATATGTATATATATATATATATATATATATATATATATATATATATATATATATATATATATATATATATATATATTCTTGGAGCACAACACAAAACATTGAATGTATTACCAAGTGAATGTACAAAGATAAGTGACCCATTAGGGTTATAGACATATATACAAGCCAGGGGAAAAACCTCCTAAAGAGGGAAAAAAGTGCCTTGACGGTCCTGAGTTTGTTCACACACATCGCTGCCAAAATATATCAACAAATCCCCCCTGGGAGTGATGTGGTGAACAAGGAGCTAGTACTCATGTATAAGGAAGTGTCAAGCTGTGTGGAAAGAGATCAACCACAAAAAGACGTAAGCCCAAAGCTTTGTAGAAAGCTTCAAACTCTTCTTGAGGCAGAGCCTTTGTGAAAACATTTGCAATGCTATCATGTGTGGGCACATATGCCAAATTCATTTCTCAAATAGAGAACCTATCTGTGATATAATGATAATGCACCTCAATAAGCTTTGTGTGAGCATGAAACACAAGGTTCCTTGCAACTTCCAATGCACTCTGGTATTCAGTGAAGATGAAGGTGGCACAACACTAAACAACACCCAAATCAACCAAAAAGCGCTTGAGCTAAGCACACTCAATAGTTGTTGTGAAAGTTGCCCTATACTCAGCCTCACAACTAGAAGATGCCACAGTAGGCTTCTTCTTGATCAACCAAGATATGTATGAGCTACCAAGCATGAAGCAAAAACCATTAGTGGACACACAAGTTTCATAGCAACCAACCAAGTCAAAGTTAGAAAGAGCATGTGAAGCACAAAATTAAGAAAATTGGATGGCTGCTATGCAATCAGAATATGATGCTATTATGAAGAATGGTACTTGGTCTTCATGTGATATGCCTCCAGGAAAAAAGGCCATTGGCACTAAATGGGTATACAAGTTGAAGAGTAAACCTGATGGAACAATTGACAGGTATAAAGCTAGGCTTGCTGCAAAAGGTTATGCTCAAGAAAGGGGCAATGATTTTGATAAGACCTTTGCATCCACTTTTCGAATGACCACCATTCGTAGCATCTGTGATCTTGAAGCTCATCGTGGTTGGAATGTACATCAATTGGACATTAAAACAACATTTCTGAATGGTGACTTACATGTAGAAGTGTATGTATTTCAGCCTCATTGTTTTGTGCAAAAAGGGCATGAAAACAAATTCTGCATGCTGAAAAAGGCATTATATGGTTTGAAGCAAGCACCATGTTCTTGGTATGAAAAGATACATGCCTACTTGATTACATGTGGTTTTAAGAACAATCCAATTGAGAGCACCTTATATGTTAAGCATGCAAATGATGTGCTTTTGATCATTGTTGCCTATGTTGTTAACATGTTGCTCACTGGTCCTAATGAGAAGCATATTGCTGATTATAAGGCTGATTTGCATGCCTCTTTTGAGATGTTATACTTGGGGCATTTGCATCATTATTTGGGCATTCAGTTTATGCAGGTTGGTGGTGGAATAGCTTTGTGTCAAAAAAATATGCTGACACATTATTGTAGCATTTTGGCCTTGAAGAATGCAAACTTATTGCCACTCTTATGGAAATAGGTTTACGATTGAGTCTTCATGATTATAGAGATGCATTTGTTGTTCTCTATTGGCAAGCTATTGGATGCTTGATTTACTTATGCATTACTCGGCCTGATATTTAGTTTATTGTCTCTCATATGAGAAAGTTCATGCATTGCCTAGGTGTCAAGCATTGGTAGGTGGTTAGGCACATCTTTTGCTAAATGAGTGGTACCCAACTACTTGGATTGTTTTATCCCAAGGCCAAATCACTACTGTCAGATTTACTCTTTGTTTCTCTCTCTTTCTATATGTCTCTCTCTTTCTCTCTTTCTTTGCCTCTCTCTCTCTCTCTCTCTCTCTCTCTCTATATATATATATATATATATATATATATATATATATATATATATATATATATATATATATATATATATATATATATATGACCAAAGTATATGAATAATTATCGTAAATACAATTCAGATTGTTTTTTCATAAATTAACGTACTTGTGCATAAATGCATAATACATACATACACATACACACACTCATACACACAAACACATAGAAACATAGACACATACATAGACACACACATACACATACACACACATACCCACATACATACATAAATTAATACACACATGCATACATACATATATTAATATACATACATACACATACACACACAAATACAGACACATACACCCACATACACCCACATACACCCACATACACACACATACACACACATACACACACACATACACACACACAAACACACATACACATACACACACATACACACACACATACACACATACACACACATGACACACACACACAAAAGCACACATACACATACACACACATACATACACATACACACACATACACACACATACACATACACACACACATACACTTACACTTACACATACACATACACATACACATACACATACACATACACATACACATACACATACACATACACATACACATACACATACACATACACATACACATACACATACACATACACATACACATACACATACACATACACATACACATACACATACACATACACATACACATACACATACACATACACATACACATACACATACACATACACATACACATACACATACACATACACATACACATACACATACACATACACATACACATACACATACACATACACATACACATACACATACACATACACATACACATACACATACACATACACATACACATACACATACACCTACACGTACACATACACATACACATACACATACACATACACATACACATACACATACACATACACGTACACATACACATACACATACACATACACATACACATACACGTACACATACACGTACACATACACATACACACATATACACATACACATACACACATACACATACACGTACACATACACATACACATACACATACACACATATACACATACACATACACATACACATACACATACACATACACATACACATACACATACACATACACATACACATACACATACACATACACATATACACATACACATACACACAAATACACACAAACATAGACACACACATACACACACACATAGATACACACATCCACATCCACATACACACACATACATACACAATGTACACAAACACATACTCACACAGACACACACATACACATACACGTACACATACACATACACATACACATACACATACACATACACATACACATACACATACACATACACATACACATACACATACACATACACGTACACATACACGTACACATACACATACACGTACACCTACACGTACACCTACACGTACACCTACAGGCACGCATACATGCACGCATACATGCACACCTACATGCACACCTACATGCACACCTACAGGCACACCTACAGGCACACCTACAGGCACACCTACAGGCACACCTACACGCACACGTACACGTACACATACACGTACACGTACACGTACACGTACACGTACACGTACACGTACACGTACACGTACACGTACACGTACACGTACACGTACACGTACACGTACACGTACACGTACACGTACACGTACACGTACACGTACACGTACACGTACACGTACACGTACACGTACACGTACACGTACACGTACACGTACACGTACACGTGCACATACACATACACATACACACACCCATACATGCACATGTACATGCATGCATACACGCATGTGTACATGCATGCATACACGCATGTGTACATGCATGCATACACGCATGTGTACATGCACACATACATGCACGTATATGCATATGCATACACGTACATGTACACATACATGTACATGCACATACACATACACATACACATACACATACACATACACACACATACACATACACACACATGCATACACATACACACACATCCATATGCAATCAACCTTAAATTTAGCAATATGTTTCTCATTAGGACCATTGGGTAGCATGTCATCAACATATACAACAGTGATCATAAGTACATCACCTACACACTTAACATATAATGTGCTTTTAGCTTGACTATTCTCAAAACCATGTGAAATCAAGTAGGCATGTATCTTTTCATACCAAGCACTTCGTGCTTGCTTCAAACCATATAATGCCCTTTTTAGGCTACACAAATTGACTTCATGCTCTTCCAGCACAAAATTGTGGGGCTGAAATACATACACTTCTTCATGTAAGTCACTATTCAAAAATGCAATGTTAATGTCCAATTGATGTACATTCCAAGCATGATGAGTTGCAAGTGCACAAATGCTACAAAAAATGTTCATTCAACATGTGGGAGAAAAGTTCTCATCAAAATCAATGCCTTTCTTTGGAGCATAACCTTTGACAAGCCTCGCCTTATACATGTCCATTGTTCCATCATATTTACATTTAAGCTTGTGTACTCATTTAGTGCCAATGGCCTTTTTGCTTGAAGTAAATCATATAAAGACCAAGTATCATTCTTCATAATAGCATCACATTCTGATTGCATAACAGCCATCCAATTTCATGGATTTTGTGCTTCATCAAAAGAAATAGGCTCATTCTCATCATAAAGACTAGACACAACCATTACATAGCAATCTGATGCAAAGGAAGCACTATGAGAGCCTAAATGAGTACGATATGTCAACAATGCATCTAATTTGCTATCTCTCAAGGTCTGCACCAACCATGCATTATAATTTAGAACATGTAAAGGCTGAGAAATGGCCTCATTTGGACCAACACTTGACTATCCACCTATAAAAAGAGACATTAATGTGTCATACACAACCTTCAAGCTAACTGATGTCTCCTTGGTACATGAAAGTAATGGATGAATTGCATCTTCCACAAAAACAACATCATAGCTCACCAAAATGTGTTTAGTATGTGGATGATACATATCATAGCCATTTCTTTCTAAAATGTACCCAACAAACTTTATCATCCAATTTTCTGTAGGCACTAATGCACATGCCAAACAACCAAAGACACGCAGGTGAGCAACAGATGGCTTGTGACCATTATAAGCCTCATTTGGAGTGATCGATTGTAGTGCTTTGGTGGGACACCTGTTAAGTACATATGTTGCACACATAACAACCTCAAGCCAGAATCTATGTGGCAAAGCCTGAAGTTTGACCATAAACCTTGCCATCTCCATGAGAGACCTGTTCTTTCTTTCAACAACTCCATTTTGTTGAGGTGTATACATCATTATACATTGATGTTTTATCCCACACTCATCCACAAATGCATTAAAATCAAAAGACATATACTCTCCCCTCGATCAAAATAGAGGGTGCCCAATTTACATGCTGACAAATTTTCAGCCATAACCAGTAACTATTTGAAGCACATAAAGACTTTGGAATTTGCTTTAAATGGATACACCCATACATGCCTAGAGAAGGTATCAATAAAAGTAATGAAGGAAAGGTAGTTCCAGAAACAAGGTGTCTGCATAGAGCCACATACATCATTATGAACAAGTTGCAATTTATGAGAAGCTCGAATTGAACAATCTTTTGGCAAGGAGGAAGGCTACATTTTGCCCAAAATATAGCCTTGACAGACATAGTTTAGAAGGTGCCTCAAGTTTGGATAGAGAGGATACCATTTTAGATCTCTGCAAGCAAAACAAAATAGCAAAATTCATATGACCAAAGCATGCATGCCAAAGTTTTGCATCAGAAATAGCATGAGAATCTCAAATTGCACATGTTCAATCATTCATAGATTTTCCATAGTCTATGATCTTGTACAACCCATGACATAAAATGCCAAAAGCAATAATAACATCACCATTTGAGAGATCATGAATTGGACATCTATCATCAAACAAATTTGACAAGTAAACCAATCTTGGCTAATGTTGAAACTCACAACAGATTTTTCTTCATCCCTAGCACATACAAAGCATCTGATGATGTGAAAGAGCTACCATAAAAAATATTCAAAATGACTTACCAACTCCCATCACAAGATAAGAGGAGTTGTTAGCATATGTAACAGTATTCCTTATGGGGGTATGTGCAAGTGAGTTGAAGAAACTACATTGCAAAGTAATATGTTTGGTTGCCCCACTAGCAAAGTACCAAACATCTGAGTCTACGATAGACATTTACTGCTTCATGGCATGAATTGAAATTTTGACTATAGATTCTTGTATTTGACGGAGTTCTATATGTGAATTCCATGCATGCTTTAAAGAGGGGTTCAATCTTTGGACCTTATTCATGCTAAGCATATATGTTTTTGACATACATTAAGTATTCATATTAGTGAAGTGAATTATGTAAGCATGGGTTGATTGAATGAGTGAGAGATTAAATTTACTAAGTTTAAGGTTAAGATATTAAATGACTTTTGAATCTGAAGTAAAAGGCGTAAAAGATTAATGGTACATTGACATTAGGTAACTCAACAACCATTAACTTTTATGCTTTTATATGTTGGCTTAATCCAAAAGCCAACAAAGTCTGACATAGATAGGAAAACCTTAAGCCCATGACATGCCTTATCAACAAGTCCAATGACTTAGCCTTTAAGTCAATCAAGCAAATAATAAGTATTTGGATTGAAAGATATCCAAAAGAGAAATTGGAAGCCTATATGAGTCCCTACACACATGGGTTAATATTTCATAATCATGAAAGATGTTAAGAAGTTCATAGACCTTAAGAACTTCAATACTTGATAATTGAGGACAATGATCACACTAAAAGGGGGACGAGAACATTGTAAAATGACATGTTAGGGCAAAAAAAGGGTTGGACCATTTCACCCTTCTTAATTATTCATTTCTTTCCAATAAGCCTCTCCCTTTATTGACAAGAGGTATGACCCATTTGGAGCTTTAAAAGAGTTGCTTCAAGAGTATACTTCTCAAGAAAAGGAAAACTAAAGGGTTGTAATATACTCTGCAAACCACTACTCCACAATATATCTTATGAACAAGAAACAAAGTTCCAATATGGTTAAGCATATGACCATTAGACTAAGTCAATGATGGGCTTATGACTCTTTCCTTTAAGATAGATGCACAACGATGTCAAAAGATAATATCTAGTGTCAAAATAGATCTATTATCAAATGACATAGAGAAAGATACTTTCAATTGCATTTAATCAAAGATATAGTTCTATGAAAGCTCATTCTTCAAAGTCTTTTCAAGAATAAATCAAGAAATAGTGAGGGTATAACTTAAAAAGATTTTGATTATACTTGATTAGAATTAGAAGAACAAAGTTTTCATGATAAAAAATCCCTCAGTAAGATCTAAAGTTGTCTTCACTAGGATGAGAGTGTAAACTGAATGGTATGGGATATCTAGGTTTACACTATCACTTTAGTAGATTCGGTGGTATGGGATGCCAAATTTATGATAATGGAAGCTTGATCTCGAGGATATTCAATGAATTTCTTAGTCAACTTGAAAGAAATGAAAATTGAGCAAGCTTCGAGTGGATTTAGGGAATTGGAGGAACATCAATTCCCTAAAAGCTCATAGTTTTTGGGACAAAAAATCTTTAAAGTGGAGAGGAAATGTCTCATTGAATGATACTTCTAAATGAAAGATGCATTCCTTAAACTCTTTGAAAGTTGAGTACAATTAATGTCAAGTAAGTAAGCATGTTTGAAGTATAAACTCAAACAAAGTAAGAACCAGATGTGCAAGAATGGAATTCACGAAGTAATTCCAATTTGGTATTTTATGAAAGTATAAGCTAGTCTAAGTATTGAAAGTAGATCCATTGTAAGGTAGTTAAGAATGATGGGTAAGCATGAGAACTTGCTTAAGTCAAAAGGATGACATATAATTTTCAATCCTTAGAATTAGAACAATTGAAAGGTCATATTAACATCAATAGGATGTTAAAGGCTTAGGAAAGATGAAAACTCATAGAAGTATGAGTTAAAGATCCCGAGTAAGTCCCATGGGTAAATATTAACAATGCCGAAGGGATCTAATAGAGAAAAGACTTGGTCTTATCTCAAGTAAAGTTGACTAGAGGAATTTTGAGAAAGCCAAGTGACCTAAATTGGTCAAAGGATCAAACCTTTTATAGTTTGATAAATCATGCCAAGGAAAGATCAAAGGTCGAGCAAAGAAATCTTTGAAGTATAGGTTTAATTGGCATGAGATTTAAAAATTTTAGTCTGTTCTCTCATAAATATGATGCCAAGTTCCAACATGGAAGTTATGATCATAGTAAATAATTAGAGAGCATTGAGAGGATAGAGGAGATGGAAAGATTAATGATGTAGTTCTATGGATTGGAGAAAGAACTCATTGGTATGGGATAGTGGGAACTAACTCCCATTGAGAATTTTCTCTGATGGCTAGAGAGAAAAAAGACTCAAGATCTGATAGAAACCATTAGGGTAAGCCTTAAAGATAAGACCATTGAGATTAAGGTCTTAGGTTCATTAAGAGGTGTAGAAATGTACCTCCTTAAACCAATTAAATACACTTGGGGTAAATGGAATAAAATTACATTTACCCTAGAAAAGGCTATCCTTTATCCTCTTAAGTAGATGCATTCTTTTCAATAGAATGCATACCCAACTTTATATGGTACAATAAATTTGGATAAATAAGAGGATAAGAATTTTAGGGAGTTTTTCGAATTAATATCCAAAAGTAAGGTGCTTGATTAAAATCAACCCTATAACCTTGAATGAGAGAATGATTTGTAAAAGATATTCCTTTGAATCTTTGGTGAGAACAAGTTCACTAAGTTCTTGGCAGGATCTGGCATATGATGCCTAAAAAGAGGCAACTTTATCACAAGACCTTGAAACTATGAAGAAAAATTTGAATTATTTAACTCCATCCAATAGATAGAAGATCTAGAGGGTATCTTGATGGCTTGATAAGGTATTGTTCCTCAATTATTTGGGATTTGAAGGAATTGGTTTAGTAAGATTTGTTTCTCTTTGCAAAGCTTTGGTGACCTTTGAGGTTAGTATACATAACTATCTGGGGTACGGACCAAATTCAGTTCAAGGTAGTTAGTACTAATTCTCTTTGGAAGAACTTGCAAAGATAAGACCAACAAAAAATTTAGGTAGAGATATAAGAGAATGGCCCACTAAATAATTCAAATTCCTAAAGTCATAGTTGAAGTCTCTAGATCTAATTCTTGAAGATCTTAGATTTTCTAGAAAGATTAAACATGCAAGAACAAAGAAATGTTATAAATGTTAATCAATGGAAAAATCAAACAAGGTCTAGACAAGGATTCACTAGTAGGATATGAACTTTCAAAATTGGGTGTATTATTTATAATTCATAATACTTGAGCATCATGTTCCACAAAATGCTGAATAATTGATATACTTCTGTTGATATATTTAGGTAGTGATGTGTGTGAACACTCTAGGACCACTGGGGCACTTTCGACAGTCAATTTTTTCCCTCTTTAGGAGGTTTTTTCCCTCGTCTTGTATATACGTTTATTGCCCTAATGGGCTACTTATCTTTTGTACCTTCTAGTGGTAATACATTATGTATTGTGTGTTGTGCTCCAAGCTTCTTCTTCTTCCTTGTGTTGTCCGTGTGCTTTCGCAGATGTCTAACTCCAACAATTGGTATCAGAGTAGGTTGCCGCTTCACCTAGGGTGTTGTCTACACCTCTCCGGTTGCAGCCTCAGAATCATATGAAATTTGGTAAGCATACTCAAGGTGTTTCGGAAATTAAAACAGCTTTGCTGTCTTGTGCCGAAATCGCGATTTGAGCTCATTTCGACCTCCGAATGCACTATCATAGTGCTTGTGCAGGCTATTTTTTCTTTTTGTGCCAATGATATATAACAGTTTCAGTTCGCCAGTATAAGCATCTCAAAGTTTGCTACAGGTCTAGCAGAACTCGTTTGGGTAGTTTTGTTCAACTTTTTCATATACAATCATTTTTTTGCATCAAGGTATTTTAGTCAGTGGCCATGGCTGAAAGTAGTGATGTATTTTGTATGTTAGCTATTGAGGATAAGTTGGATGGTATGAATTACTTATTGTGGGCTTATATGATGCATCATGTATTGATCGTAAAAGGACTATGGAATATTGTGTAGGGTGTTGAAAGACATCCTGTTACACTTGCAAATACAAGTACTGCAAATAGAGGTGCAGGAGCTGATGGAGATGGTGTCGAAGATGATGATATTCTATAGATTCCTATTCGTGTTGTTGTTTCTATTGCACCTACTGTAGGGCAAATTTTTTGAGAACGTAGAGATGCTCATGCACATGCATTGATAGCTTTGTCTATCAAACATGCCATTATTCCTCACATTTTCTCTTGCACAATAGCTAAGGATGCTTGATATACACTTACCACATGGTACCAGGCTAAGAATGAGGCTCGTGTTGCTTACCTCCAAAAACAATTGGAGAGTGAGCATATGAATGAACGTGATTCTATGGACAATTTTCTTGAAAAGATCAAGGATTTGAAAGAACAGTTGATTTCTACTGATGAAGTTATACCAGATAGCTCACTTGTATAGACCGTTCTGAATGGTCTTCCTGACTCATATTAGAGTTTTGCTTCTACTCTTTGTTTGATGATGAAAGGCAATCTAAATGCCTTGTCATTTGAGGAGTTAGTCTTTGTTTTGTTGCAGGAAGTTCAGTCTAGGTAGAACAGGTCCATCGTGCGTGTTACAGAACAAGCTTTCCTGGCTAGTCAGAAGTGCAAAGGTAGATGGAGCTCTTCTATTAGTAAGCAGAAATATGCAAATGCTGCACATTCAAAGAAGGAAGACAAAGATGAGAAGAAATAAAAAAAGCAGAAATTGTTTTGCAAATATTGTAAAAAAAAATGATCATGTCATTAAGATCTTTCCAAAACTGGCTGCTAAAGAGGTTAAGAAGAAAGAGGTTGGAATGGTTGTTGCAGAGGCCTCTACACCGAAAATAGATTCTACTAATCTTGTGCAGGATGAAGAATGGGTGTTTACTACTGTTTGCCATTTTGACCCATCTTCTCATGAGCAGAACATTTCTACAGTAGACTCAGATGTTTGATACTTTGATAGTGGGGGGTGACCAAACATATTACCTCGCAGCGCAGTTTCTTCTCTTCACTCTAGCCTACCCCTACAGGGAATATTGTTACATGTGCCAAACTGCTCCTCTTATCCTATTATGGGAGTTGGTAAGATCATTTTGACTACTTCTGATGGTAGTTCTTTCACTTTGTCAGATGCTTTGTTTGTGCCAGGGATCAAGAAAAATTGGTTATTAGTTTTTGCATTAGCCAAGATTGGCTTGGTTGTGAAATTTGTTGATGACAGATGTACAGTTCATGATCTGTCAAATGTCAACGTCATTATTGCGTCTGGCATTTTATGTCGTGGGCTATATAAGCTCATAGACTATGAAAGATTTGTAAATGATTCGACATGTGCAGTACATGATTCTCAGGCTATGTCAAATGCAAAGTTTTGGCATGCATGCTTTGGTCATCTAACTTTTGCTAGTTTGCTATGCCTGCAAAAATCTGAAATGGTGTCCTCTTTGCCCAAACTTGAGGCACCTAGAAAACATGTTTTTGAAGGCTGTATTTTGGGCAAAATGCAACATTCTTCCTTTCCAAAAGATGGTTCAATCCGAGCTACTCAGAAATTGCAGCTTGTACATAGTGTTGTCTATGCTCCTATGCAAACACCTTTGTTTGCGAACTATCTTTACTTCATGACTTTCATCGATGATTTTTCCATGCATGCATGGGTATATCCATTGAAGCAAAGTCCGAAGTGTTTTGTGCTTGAAACAGTTTCTGGTTTTGGCTGAAAATCTGTCAGCATGTAAAATGGGCACCCTCCGTTCTGATCGAGGGGAGGAATATATGTCTTCTGACTTTAATGCATATGTGGGTGAACATAGGATAAAACACAATTGTATAGTGCCGTATACACCTCAACAAAATGGAGTTGCTGAATGGAAGAATAGGTCACTCATGGAGATGGTGAGGTGTATGGTTAAGAGTCAAACTTTACCACATAGTTTCTGGCTTGAGGCTGTCATGTGTGCAACATATGTACTTAACAGGTGTCCCACTAAAGCACTACAGTCTATCACTCCATATGAGGCTTGCCATGGTCACAAACCATCTGTTGCTCATCTGCATGTTTTTGGTTGTTTAACATATGCATTAGTGCTTGAACAACATCGCAAAAAATTGGATGATAAAACAGTAAAATGTATTTTTGTTGCGTATAGTTCTGAAAGCAAAGGTTATTGTCTGTATCATCCACATACTAAATGCATTTTGGTTAGTCACGATGTTGTTTTTGTGGAAGATGCTATTCAGCCCTTACTTTCATGTACTAAGGAGTCATCTATTAGCTCCAAAGACATGTATGATACTTTGCTTCCTCTTTTTACAAGTGGACAGTCTAGTGTTGGTCCTAATGAGGCAACTTCTCAACCTTTGCAGGTTTCAGGTGATGATGCATATCATTCCATTTCTGATGCAGATTTACATGATGCACTTGTTGATGAGAGAGCTGATATTGCGCAGGCAAAAACTATGCCAAAGTTGATGGTGGAGACTTTGCCTGACAACAAATTAGATGTACCTTTGTCATATCGTACTCGGATAGGCTCTCATAGTGCCTCTTTCACATCAAATTGCTATGCTATGGCTGCCTCTAGTCTCTGTGATGATACTGAACCTGTTTTGTTTGATGAAGCCCAAAATTTTGAACATTGGATGGTTGTAATGCAATCTGAATATGATGCTATCATGAAAAATGGTACCTAGTCTTTATGTGACTTGCCTCCTGGCAAGAAGGCCATTGGCACTAAGTGGGTATACAAGCTGAAGCCTAAACCTGATGGAACAGTTGACATGTATAAGGCTAGGCTTGTTGCAAAGGGTTATGCACAGGAAAGAGGCATTGATTTTGATGAAACCTTTGCTCCTACTTTCCGAATGAGTATTGTTCGTAGCATATGTGCACTTGCAGCTCATCATGGTTGGAATGTACATCAGTTGGACATGAAAACAACATTTCTAAATGGTGACTTGCATGAAGAAGTGTATGTTTTTCAGCCCTGTGGCTTTGTTTAGAAAGGACATGAAAACCAAGTGTGTAGGTTAAAGAAGGCATTATATGGTTTAAAGCAAGCACAACATGCTTGGTATGAAAAGATACATGCCTATCTCATTGCACATGGTTTTGAGAACAGTCCAACTAAAAGCACCTTATATGTTAAGTGTGCTAATGATGTGCTTCTGATCATTGTGGTGTATGTTGATGACATGTTGCTCACTGGTCCTCATGACATGCATATTGCTGATTTCAAGGTTGATTTGCATGCCTCATTTGAGATGCCTGATTTGGGGCATTTGCATCACTATTTGGGCATTCAGTTTATGCAAGTTGATGGTGGAATGTCTTTGTGTCAAACAAAATATATTGACACATTATTGCAATGATTTGGCCTTGAAGACTGTAAGCCTATTGCCACTCCTATGGAGACACGTTTATGATTGAGTCTTCATGATATTGGAGATGCATTTGATGTTGTTCTCTATGAGCAGGTTGTTGGATGCTTGATTTACTTATGCATTACTTGGCCAGATATTCAGTTTGTCGTCTCACAGATGAGAAGGTTTAGGCACTACCTAGGTGTCAAGCATTGGTAGGCGGTTAAGCACATCTTTTGCTACTTGAGTGGTACCCAGCTACTTGGATTGTTTTATCCCAAGGGGGATCACTACTTCCAGATTTGCATGCTTTTTCAGACATTGAATGGGTTGGTTACTATGACACTCATGTGTCCACTAGTGGCTTTTGCTTCATGCTTGGTAGCTCATGTATATCTTGGTTGATCAAGAAGTATCCTACTGTGGCCACTTCCAGTTGTGAGGTTGAGTATAGGGAAGCTTTCATTGCGATTGTTGAGTGTGTGTGGATCAGATGCCTTACAACTGATTTGGGTGTTGGTCAGTCTTCTGCCACCACCTTCTTCACTGACAGCCAGAGCGCATTGGCAGTTGCAAGGAACCCTGTGTTCCATGTTCGCACTAAGCACATTGTGGTGCATTATCATTATGTCAGGGAGAGGTTCTCTATTGGGGAGATCAGCTTGGCATATGTGCCCCAAGATAGAGCAAGAATCTCTATTGTATACTACTAAAAGTTATACATTTATAAGAAGGTTCAAAGTGTTTAGAAATGTAAGACTTTATGGATCTTGAGGTTCTTGAAAGTGACAAATGGAAACAATTAAGCTAAGACCACCAAATAACTCCACCCATTTCACTATTCCACAGGTATAAGGCATGCATGTACATTCATTTGGATTGAGGGAAAGTGATTAGGGTAGGTATTTTGATTCATTTCTTTTTCAATTACGAAAGGTAGTAGCCCTTATCTGATTACAGGAAATGAATCTAAAGAGAGATATGAACATGCTCAGAGTATAGATCATGGGGCATAGGGAATACTCCACACATCATAACTACACACATTTTTGAGCATGAAAATGCTAAAGGGAGGAAGAATGTTCTATAGCTAGGGTTATTTACATGGATTCCAGGGGTTAGGACCCTTGGGTTTTTTAGAGAAACCCTTAAGAAAGCTTTGAAGAACCCTTGGGTTTTATTTATAAACCCTTGGGAATTGAATGATTTGAGCCTCAAGATATTTATCCTAAGGTGTGGAGCTCTATTAATTGAATATATCCAAGTCAAGGATGCTTAAGACTGTACATACAAGTCTAGAGTTCCTCTCTTAAGAATCCATGTGATTTCCAAGGTTAGAAGGCATTGGATTAGAATCCATGTGGATGGGACACTTGGAAAGCTCTCCTCACGTTTCCTCCCTTGGTCTTGAAATATATATATATATATATATATATGGGGTGGAGTTGGCTAGGTAGATACATGCTCTCTCTTCATTTTGGTAGTCTTAGTAGGTAACTTAATCTTTGGCAGTTTGTTGTTATGCAACATAAAACCATCCTAAACCTTGAATGCCATGTGAATTTCTATATCTCATGATTGGTTCAGAATTTGGAGGAGCCAGTGCTTCCATTGCATCCAAAACATGTCAATGGACTATCTACTTACTAGATTCTGACATCTAAAGGTCCCGTTTCAAGTTGCTCACATCATCGATGAAATCATCAATTCATAACCGCCCTCCAACACCTATATAAGGAGGGCTTGACCACATACATCCTCAGTCTTGCCAATGCTAGTCTTGGGAGCTCAATGAGTCACAATCTTCAAGTAAGTATTTTCTAAGTTCCAGTTCAATTTCTAGTCTTGTTTTTTGTTATAGTCTTGTCTAGTCTAGTATCCTAGACATCCTACCTTGTCTTGTTGTTATCTCATAGTATGAGATCCTTTCTATTTATTCCTTGTATCTACTTCATCTCCTTGAAGGGAGTTTTGTAATCCAAATATCTTACTTCATACCTATGGTCCCCGGTTGTGGGATCTCCTATATCATCTCTAGTCGAGTTATCCATACCTATCAGTCCTAGGTCGTGGGATTTCTTGTATCATTTACATATTATTGTATTATTTTCCCTACGTTAGTGATCTTGTAATAAAAAATATGATTTCAAAATCGTATCTAGTATAGTGAGAGGGTTCAATCTAGTGCTCCACTGATATTTTGGCAAGACTCCCTTCATAAAGACCAAGCTCCATGGATTCTCTATGCAAGGAGATTCAATCTACCATAAAGGACTTGATAGGACATGTCCAAGAGATCAAAAGATTGTTATGAAAAGGTGATCGATCCATTTCAAACTATGCCTCACATCTTAAGATATTATTTCGTGGATCTAAGTATCAAGAAGAATGTTGGAGTTTGAGGTTTGTGGAAGCACGTGACTAGCACAAGGAAGAAGAAGAAGCTTGGAGCACAACACAGATAAGTGACTTGTTAGGGTTATATGCATATATACAAGCTGGGGGAAAAAAACCTCCTAAAGAGGGAAAAAAGTGCCCTGATGTTACCAAGTGGGTGGAAGCCAAAGCTCTGAAGACTGACCGAGCTGTTGATGTAGCTAAATTTTTGTACGAACAAATCATCACCCGATTCGGATGCCCGTTGGAAATAGTAAGTGATAGAGGAACCCATTTTGTCAACGAATTGATCGAAGAATTAATGGAATTATATAAGATCAAACATAGAAAAAGCACTCCATATTATCCGAGGGCAAATGGACAAGTGGAGGTCACCAACAAGGTGCTTGAACAGATTTTAACAAAGACAGTAGCTGTGCATAGGTGAGACTGGGATGAGAGACTTTTGGAAGCCTTGTGGGCATATCGAACATCCTACCGAGTGACGACAAAGAGCACTCCGTTCTCCCTAGTATATGGCGAGGAAGCCATCTTTCCCATCGAAAAAGAAGTGCCAACATTAAGAGTGGCTATTGAGGCCAGGATGGGAGTGGAAGAGTCATTAAAGGAAAGGTACATACAACTGGTCAAGCTAGAAGAAAAGAGACTTATTGCACAACAAAGTTTGGAAGCTATTCAGAAGAGACGTAAGGAGAGGCATGACAAGAATCTCAGGACCTATGCGATTCAAGAAGGGGATTTGGTACTAGTCTATGATAGTAAATATTATAAATTCCCAGGGAAGTTACAAACAAGATGGGCAGGACCGTTTAAGGTGGTGGAACTCAATTCCAATGGTTCCATGCAAATTCAAGATTTAGGAGAAGAATATGCTCCCGTGAAGGTTAACGCGCTTCGAGTTAAACCATATTTCAAGTGATATTAGGACGGGAGAAGCTAGACGAGATCCAAGCAGAAGAACGTAGTAGACTCCTTGTACATACATGTATAGTTATATATATATATATGCGCATATGTAAGCTATGATTTGTGTGTCATAAATATTCTTCCTTGCTAGCTCAAGAATTTTGGACTTCTAATTACTTTTCTTGTGTTGCGCAGAGACTGTTAGGAGTTAAGTAACAAAATGGCAGATCAAATAACGCAACTCTACTTGTACGAGCTAAGGATATATTTCTCGGACCAAACATTCGCCCGCATGGACATAGATGTCGACGACTTTGAGACGGAATACGATGTTGAGGAAGCGCATTGGCTGGTATGCTTTATAAACCAGGGTTTGGGTGTTGCATTTTACATTGAGTGTTTTGAGGAATACCTGACTCGACATGTAGGATGGGCGGGAGATCGATATTACTATTTCGATTCTTCGAGGGAAATGCCTAATGAGGAAAACGATATCACATGGGCTTGGGCAGATGTGCTAATGCTAGGAAGTGATGACGGAGCTCCCAAAGTTGAGCCTGACTCGCCCTAGGGAAGTTGTCGGGATGCGAGTACCATGTGAGGCTACATGAGACATCCCGGAGACCCACATTCTAGATCATCTAAGGATAGGTATACGAGGGACTAAGGCATAGCTGGCTGTAGTTACCAAGTGAAAAGTCAACTCGATGAATACATATGTAGTGTCTGTAATTGAGAGAATGGAGTGAAAAGGTGGTTGATCTGTCAAAGGCTAGAGTGTATATGTTTGCATGTATGTGTGGGAACAGTGGGAAAAGTCCCTTTCTTCCTCTCCCTAATTCTCAGGACTTGGGTGAACTAATAAACTATAAAAAAAAAAAAAAAAAAAAAAACGAAGAAAAAGAAAGGAAAGAAAAAATTTTGTGTTGTTGTGATCGTACCAATGCGCTATGGTGGGCTAGTAGGTGGGTGGATTTATCCTCGCCGGGTGGTTAGGACCACGAGCCGCAGCTAGTTTCGCCATAGGCTTGGGAGGTATATGTTTGTGTCTTAGCTACGCGCCATAACGGGTTGGTAGGTAGGTGGAGCCATCGTGGCTGGGTAGTCACGACCATGAGCCGCATCCAGCTTTGTTATGGGCTAGCTGATATATGTTATGTGTTATCATTGTGTGTTTGTGTGTTGTGGGCTGCATTGCATTGGTAGATGGGTGGAATCAACCTGATCGGGTGGTCAGGTCCACAAATCGCATCCAATGTCAATGTAGGCCAACGTGTGAATATAAATAAAATTTTCATATGAAGTTATTCCCCACTCCTGAGGGGGAGAGAAAGAGAGGAGAGGGCGATGATCGCCTGGAAGGGAACGTTATTTACTTGTGTGATTGGTATGTGATGGCTTGTGACAGATCAGCTCACTTTGAATCAACATTATTGAAGGCACAGAGACTCTATATGTACTTATGGATGAGTCTTTAGCGAGGTAATGCAACGGTCTTGCTTTACAACTTGTGTGCTCTATCTGAGGGTTTTTCTAGTGTGTGGGACACTCCAGGGTTCTGATGTATGTCTTCACTTGCACTCGAGTCTCGATGGTTTCTGTAGGACGACGATGGGGATTCTTCGGAAGTGTCTAGTCATGGAATAATTGTACATAGCGAATAGTAGGTCAATAAAAGACGTATGCATTTTGGATATGTTGTATCTCCGATTGGATTCATTTCAGTTGTTGTTGTTATTTCGGTATTTCCATTTCTGTTTTTTGCAATGACAGTTGCATGTGTAATTTATGGAAAGGTGTGCATGTGTTATCTGGGTTGAGACCATTTTCATAATGGAATGCACGAGAAATTTGATGCATGTTGGAATTGGAGTTGCATACATGTGCATGTTTTTGGATCATTTTGGAAGTGACTGATTTGTATGTATTCCTGAGTGATTTTTTGAGCACTAATAGCTTCGATGAGTGCAGGTTTAGTGGAAGTGACGGCTCGATGAAAAGGTATGTGAACCAATTGGAAATTGACATGTTCATGGTTGTTTGGATTTTATTTCAGCAATAGTGGCTCATCGAGGACGACTTCGCAAATAAGAAGAGGGGAGTATGTTAGCTCCGAAAATGGTTGATTTTTATGCACTAATGTGGTTCTATTTGGCAGGAAAATACGCTTGATTTCAGGTACTTGAAGCATGAATTTGATAATTGATGAGAAGCATGTGGAGATATTGATTGCAGGGATGTGGAGAAAAGGGATTGAGCATGGACAAGCCTCCTAAGAACATAGGAAATACTGACGTGCAGAGGAAATTAGAAGCAGCTTTGTTTCAGGGGGGAATGCTTTCTTATCAACCATCAAATACAATCGTTTGACCGATTTCTGGAATTTGATCTTCGACACCTCACCAAAAAAAAAAGAATTTAGAGATGTGGAGGTGTTCAACCATTTCTTTGTTCTCATCCCAAAGGCATGGCTGTTTTAATTGTCAGAGAATAAAAAACAAATTGGCAGCTTTCTGTTTTGTGTGCAGAAGGGAGGAAGTTATTTTTGTTTTTTGTTACAAGGGTTTTGTGGTCTATTTTCAATTGGAGGGATTGGAACCTTTATGGGGGCAGGCCGCAAGGTGCTGGGTGTCTTTTTTTTGCGTGAAGTACAAAGGGAGAGCTGTTCCTTCCTTCTGCGCGGACAGAAGCAATCCGTTTCGCTATTTCATCATCTCTTGCTTTTCCTTCTACTCCTCGAGCTCCTTGCCCATGGATTGACTGTGTGCTCTGCTCTCTTGAGGTTTCGCTGTCGAGGGTTCATCTAGTATACATATCCTGCTGTATCTTTCTTCGCCTGTACTGTCTGGCTATGGCCTCCGTATAGGCCTGTCATCTGGCTCTACCCGAACCACGTACTCGTTCTAGTTTCCTTGCTTCACCCTTAATCTATGCTAGATTACCTCTGGGTCTCACGGGGGATTTGTTGCATCAAAGCTCTCTGTTGTGGGAACGTCCTCTCTACCGTTTTCAGTACTATGTTATCGCCATTGTTGATATTTTCAACTTTTCGTCTGGTTCCATTTGAGTTCACCGACAGGAAGCCTTCTCTCTAGATTCGTAATTCAGCGTTTACTGTTCTATCGAGCTGCTCTTTCGTGAAGCTCTTCCAACGCGAACTAGATTCCTATTTACATGTTCGTATTGGGCGGAGAGGGTCAGCTTGGCCCCCTTGCGGCCTACAACTTGGCTGGAGCAGTGTCTCTGCGTGGCATGTGCTGGAGGAAGCTCGGAAAGGCTCTGGACGTTGTTCAAGGGGCTTCTGATGTTAGCTAATGTTGTAGCTATTCTGAACGAGTGCTTTCTGGCCCGACGCGGTTGGAGTATCAACGAGCTGGGAGTAATGGCAGCCAGCGTCAAGTCCTTGAAAGGCTAGATCCCGGGTCTCATTCATGTTGTTCGGTATCTCTGTCTCCCTCTCATAGCTCTGAATATCATTGTCACCTTTTTGATCCTCATTTCGGGTTGATTTACCATCGTCACAGACGGTAGATTTTTGCTTATCTATATGGTTTTTATCCTTTCTTGACGACGGTAGTTCTGTTGTGTGATCGTTCGCACTTTCCATTGACACATGTCGTAGAATGGTTTAGGTTTCCTTTCACAGGCTATGTGATACATCACATCTGGAATGTATGTGAGCTCAAAAATGTGTATACCATATTCTGCAGAGCGAGATTAAGAATGTACTGAGGGTGGGAAGTGGGACTTACTATCTAATAGAGCATTTTTCAATCTTGTTTCTCACTGGAAAATATAAGGGAGATACAGGGGTTCGTTTGGCCGCTTCTTCGAGGAGGGGGCACTACCCTTTGTTATTACAGGCATAGACGAACAATCTATGCCTTCGTGGTTGACTGAAATACAAAGAATGCGGAGATCCCAGCTCTAAGAGATGGAGATGAGTATGTTTTTGGAGTTGATGATATCATTGGCGATGTGAATGATACATATCTTCCGCAGTCATCAGCATTTTTCATACCAGAGGTGTAACTACAGCGCGTAATGTTAGCTCTTGCCAAGACTTTGATGAAATGGATGCATAGTAAAGGTAAGGACTCTCGGGGGGTGCAAAGAGTATGAGGATGCAGTCCTTGAGCTTAACAAGCATTTGGAAACAAGATGGTCCATACTTGTGCGGGACAACACCAACGGATGCGGACTTCAAGGTCGTACCCCTTCTACACCATGCTTGCATTACAATATTGAACGCCATGGATTTTGAACTCCCTGAGAAGTACACAGACATCCACAAGTATATTGCACTAATGGAAGGCACAACAAGCTTTCAGAAATAAAATCAACCTAAATAACTCATCGTTAGTTTTTGGCAAAGGAAGTTTCGCATGCAGGTACATACTGCATAGAAAAGGGTTTTCCACACCATTGTATGGCATTGTCCAGGCCGAATCTTCACTTGGAATTTGTGTCAAGATTATCGTTGGATGAATTGTATGTATCTTTTAGGAAGGGATTTGCAGATGCACGATGCTATTCATGCCGAGAGAAAGCCACATTCTAGATATGCGAGAAGTAGCCTTTGTCTGTATCCTTTCTACAATACGATGCCACGAGACTTTTGATTGCGTCAGAAGCAAGCGATCAAGGGCTTTCTGCCACTCCTCACAGAGTGAGATAGTAGTTGGAGTTCAGGACCTATGCACAGTAGGTGAAGGAGGTGCCACATTCTCACTATAACTGGATGCATGGTTCTCCTGATCGGCCAAATTATCGGCGTCCATTATTTGTGAGAGAGTTATCCATGATTGACTTGTAGTGTTGGTGAGTGTTAATGAATTAGTGATGAGTCCAAAGTTGGAGAGTGGAGTGAGGGTAAGGGGAGAACAAATTGTGCCAAACCTGAAAAGGAAGAGTGAGGCCGTATGTGTATGGTGGAATATATATGTGCGAGTGTGTGCATGAAAGTGCATGTGTGAGTATATGTACGTGAAAGAGAGTGTGTGAGAAAGTGAAAGAGAACAAGAGGGTGAGAGGGTGAATGTATGTATAGGTGTGTGAGTGCATGTGTGTGTTTGGGTGTAAGAGAAGTGTGAGTGAGAGAGAAAAGGAGGGCAAGGAAGAGAGGAAGAAACCGAGTGTGCAAGTGTAGGTGTAAGTGGAAGTATATGAGTGTGTGTAAGTGAGTGGGTAAAAGAAAGGGGAAAGAGTAGGTGCACGTGAGTGAGTGAGAGGAAGGAGTTAAAAGTAAGAGAAAGGGTACGAAGAAATCAGAGTATATTCGAGCACTAGTGAATAACTTGATGAAGGATAAGCGGTACAATATCGCGTGATTGCAACAAAGCATAAGTATAAGTAGGCACTTTCCCTTGGACTAAGAAACCTCATCATTTTGGTGCGTTTGCCGGGAACCATATGAGCTAGTGCATAGCCATAAGAAGAATCCATTGCGAGATGATTGTGGGCTCCAGGTGATCCAATTGGACCGATTCCGAGGGGTTTTGAACAACATAAAGTCTCGTATAATCACTTTCTGGGCGTTAGAACCTAACACATTCATTAGCAGTTGCGACGAGCTTCCCCTGGAGAATTCATCCTCAGAAAGTCCTTGTGCACTAGAATAGTGACAGAGTAAATATCCCAGACCGTCACTAATTATAGAAGAACTCTCCAGCAGTATATGCTAGCTTCATAGTCATTGTGTTCGAGTGATAGAGTTTTGCATTGTCTTTTTCTTATTAGTGACCTTCGTCTTCAATTCTGGCACCTTCAGATTCATGTTGAGCTCTCTCACCCTTCTGAAGAGAAGACATCTCAACCTAGCCTTTGCCCTTTCAACATTTTCAATACTTCAGATAAATCTTCCCTAAGCTGTTCCCCACTTTCATTGTACTTTTAATTGGCATCAGATGCCATAATCTTGGCCTTATTTGCAGCACACTGTTTCGACCTATCTCTATTGTGTTAACTCATCTGACTTAGTTGCTACCGCTTCTCCCTTGAGCTTACTACCCTTACACCCGGCCAGACTTGTGATGGTGTGGAGATCCATCCTCCTATCAGATGCCAATCCTCCAAGTGTGCCCATTACTTGTAATGATCCATCTGCACGTTCACACGTTCCACACTCTTTTTCAAAAAAATTGAACAGATCTTCTGGCTCAACATCCCCTCCTTCATAGACAAGGCCTCCCCTCAAAATAATTTCCCAACTATCCTCATCGACTGTTATGATAGTGTCCAAGAAATTTTTGCCTTACCCACCTGGTCGCCATTCATTGCATAGCTACTCTTTGATAAAATAGTTACAAAACTTTCTGAAGAATAGCAGCCAACGCGGGCTTGTCTTCACTTTCGCTTACCTGTGATATCTGTGTAGTGACTGCTGAAAGGAAGCCCTCATCCAAAAAATCTCAAAACTACAAGAAGCTCAAAACTAAAAGAAGCTCTCCTCTCTTTCAACTCCAAGACCTTTTTCATTTCTATGATTCCATCCCGTGGTGGCCAAATGATTTCCTTATCTTCTTGTATTATTGGTTGTAGGATTGTTTCCAGCACACCTGTCTCGAGTACAAATTCAACCACAGTCATTTCTCTGTATATGACGTTTTTGCACATATAGGCTTTCTCTTCTTCATTTGCATCAACATCAACCTATGAGAATGTTGCACATTAAAAAATCCTTGCCTTCCTCGAATAGATAACGGAAAGCTAAGCATGAAGTTAGTGGAGGGTTCACCCATGCACAGTTGTTACTATTGCTACTGCCATGGTCGGGCATGCTACCATGCTCCTCTCAACACGACGAAGCACTGTTAAATGAACAAATCTCAGCTTGTTCGGTCCATAGTGAAAAGATCTCTGACGTGGCAAAATTCTCACAAGAGTAGGGCATATGCTTCTAGACTGTAGATTTACCCATCGTTACCTCTTGCAATGTCATCCCCAACACCACAGTCCTGTTGATTGCTGCTATCTTGCCTGCTCCATCTCTTTATCTCACTCTTGATAGACTGAGTGTGGTATGAGGGAGCAGAGGGAGAGAGACGAGCTGATTCATATGACGACTACTAGTCATCACCCTAGTGATGATCATCTTTTGCAGTCACCTTGCCCGCTATAGGTTTTGCTCCATATTCACCTCATCTTCCCAGCTCAATCGTTTTTTCTGTGTTGAACACCTTTTTGTCTTGAGATCGTTTGAAAGCCACTGTTTCAAGCCCTTATCTTGGGTATCTCTTATAGATTCTTCCTTGGGCCGAATCTTGCTTTCTTCTGCTTTCCAATGGACACTTAAGAACTCAATTCCATCCTTCATCTTTCCTAGAGTGAACCGACGATCAAATCCTCTTATTATGCACCTAGTAGCTCCCTCATTTTTCTGACATTGCATGTCTCCTCGATTGAGAGAGGCCGAAAACATTCTCGAATGACTTCTTGCTTCTTTGCGCTATCATATGCATTCCCCTTCATCAATGTCCTTTATCCACATTGCTTCCTTTTTGTGATAAAGAAGCCACTTCTACTGCTAATCTTCTCCATTGCCCCTTCTGAATGACAATCAACCTATTTTATGCCTCATAGAGTGCAAGGATTATATCGTCACTTAATGCGATGCAAACAATGCGTGCCTATGGATCCAACATATTGCATTGCGTGGCCATTTTGTACACTAATAACGTAGAGATGCTTGTCCGACAACTATGTATCATGAAGCACATCTTCTGAAAAGTCTTTCACTTACAGATAGTCACAATCCTTTCAGATATACTCTTTCTAGTTTTCGAGGTTCACAATACGTGCATTCATTTGTTTTCTCCATTTGTTTAACACATTTCTCTTTGTGGAGGCATATATAAGAAGATTATGGCAAGCTCAACCTTCTTTCTTTCAAACTTCAATCACCAAGGAAAACTCCGATTGTTGTATAATTATTATGAGAGAAAGCTCGCCTTCTTAATCATTGATCGTTGAGTTTAGGACTACTCCACCTCGTTATTACTAAAGCCTTTGATCTAAAGAGGCCACTCAGAACTTCTCATGATGAAGAACAACAGTTCTCTATATGATATGAATGAGAAGTAAAAAGGAAGAGTGAGAGTGCAAGGTTTTATGGAAGGGAAAGCTTTAGTTCTCTCTAGCGTTCCAGCAAATGTGCAATGTGTGAGGAAGAGATTTCACATACCTTGACTTTCCAAGTAGTTGTAGAGAATACCGTTTCCAATTTTGTTGATGAGATGAGGACGATGATGCCAAGACTCCATTTGATTTTTGTAGAAGAACCCCAAAAAGAAACTTATTCACACATGATTAGAGAAATCTCAACAAAGTTAATAGAAAAAATCAACATATTAACAAAAAGATTTCTAAAAACTACTCCTATCCTACTCGTGACTTGAAGAATTACCACACATGGTGGACTAATCACCCAAAAAGGGGATCCTCATCACACCAAAAATGGCTCATCTCAACAAGTTATTATGAATCTTGCAGGCCGCAAATGCTCACAAGAGCGTAACAAAATGAAGAACTCAACAAATCGTCATGAAAAACTTGCATACACGTCTCTTTCACACCAAAAACCATCACGTAAGTGACAAGAGAACGCTCCCCGACAACGGCGCCAAAATTTGTTGACGTTGTAGCATCATAACTCATACTTGTCAATCTCGGGAGCATCTCATGAGACCCAAATATTTGCATAGAAGCACTCAGCAGACGTAATGGCGCTTCCTCAACGTATGATTAACAACGTTATTAACAAGAAGATACAACATAAGCATCGCAAATGATGCACATAATCGTAATCACAAGCATAATAGCGACGTAATCATACATCAACGTGTCACAAGTGTTAGACAAGAAGAGAACAAGCACGCATGCACATCATGACGACAAAAGAGTAAGAATCTAACTACAAACTAGCATTATCTCATTACTTCTAGAAAAGCTCTCTCAAAAGAAGAGGTGGAGACCTCTTTATATACAAAATGGCAGAAAAGCATGCTATGTGGGATTTCTAAACTGAAAGGAGAATGAATCCCACTTATTCTCTAGTGTGGCACTCACACACACCTATACAAAAGTGCTTTATTAACTGAATGAAAGGTAGAAAAAGGTATAAAAAAAGAGTGGATCCAAGAAATATATGTTGTATCTTCAACACATGTCCATTCGCACAAGCTTAAACACACTCATACATATGAAGAAGTCATCCCTAAAAGCAAAAGCTCACAAATTATCCTCTGGATATGGATTTGGGCCCAACATATTTACAATGCATAAATCATTCATACACATCCATTCACATCACATATGGTTCATTCGGATCTCATATATACCTTCACATTATCAAATAAAATTCTCGCTTATTTGCACAATCAGGCAGAAATATGATTTAGGTATTCTCATATACTCACTGATATAAATGATAGGATGTAAACACTCAATCAATTTACTAATTTTTTTCAAGGTACAAATGAATAAGAAAATCAAGATACCAAATCGTGATCTTTTCATACTTTGCTTGAAGAAGCAAATCAACTTGCATACACAATCTCCAAGAAATGTGTGACAATTACTTGAAACAAAGTTCTCTATCTACGGTTTGCTACATAAGTGAGATAAATTAGTATGTGTTATAGAAAAGAAATATTTAACCGAATGGATTTAAACATAATAAAAATGAGGAGCAATTTTTTTCCAATAGTTGCCTCCTCCAAAATAAGAATGTACATAGCTATGAATGTGTGCAGATACCTATGGTTTGAAGTCTAATAGTCTCCCCCTCCAAACTATGATTGTACATAGCCATGAATGTGTGCACATAATTTTTTGTCAAATCGCATAGATTTCAAATCTTATAAGTTGAAATAAGAAGTTAATCTCTCTCAAACTTTCATTATTTTACTTTCCAAGCTTCATAATCACAATTCCAAGCTTAAATTTTATAAGATATTCAACATCTTGTAAAACCTAGGCTATTGAAATCAAAGTATTTCTTAGATGTTTATGGTTCACTTAAGCTTCAAACAAACACCTACTAAGCTTTGGATCTATCTTTTAAAGAACATCCATGAACTTTGTCTGTCTTTTCTTCTCTTTAGCTCCATATAATGGGGTGCATTCTTTGATTTCCTTTAGAGACTTTAATTTTTCTTTGCTTCGCCTTTAAATGTGTTTTCTTTAATTCTTGAAGTTGGTATTTTGATGGAGCATGACTGCATACATACAGATGGATGCAAGAAATAAGCTACTTGGTCATATTAATTCTCATGAAGTATTGTAGTAGACCTGGATAAGATCAAAGTAGTCTTGGAAGGCTTAGACCCTAGCTCAGCAAATGAAGTCTTACACTTTTTGGGCAAAATTCCATGGCACGATTGCCATTTGTGATGTCTCGTTCATATTGTCATACACTCAATCAATTGTTTCATGAAAAAACATGTGATTTTCATTGGGATGTAGAGTGTCAATTGGCTTTCCTATGATTGAAAGTGCTCCTAACTAGAGCACCTTGTTACAAGTGCCGCATTAGACACAACCATTATGTTGGAGTTAGATGTCTGCGGAAGCATGCGAACAACACAAGGAAGAAGAAGAAGCTTGGAGCACAACACACAGTGTTGAATGTATTACCACTAGAATGTACAAAGATAAGTAGCTTGTTAGGGCAATACACATTTATTCAAGCTGGGGGAAAAAACCTCCTAAAGAGGGAAAAAGTGCCCTGGCACTCCTAGAGTGTTCACACACATCATTACCTAAATATATCAACAAATCCCCCCTAGGAGTGATGCAGTGAACAAGGAGCTAGCACTCATGTATAAGGAAGTACCAAGCTATGTGGAATCAATCCACAAAAGGAATTAAGCCCACAGCTTTACAAAAATCTTCACTAGGCAGAGCCTTCATAAAAAGGTCTACAATGTTCTCCTATGTGGGCACATATGCCAAGCTGATCTCCCAGCAGAGAACCTCTCCTTGACATAATGATAATACACCTCAATGTGCTTAGTGCGAGCATGGAACACAGGGTTCCTCGCAACTGACAATGCACTCTGACTGTCAGTGTAGATGGTGGTGGCAGAAGACTGACCAACACCCAAATCATCCATAAGGCGATTGAGCCACACACACTCAACAATCACTATGAAAGCTTCCCTATACTCAGCCTCACAACTGGAAGTGGCTAGAGTAGGCTACTTCTTGCTCAACCAAGATATACATGAGCTACCAAGGATGAGGCAAAAGCCACTGGTGGACACACGAGTGTCATAGAAACTAGCCCAATCACTGTTAGAAAAAGCATGCAAATATGGCGGTAGTGATCCCCCCTTGGGATAAAACAATCCAAGTAGATGGGTACCACTCAAGTAGCGAAAGATGCGTTTAACCGTCTGCCAATGCTTGACACCTCGACAGTGCATAAAGTTGCTCATTTGTGAGACAACAAACTGACTATCTAGTCGAGTAACGCATAAGTAAATCAAGCATCCAATAGCTTGCTGATAGAGAATAGCATCAAATGCATCTCTAGTATCATGAAGACTCAATCGTAAACCTATCTCCACAGGAGTGGCAATAGGCTTATAGTCTTCAAGGCCAAAACACTGTAATAATGTGTCAATATATTTCATTTGACACAAAGCCATTCCACCATCAACTTGCATAAACTCAATGCCCAAATAGTGATGCAAATGCCCCGAATCAGACATCTCAAACGAGGCATGCAAATCAATCGTAAAATAAAAAATATGTGTGTCATGAGGACCAGTGAGTAGCATGTCATCAATATATACCGGAATGATCAGAAGCACATCATTAGCACGCTTAAGATATAAGGTGCTTTTAGTTGGACTGTACTCAAAACCATGTGCAATCAAATAGGCATGTATCTTTTCATACCAAGCACGTGATGCTTGCTTTAAACCATAGAATGCCTTCGTTAACCTGCACACCTGGTTTTCATGCCCTTTCTGCACAAAGCCAGAGGGCTGAAAAGCATACACTTCTTCATGCAATTCACCATTCAGAAATGTTGTTTTAATGTCCCTTGGGGCCATTTATGGTGTACAACAAGAAAGAAATTAGCCCTATGGAGTTGCAAATTTTCAATTATTCTGGATTATCTCTACTTTAAAGATATGATTGGAGTGTGGTTATGATGTGTTCCTCTTCATGAAGTTCATACAATGATTTTGGATGCTCATTTTGGACTTGTTGGTAGGCTAAAAGCTAAAAGAGGCAAGCATAGCTATATAAAAGGAAGATCAAGCATCGAGAAAACTTGCATACATCCAAAAGCTCATGCAAACCTAGAAAGATTTATGATCTCTAAGTTTAGGAAATACTTAGAGTCAAAAAAACAACTTTAGAAAGAGACCTTACACTTTATTGTGTAACTTCTTATGCATCCAAGTAGGATTATAACTTAAGTAGTTTCAAAAGTTCCATGAGCACTTTGAAATAAGATCTCTCACTTGATTCCATCCAAATGCATAATGGAAAGTGGATGAACTTAAACACAAATCAAACTTTAAAAGTTCAATAAAATTGTGTTAAGCGCATATGTGCATCCATAGAAAATATGCAAAGTGCCAAAGAAACATGGAAACTTTGAAAGGTCTCTCCTTAGAATGGTTCTAAGTCGCTTTGAAGTTTCATTTTTAGAGCTTTTCATCTCAAGATGAAACCATAAGTGATCATTAAGAAAAGAGATTATTCCTAAAGATAAAAACTTAAATGAAATAGTATAGTATTCTATTTCACAAATCATGCCACTTTCCTACCATATTCAAGATGAACTGACCTTTTGGGAATGCAAGAAGTTGCTTGCTCCATGGAATTTCCCCAAAACAAGTATGAATTCATAAATATGTTAGGACAAGTAAAATGTTGGAAGTGGGGTGGGGCTCAATAAAAATAATCATAGATTCATAGCATCTTCCAACACATGAAACTTAGCATACACACTTTAAGACTCAAAAAGATGATAAGTGAGAGATAAAGAGAGAATAGACAAGATTTTCAAAGTGTACGATAAGCTAGGATGCTCACCTACACTATCTGATATTCCAATGTCAAATCACAATGTGTGAATATGATACAAACTGACAATATCTGAATCTAAGCAAAAATAGGAACTAGATACAAAACATTATGTGCCTAAGAGGTATGAAGAGTGTGTGTTTGAGAATATGGAGAATATGAACAATTTAGAACTATTTGACAAAAAACTTGAATTTGGACTATCCCTAAATGAGAAACTAGTGAATGAACAAGTGGGGACAGATGTAGAATTGTTACTCACAGTATGTTTCTGACATGAACTCCTCTAGATGTCTCCAAATGTAGAGCACACATCCTCCAAGAGTGTAGGAACACTTCCTCCTAGTTGATCACTTCCAAGACCTCCTTCAACTTGCATTGAGTTTGAGTTGATTGCTCCTTGAGTGATGATAACATAATGAGGCTTGTCCCTCTTAAATAGTATTTGATGAAGCTGCAAAAGCACTTATGAAAAAGCATAATCTATGTGATTGCTAAAGCCAACAATAAAAAAAATCCATTGTGAAAATAGATTTTCCAAATTTGGTGCAATTCAAAAAAGCACCACCATTTTTTCGTGTTGGTTGCTGATGGGAATCAAACTTGGGTCCCTTGATCTATCTAAGAATCATTTGATATAGATCGAGTCGCCTAGTGCCTTTCTTTGTGTTGAGCTCTACAGAGAATACTTCATATAGCTATACTTGAGGAATGTTGTGTTGGAGTTTTAGGTCTATGAAAGCATGAGAATAACACAAGGACGAAGAAGAAGCTTGGAGCACAACACACAATAATGAACATATTACCTCTAGAATGTACAAAGATAAGAAGCCCATTAGAGTAAAGGGCATGAAAACAAAGTGTGCACATGGAAAAAGGCATTATATGGTTTGAAGCAAGCACCACATGCTTGGTATGAAAAGATACATGCCTACTTGATGGCACATGGTTTTAAGAACAGTCCAACTGAGAGAACCTTATATGTTAAGCATGCAAATGATGTGCTTCTGATCAGTGTTGTCTATGTTGATGAAATGCTTCTCACTCGTCTTAATGAGAAGCATATTGCCGATTTTAAGGCTCATTTGCATGCCTCATTTGAGACGTCAGATTTGGGACATTTGCATCATTCTTTGGGCATTCGATTTATGAAAGTTGATGATGGAATAGCCTTGTGTCAAAGAAAATATATTGACACATTATTGTAGCATTTTGGCCTTGAAGATTGCAAACCTATTGCCACTCCTATGGAAACAGGTTTACGATTGAGTCTTCATATTGTTGGAGATTCATTTGACGATGTTATCTATTAGCATGTTGTTGGATACTTGAGTGGTACCCGAGTAGGATTGGTTTACCCCAAGGGGGATCACTACCACCAGATTTACATGCTTTTTCTAACTCTAACTCAGGTGGTTGCTATGACACTCATGTGTCCACCAGTGGTTTTTGCTTCATGCTTGGTAGCTCATGCATATCTTGCTTGAGCAAGAAGCCTTCTTATGTGGCCACTTCTAGTTGTGAAGCTAAGTATAGGGAAGCTTTCACAATGACCATTGAGTGTGTGTGGTGTTGATATATTTAGGTAGATGTGTGTGAACACACTAGGACTGTCGGAGCACTTTTTTCCCTCTTTAGGAGGTTTTCTTCCCCCGGCTTGTATATATGCCCATTGCCCTAATGGGCTACTTATCTTTGTACATTCTCTAGTAATACATTCAGTATTGTGTGTTGTGCTCCAAGCTTCTTCTTCTTCCGTGTGCTATTCACGTGCTTTCGCAGACGTCTATCTCCAACAATTGGTATTAGAGAAGGTCATCACTTCATCTAGGGCACCGTCGACACTCCTCCGGTTGCAGTCTCAGAATCGCACAAATTTTGGTGAGCATACTCAGCGTGTTTTCGAGATCAAAACATCTTCTCTCTATGGTGCTGAAATCGTGATCTGAGCTCGTTTCGGCCTTCGAACGCATTATCTCAGTGCTTGTGTAGGCTATTTTGTCTTTTTGTGCCAAAGGTATATACCTGTTTCTGTTCGCCAGTATAAGCGTCTCAAAGTCTGCTACAGGTCTAGTGGAATTCGTCTTGGTAGTTCTGTTCAACTTTTTGAGATACAGTCCATTTTCTGCATCAAGGTATTTTAGTCACCGGCCATGGCTGAAAGCAGTGATGTATTCCGTATGTTGGTTGTTGAGGATAAGTTGGATGGTACCAACTACCCATTATGGGATTATATGATGCGACATGTGTTGGTTGCAAAAGGACTGTGGAACATTGTGCAGGGTGTCAAAAAACTTCCTATCACACCTGCAACTATTATAACTGCAAGTACTGAAGCTGATGCAGAAGGTGTTGAAGATGATGATATTCTGCATATTCCTGTTCGTGCTGCGGTTTATGCTGCACCTACTGTTGAGCAGATTCGCTGGGATGGCAGAGATGCCCAGACACAAGCATTGATAGCTTTGTCTGTCAAACGTGCCATTATTCCTCACATTCGTTCTTGCAGAACAGCTAAGGATGCTTGGGATACACTTACCACATTGTACCAAGCTAGGAATGAGGCTCGTGTTGCTTACCTCCAAAAAGAGTAGGAGAGTGAGCACATGCATGAAGGTGATTCTATGGATAGTTTCCTAATGAAGATCAAAGACTTGAAGGAACAATTGATTTCTGCTGATGAGGTTATACCAGATAGCTCACTTGTGCAGACCGTTCTGAATGGTCTTCCTGATTCATATCAGAGTTTTGCTTCTACTCTTTGGTTGATGATGAAAGGCATATCATTTGAGGAGTTAGTCTCTGTTCTGTCGCAGGAAGATCAGTCAAGGCAGAACAGGTCCATTATGCGAGTTGCAGATCAAGCTTTCTTGGCTACTCAGAAGGGCAAAGGAAAATGGAGCTCTTCAACTAGTAAGCAGAAATCTGCTAATTCTGCATATTCGAAGAAGGAAGATAAAGATGAGAAGAAATTAGAAAAACAGAAATTGTTTTGTAAGTATTGTAAAGGGAATGATCATATCATAAAGAACTGTCCAAAACTGGCTGCTAAAGAGGCAAAGAAGAAAGAGGCTTGGATGGTTGTTGCAGAGGCCTCTACACCAAAAACAGAGTCTGCTAATCTTGTGCAAGAAGAAGAATGGGCGTTTACTACTGTCTGCAATTTCGACCCATCTTCTCATGATTAGTGCATGTCTGTAGTAGACTCAGATGTTTGGTATTTTGATAGTGGGGAGACCAAACATATTACCTCGTAGCGCAATTTCTTCTCTTCACTCGAGCCTGCCCCTACAGGGAATACTGTTACATGCGCCAACAACTCCTCTTATCCTATTATGGGAGTTGATAAGATCATTTTGACTACTGTTGATGGTAGTTATTTCACTTTTTCAGATGCTCTATTTGTGCCAGGGAACAAGAAGAACCTGTTATCAGTTTCTGCATTAGCCAAGATTGGCTTGGTTGTGAAATTTGTTCATGACATGTGTTCAGTTCATGATCTGTCAAATGGCGATGTGATTATTGCTTCTCGCATTTTATGTCGTGGGCCGTATAAGCTCATAGACTATGAAAGATCTGTAAATGATTTGGCATGTGCAATAAATGATTCTCAGGCTATGTCAGATGCAAAGCTTTGGCATGCACACTTTGGTCATCTGAATTTTGCTAGTTTACTACACCTGCAGAAATCTGAAATGGTGTCCTCTTTGCCCAAACTTGAGGCACTTGGAAAACATGTTTGTGAAGGCTATATTTTGGGCGAAATGCAACATTCGTCCTTTCCAAAAGATGGTTCAGTTCGCTACTCAGAAATTGCAGCTTGTACATAGTGATGTCTGTGGTCCTATGCAGACACCTGCTTTTGGGAATTATCTTTACTTCGTGACTTTCATCGATGATTTTTCCAGGCATGCATGGGTATATCCATTGAAGGCAAAGTTCAAAGTGTTCATGTGCTTGAAATAGTTTTTGGTTTTGGCTGAAAATTTGTCAGCATGTCAAATGGGCACCCTCCGTTCTGATCGAGGGGGGGAATATATGTCTTCTGATTTTAATGCATTTCTGGCTGAACGTGGGATAAAACACTAGTGTACAGTGCCGTATACACCTCAACAGAATGGAGTTGCTGAACGGAAGAACAGGTCACTCATGGAGATGGCAAGGTGCATGGTCAAGAGTCAGGCTTTACCACATAGTTTTTGGCTTGAGGTTGTCATGTGTGCATCATATGTACTGAACAAGTGTCCTACTAAAGCGCTGTAGTCTATCACTCCATATGAGGCTTGGCATGATAATTTGGGTGCTCTCATATAGGTAGACTTTTCTTCCCATGGACCTGTGAATTGAGGCAATTCTTGTAAGGATTTAGACTCAAATTCTAACCGTTCACTAGACTAGGTATCCTCTTGTTCTCCGTAAATAGAAGGAATATCTTGTGAGAATTCATCATGTAGGTCATCTACAATCTCAATGGAAGGAGGATTTTCACTTTCTTTTGCCCATTTCTCCTCTTGAATTTCTCTTATAAATTCTTGTGAGTATTGATTTACAGAAGTAGAGGTTCTTGACTCGGTGGAGTTGGGAACATAAGCATCCTTGGGAGCAAGGCTTATCCTTTCAATTCTGATGTTACTCACTTGAGATGTAGTTTGCCTTCCTGACTCAGCTATCATCTTTTTCAATCTTTCTAATAATATGCCAAAGTGTAACAATGTTGTGGTTGAGTTGGTACAATTAAATAAATGGCTGGCCTCAAACATGGCTTGAGCCAATTCTACCATTTTTGCACAGAGCTTTGTTCTTTCAATTTATAGGTCAACCCTTGGGTAACATTTTTCATGTTCTGTCACATTTGGCCCTTCTTGGATTGTAGCTTGATATGCTTTAAGCATCATGACTAAGTCCTCGGGAGTGGGATCTACTAAGACTGATCCTACTCTAGGTGGTGGTGGGGTTACATGAGGTTGATTAAATGGTGATGGGGACGGGAGTGGTGGTGATGTGCGAGAGTGTGTTTGAGATGCAATTTTGATTATCTTGGCTTTCGTTTCTCTTAAGATTTCCTCAAACTCACTCATCATCTTCAACCACTGTCTTTTCATTCTCTTGTAGCTATCTTTCCAAGCTCTTATCCTTTTCTTAGTAAGACTCCCAGTCTCACTAACATCAGAACTCTCTTCCTGACTTAAGCCTTGTCTTTGTTGTAATGCCCGAGCTCTAATGACTACTTGCATGGGGGCGATGGAAGTCACACTTCCAATAGAATACACTACTAACCCAATGACATTAATAGGAGTGATCTTTGGCCCATTGTTTGGGTTCTTAGGAAATCCCATAAAAGGTGCTCCTTCCCACAATCTTGACAAGAACCTTGAATTGTCACTAATTGGGGTTGCATAGGTGCAGGTATAGGGCAATTGCATATGAAGTGATCTCCCTAGCATCTCTAGCATGGTCCTCTAGGTGCTGGGGGTCTTGTCTGTCTAGGTTGGGGCCTAGGGTTAGGATCTTCATACATGACATTAGCATATTCTGGCTCCCAACTAGGTTTTCTAGGATTTTCATAAGGGTAATTCTCGCTATGCTATCGTGACTCCATATAGTAGCTTGGTGGACTATCCATGTGATTCAAGTCAAAACAATGATTATTCGGGTCACTTTTTGAAATCAATGGTGATGTTGGCACTAAGGCTCTATTCAAATTTTCTTTAGTGGTCGCATACGTTGTTGGGATCACATTGGCTAGAGGTGGAGGTTGTTGAACTTACAACAGTTGAGGCCTTTGTTGAGCTTGACAAGGCGGTTGCTAGGGTTGCTGGGGCCTAGCATACTATTGTGGTGGATACTGGTTTTGGTATTTCACTTGCTGTGTATACAATTGTGGATGATTTTGCCTAGCCACTTGCTTATTATATGGGAAATCTTGTGCGGTGTGGTTAGTATACCTCCTTTGGGGTTGAACCATGATTGGGCACACATTAGCCATATGGTCTCCCCCATAGGTATAACCTCATTTCACTGAGACAAATCTAAGCGTCTATTTGCTAGATACACCAAACTTTTGAGCTACCTTCTATGAAAGTTCCTCAATAGATGTGCACTGGTAGAGCTGTCTGAATCTTTATAGATTTTTGAAAGCTCTAATTTGTCACTCAAATTATCCTCAATGTTTATGCACATTTGTACACATTGTTCTATGGATCTAGGTTGTTTCAAGTACACATATGATCTCAATTTGGTACTCAACATACCATCTAGGAATAAAGCCACTTGTTTGGCGGGTGTGGGTAACTCTAGACCAGGGATTTTCTCTAGGTATTACTTAAAGCTTCTTTGTGCTAATCCAACTATTTCTTGAGATGTTTGTTTGAAGCTATGCATAAGCGATGAAGTATTGTGTTTGATGCCACTTTTGGAGAATTTAGTAATAAATGCTTCTTGCAACTAGTCTATATTTATGAACTGACCTTGGTTTAGTGGTTGAAACCATGTTAAGGTAGTGTTATTGAGAGTTAGACCAAAGGCATTGTACTGAGTGAACATGTCCTTGACTTGTTGTGCTCTCAAAACTTTTCTAAACTCTGTTACATGATCGTAAGGGTCTCCCGTGCCATCGAAGTTATTCTTCATAGATTTAATCAATTGGGTAGGCCTCAAGATTCTAGGGTGTTCTCTAGTCCTAGGCAAGAGAAACTCATCCATGCCTCTTTGATGTCTTAGATTTCTATGTCTCTCCTGATCTGTTCTTTCTACATCTAATCTTGATCGCTCTCTTCCTAAGGGGTTTGCAAAGCTCACTTTAGGTCTCTCTCTAACTCTCTCCCTCTAGGTTTCATGAGTCTAGGATGATCCTACTCCTTGATGGCCATGGGAAACATTAAATCTTGGTGGAGGGAAAATCAATTTTCCCTTCCAAGTGTATGCTTGCTTGCCATGCTCTGTTACCAAGAACATTCTCTTTGATGTGTTATCTAGATAGACAAATTTTCCTAGTATCTCTGGATCTTTGAACTCATAGATGGTGACTATGCCTATTTCACTAAGTTGATATGAATCTCTATTCAAGAATAGTTCTATTTCTCTATTCAAGAATAGTTCTATGCTTTTCTTGTCTTGGGGAACCCACTCCATAGTAATCACTATTGATATATTTAGGTAGTGATGTGTGTGAGCACACTAGGACTACCAGGGCACTTTTTTCCCTCTTTAGGAGGTTTTTTCCCCAGCCTATATATATGCTTATAACCCTAATGGGTTACTTATCTTTGTAAATTCTAGAGGTAATATATTCAGTATTGTGTGTTGTACTCCAAGCTTCTTCTTTTTAGTGTTGTTCACATGCTTCCATGATGGAGATGATTAATCTCCAAAATACAAACTATAATTGAGTTTAGAATACCTCTATGGCAAGCATAGCTCAAAACCTTCACCAATTTTTGGAAGTCTTTACCAAATTATGAACACTTAACTCTTCTATGAGACATAGCTTCAGTCAAGAAAGTCTTCTTCAAAAACTCACTCATTGATTGATTAAATCATTAACGATTACTGGTTTCACAGCTACTCCAAGTGGAAGTTCTCCAAAAGAACTTACAAAACTTTAGATTTACCTCAATAAGTAAACCTATGTTTGAAACAGGCTTTCTCTGCAAGCGACTTTTACATATGCAACTTTAGACACTTGGTTCTCTCAATCTACAACCCATTTAATCAAACACTTTTAGAAATAGATGGCTTACCTTCCAACTTAGATTTTGAATGCTCATTTGTGTAAAACTTTATACTCTACACTGAGATCTGATCAAATCTTTGACATTGAGATTGCACCTATTTTAGAAGTCTCTCATCACTTTTACACATATGAAGGTTCCTACTCACAATTCTCTGAGCCTGATTACAATTAGACTCTCAAATCTTGACTATAGGTGCTTCAACTATGGACTTAGACACATACCAAAGGATTTCTTAATTGGTTAAGCACAGATAGAGAAATTGGAGAAAAATTGAGGCACGATTCTCAGAAAGAACTTCTATTCTCTTGAAAATACATTTGATGGATAATTCTCATATTCAAACTCACTTATTCATCATCTACTCATCCTCTATTCATCTATTGTTCTTCTCTCCTATATGAAATGTCTATATAGAAGTATGTATAGACATATATATCAAGATTCATCACTATTACAAAGTGTATATGAGCTATTTACAAGATTAATATACATGAGTTTGCAAACCATTTCTCTCTGAACCTTATCTTCACTTTATGCTTCATCCTTTCTCCTTTTCTTCATTCTTCATTCTTCAATCCTCATTGTAATAATCAATTTATGATTGTCTTGCTCCAATAGCTCCCCTCAATCATTAACTATGATTACCTGGCTCTTGTTTATACCTGCCATTTCTTCAAACCTCTGCAACTTAGGTCCATCCAAGCTCTTTGTTAACATGTCTACAACTTGATCTTTTGTAGCAGTATACATGATCTATATCTCTTTGCCAATCACCTTTTCTCTCAAGAAGTGATATTGAATCTCAATATTTTTGGTTTTGGCATGAAACACAAGCCTAGCTGCCAAATACAAAGAACTCATATTGTCTCCATAAATGATAGGAACACTCTGATTGATGTCAAAACTCTTCATGAGAGTTCTCAACCATATGACCTCCTTTGTTGTCTCCACCATACCTTTATACTCTACTTCTTTAGATGATAAAGCAATTGTGTGTTGCTTCTTAGAACACCAAGAAATCAGTTTATCTCCCACATAACACAAATACCCATGTGTTGATCTTCTATCATCAGAGTTACCTACCCAATCTACATCACTATAGATCTTGATTCTTGTATCTGATGTAAATCCATAGTACAAACCTTCTTTAAGTGTACCCTTAATGTATCTTAGCACCCTTTTACCTGCAATCCAATGTTCCTTCCTTGGACAATGCATGAATTGACATAAAAATCGAACTACGTATGATAAATCAGGCCTTGTGGATGTAGCATAAATCAAGGTACCCACCAAACTCTAATAAAGCTTCATATATTTGAATTCTTCTCCTCCATATCTACTCAATTTTTGATTCACCTGAATTGGGGTTGATGCTATCTTGCAATCTTCCATATTAAACTTGATTAGAAAATTCTTCAAATACCTTCCTTGAGTCACATATACTCCATGTTGAGTATATAGGATCTCCATTCCCAAGAAGTATGATAAATCTCCCATGTCACTGATCTTGAATTCTTTCTCCATCTGCTTCTTAAGCATTTGTATGCCTTTGTCATTTGTACCTGTGAGTATTCTGTCACTAACATAAATACAAACATAAATACAAACATAAATAAAACCATCTTCACTTGCTTTGACTAACAAGCTACTATCTGTCTTTGATGCTTGAAAACCAAGTTCCTTCAAGAAATTTACAACCCTGTTATTCCATGCCCTTGGGGATTGATTCAAGCCATACAGAGCTCTCTTGATCTTACTCACATAATCTGGATTATGTTGATCTTTGAATCCATCAGTTTGTTCCATGTAGACTTCATCTGAGATATAACAATTTAAAAATGCATGCTTCACATCTAATCAAGACAATTTCCAACCTTTGCAAGTAGTAATAGCTATGAGAGACCTTATGGTTGTCATCTTTGCAACATGACTATATGTTTCATCATAGCCCACACCATAAGTTTGTGCATATCCTTTCACAACAAGTCTAGCTTTGTACCTAGGCACACTTCCATCTGCAAATTGTTTTGTTTTGTAGACCCATTTACATCCAATTACCTTCTGATTACTTGGTTTGTGTGCCAATTCCCAAGTCTCATTCTCAATTAGTGCATCATACTCTTCCTTCATAGCTTTTTCCCAATTCTCATTTCCTTTGGATTCATCATATGTGGATGGGTCTTCATATGCTTTCACTATATAAGCATAATCTTTAGTTGTCAAGAAAAAAGTGTCATAGCTATACCTTATAGGTTGTCTTTTGTTCCTTGATCACCTTCTGAGTTCTCCACTTCTTGAAGCTTCTGGTTCATCACGTTCTGGATCAAACCTTGGCAATTCTTTATTTTCATCTAGCACTTCATCATTCTCTTCTTCCTCAAAAATTTGAACCTTTGATTTGCCTTTCTTTTGATTCAATGTTTCTTCAAGACCTGCACAAGCACTATTTGTACCTGAGTATGAAGTACCTTGCTCATCAAATATGACATCCTTTGATACAAGGAATTGCTTTGTAGATGGACTCCACAACCTGTATCCCATTTGTTTATCATCATAACCAATGAACAAATACTTTTCAGCTTTTGGTTCTAACTTATGGCTTAATTGAGAAGGAACAAAAGCATAGGCTAAGCACCCAAATACTTTGCAATGGTCCAATCTAGGTCTCTTACCCCACCAAGCTTCATATGGTGTCATACCTTGCAAAGCTTTACATAGAAGCCTATTAACCAAGTATGTGGCTATATTTACAGCCTCAACCCACAAATAATTATGGCAATTCTTCTCTTTCATCATTGACCTTGCAAACTCAACAAGAGTTCTATTTCTCCTTTCTGCTACACCATTTTGTTGAGGAGAGTACCTGCAAGTAACTTCTCTTTTTATACCTGCATTCCACAAATAATCACTCAATTCATTTGAGAAATACTCTCCCCCTCCATTTGACCTTAATCTCTCCAATTTTTGTCATGTTACCCTTTCTGCACATACATAGTGTTTAAATGTGCTAAAATCTTCTAATTTTTCTTTGATCACATAAATAGTGATCCACCTGGTAGCATCATCAACATAAATCACATAATATCTGGAACCATTTATACTAAAGTCCTTTGAGGGACCCCATACATCTGTATGCACCAATTCAAGTTTTTTTGAATACATGAAACCTTGTGTATTATATGATTGCTTGTGAGCCTTACCTGATTGACATGCTTCACATCTGTATGTCATGTGATGACTTGCAACATTAGGAAATCCAAGCACTAAACTATTATTAATCATCTCTTTAATACCTCTTTCATTGTAGTGTCCAAGCCTCTTATGCCAAAGATCCAACTTAGATATCTTTTGCTCTCCATATGTGAGCAAGGCATGTCTAGCATTACCTTGTACCTTCAATGTGAAGAGTTTTCCTTCTTTCTTTCCAGTAACAATTTGCTTATACCCTTGGCTAGGGTCTTCAACATAAACTCCATCATTAGTGAACCTCACTTCATATCCTTTTTCTATAATTTGTCCTACACTGATCAAATTCTTTCGAATTGTAGGAACATACATAACCTTACTCAAAAGATTACTTCCATCTTTAGCCTTCACTGATCCAATAGACTTTACCTTGTGTTTTGTATTGTCACATGTTTGAACTATATGATTGATTACCTTATTTTCTAAATCAGTCATCAGGGCAATGTTCCCACTCAGATGATTACTACACCCTAAGTCAATGTAGAATACTTTTTGGTCTTCTTTTGGAACTTCACATGTAGCATTCATAATTAGACTCGAGTCTTCTTTCTAATCTGATGCATAGTTGTAGTAGGTGTTGTTGTAGGATTGGTTTTGAAAGCTTCTTCCACCATTCCTTCCAAAGAAATTTCTACCACCTCTACCTCTAAAACTTCCTCTCTGATTTCTTCCACCTCTGCCTCTTTGATTGAAATTCTGGCTATAATTACTAGTGCTTTGATTATTATACCAACATTCATGAGCTAGATGATTGGTCTTACCACATATCCAACAAGCTTTGATATTATCCTTGTTGTTTCTGCCTCTTCCTCTGCTTCTACCGCTTCCTCTACCTCTTAGGAAGTTTGCTTGACTTATCATGTTCAAAAGTTAGCATATGACCTAGTAATTGATTCAAATCAGGAGTAAAATGATCCAATGAAAGTTCTGTTGATAATATGAAAGGCTTCCACTTCTCATGTCCTCTTAAACCTATAAGAATTTGTCTTACCAATTTATCTTCTTCAATGTCTTCATCAACTGCACCTAAAGAATCAGCAATGTCTTTCATCTTTGTCACATAATCATATAATGATTGTGAGGCCTTCTTCTTGAATGTGGTAAATTTTGCCCACATTGATGCCTTCCTTGACTTGGTTGTATTTTGCTAATGCTCCTCCAAATCATTCCATATGTCATTTGCACTTTCAAGTCCTCTCATGTGAGGAAGCAAGTAATCATTCACTGCCATATAGATAATGCTCCTTGCTTGAGCATCCTTCTTCATCCAAACCTTCAAATCTGCAAGCTCCTATCTTTGAATTCTGGATTTTCTTCTTCTCTTGTGATATATCCCATCAGATATCTGCTCAGAAGATGAGCTTCCATCCTCATGGACCAAGCTGGATAGTTTTCTCTATCCAATTTCTCAATTTGAAGACTATCTCCCATTCTTTCTTCACCTGTACTATCAAATCTTCAACCTTATGAGTAATGAATGTACCTTTTCTTCAAAATTTACTCCTTTTAATCCTTTTGATTGCTATCATGTGCATTCCTTTAGCCATTCCTTCAAACTTTATCCTTTTGAATCTTCAGATACTGAATTTTGTATGTTTGCAATAGTCGGGGTCCTTCTTTCCTTCAATTTTGATAGAACCTGCTTTGATACCACTAATGGAGATGATTAATCTCCAAAAGACAAACTATACTTGAGTTTAGAATACCTCTATGTCAAGCATAGCTCAAAACCTTCACCAATTTTTGGAATTCTTTACCAAATTATGAACACTTATCTCTTCTGTGAGAAATAGCTTTACTCAGGAAAGTCTACTTCACAAAACTCACTCATTGACTGATGGAAAGTTTTCTATGAAACTTTGACACAAAACTCTCCTAATGTGTGCACAACTACTTCAAGTGAAAGTTCTTCAAAAGATCTTACAAAACTTTAAATTTACTTCAATAAGTTAAGCTATGTCTAAAACAGGCTTTCTTTTATAAACCCATTGCCACTCCTATGGAGACAGGTTTACATTTGAGTCTTCATGATGCTGGAGATGCATTTGATGTTGTTGTCTATCAACAACCTACTGAATGCTTGATTTACTTATCATTACAGGGCCAGATATTCAGTTTGTTGTCTCACAGATGAGCAGGCTTATACATTGCCTAGGTGTCAACCATTGGCAGGCGCTTAAGCACATCTTTCGCTACTTGAGTGGTACCTGACCACTTGGATTGTTTTATCCGAAGGGGGGATCACTACCACCATATTTAAATGATTTTTCTGAATCTAATGGCTAGTTGTTATGACACTTGTGTGTCCACCAGTGATTTTTGCTTCATGCTTGGTAGCTCATGCATATCTTGATTGAGCAAGAAGCAGCCTACTATAGACACTTCTAGTTGTGAGGCTAAGTATAGGGTAGCTTTCACAATGATTGTTGAGTGTGTGTGGCTCAGATGCCTTATGGCTGATTTGGGTATTGGTCAGTCTTTTGCCACCACCATCTTCACCGACAGTCAGAGTGCATTGGCAGTTGCGAGGAACCCTGTGTTCCATGCTTGCACTAAGCACATTGAGGTGCACTATTGTTAGGGGATAGGTTCTCTGCTGGAAAGATCGGTTTGGCACATGTGCCCACACAGGAGAACATTGCTTACATTTTCACAAAGGCTCTATCTAGGGAGAAGTTTGAAGCTTTCCGCAAAGCTTTGGGCTTACTTCCTTTTGCGGATTGATTCCACATAGCTTGGCACTTCCTTATACATGAGTGCCAGCTCTTTGTTCAATGCATTGTGTGTGAACACACTCGGACCGTTAGGGAACTTTTTTACTTATTTATGAGGTTTTTTCCCTTGACTTGTATATATCCTTATAACCCTAACATGTTACTTATCTTTGTGCATTATAGTGGTAATACATTCAATATTGTGTGTTGTGCTCCAAGCTTCTTCTTTTATCTAGCTAGTTGGTAACTACATACATGGCTCCTTGTTTATCAATGTATGAACCATCTTTAAATTTGACTACTCAGTGTTCTAATCCAATAGGTTGATCTCGGTTTTTAATTTGGACAATGGATCTTCTCACACCATCCTCATAGATGCAAGGATCTAATCAGTTGGTCTTGATATATTCCACTTGAGTCTTGTATGGTCCCTCTAGTTTTACTAGGCATGCCACTCCTAAGCTACCTATTGGTCTCTCCATTTTATAGGACATTTCTGATTCACTCGTTTATGAACTTAGAATGTATGGGTAAGCACTCAATTGTTGGGCTCACGGCCTATCTGTATGATTGAAACTAGCTTTAGAAGATACTTTTTCTATCCCCTCCTAGATGTCTTCCTGATCTAAGGTTCATAAGGCTTGACTGTTATTCCAATTTTCCCAAGTACAACCTCGTTGCAAAGTCCTTTCGTATTAGTAACTTGTTCATTTTATTTCCCTCTTGTGTTGAAGGTCTTGTCCAATAGAGCGTCGTTAGGATTACTTGAGATTTATCACTCTTGAAGTTTGATTGCTCAATTTATGTCCTTTTACTTTAGAGTTGGTACAAAACTATCCTATTTATGCTTGCACTTGAGTAATTAGGGTTCTTTTACTTGTATCCTGCCTAACATAGCCCTAATTAATCAATACCACTAATCATACTTAGTTTAAGCTAAGAATTGGCTGAGGGGGCTAAGAATGATCCAACCTCAAGTTTCTTATCCCTTGAATCACACTTGAGGGCTCAAGACACATGTTCTCAAGCTTGCAACACGCTTTTGCTTTGGATGCCCTTCGATGCTCTCGATGGACCTGTAAAAGTCCCATAGTTAGATCACACTTTAACTTTAATTGACATACAATTTTGACTTAGGCAGTTTCAAAAGACCCTTTTTCCCCCTTTGTATTGCACAAAGATTGTCTAGAGCTTCCTTGGTTCCCTAATCCCACTTGACGGGCAACTTCAAATTAACCTATTTGAAAATCAACACATTATTCTTAAGAAAAACAGTCGAGGCACTCTAATGCACTCTAGAGCTGAAAAAATGGATTTCATATGAAAAAGCTATGTTAGTTTAGGGTTGTAGGGTTAAAACATGCAAACAAAACTTGGCAAAATATTTGCATGGGGGGCTGATAATTCTTCAATCACTCGAATTCTTGACCAAAATTAGCTAAACATTTAAAAATTTTAAACCCTAAAATTTGTCCAAATTTGTTGTCAATCACAATTGACAAAGCTATCTGTCGTGGCCTGTCTATCATGATGGACGTGTTTGTCATGATGAACACCTATCTATCGTGATGGATACCTGTCTGTCATGATGGACACCTGTCTATCGTGATGGATGTGTCTATCAAGATGGACAAATTTTTTTGGTTTTTTTGCACCGATTTGTGTCAATCGTGGGCCTTTGCATCACAATGGATAGAAGTTTCACCGAGTTTAATTGTCAATCATGATTTTTCTGTCAATCAAGGTGTACAAAGGTGCCCGTCATGATGGACCTATCTATCATGATGGATAGGCAATCCGTCATGGTATATCTATCGTGATGGATAGGCTATACATCGCTATGGACAGTGTCTGTCGCGATGGATGTTGTCTATCGTGATGGAAATAAAAGATGAAAATTTTTTTGAAATTTTTGTGGATATCTGATATACAAAGCCTCTATTCTATGACGGTGCACTTAGTTTTACCAAAAGACCACTTTTTTTGTCTGTCGCAATAGATAGAGATCAATGCCTCGTGACCTGTGCAGAGGTTTTTTCTACCTATTGGAGTTGCTACAACTGGTGTGGATGTCGATACTTGCAAGAGCGCTCAAAAAACATGCAAAACAATGCACAAACATTTGTTCTCTCTTTCAAACACAATTGAAATGAGGAAATGGAGATGGACTGGGGGAATATGACCAAAATGGTGAAGATGAGGATATGCATACATGGGATTTTTACGTGGATATTTCCTATTTCTTGCAAAAAGGGGTGATTCATTTACAAGGCCTCCCTAGCATAGTATTGGAAAATTATCAAAAAGTGTCCTAAGAGGGTGTTCTCATGTGAAAATCTAAATATAGACAAGGAGGGGTATTTTTCATGATCAAAGGAGGGTTCTGATGCACAAAAGAGGATGTGTGCATGTTGTCCTTTGGATCTCATAGATGCATGAATGAAGAGGATAGTACATAAATGAAATCACACAAAAGTACTCAGAGAATAGGAGACAAGAGACGACACCAAATTGGGTACAATCTCCCCCCACATACTCTGATGGAGGAGTCTATCAGAGCATGCATATTTATAGGTATTTCTTATTATGTCTTGAATAAAAGATACATGAGGGTGGCACTTCGAAAAGTGTGCTTTTGCTTTATTTACAAATTGTAATTTTCTATTTTTACAAAACATTGCTTTCTAAAGCGATCTATTATTTTTACAAAAATAACTAAAAAAATACTGTCTTCTAAATATCTTCAAAAATATTTGAATAAGTCCATGCACGTATACACACTCATGGATCTTCACCTGCTAAATCAAAACACAAAACACATTAAAAACCTCAAGGCATTAAAATCCATTTAACATTCCAATATTCCATAAAGTATAACAGTGCATACCCTACAACCCAACACTCTCCTCCCCCTAGACTTTGTCATTCTCGACAAAGCTAAGAGAAGAGGATTATACATAGCTAAAATGGTCCAGCCTTGAGTCTTCAAGTCTTCCAAGCTTTGAGAGTGCGCCAGCCTTCAATGGTGCGATAGAGTCTTTTAGTGCTGAGCGACACAATCCTCCTTAGAGGCAGTTAGCCCAGCATTCATCCCACTGGGCAGTCCTTTTGGAGGACTAAAAGAAACCCTCACTGGTAGCTCCAACACCTGAAATTTACACATAAAAATCAAGTGGATTGCATTTGATTGAAAAGAAGTAAACAATAAACATGTATTCCCTGTAACTTTAGTTTCCAACTTCGGAGAAAAATCTTGTCCTACAAGACTATGTGCTTCTTGAGATAAGTCCTTCTGAAGTTCTTCCGACCCTATGATCCAAGGAAAAAATAGCTCCAAAGACAAGGAGCCCATTAATACCAAAATCCTATAGCTTTTTATATCTATTATATCTTTGCACTGTCACAATCACATAATATCCCTAAATGTGTTATCACACAAGTGCATGTGTGACACATGGCATTGTAAGCATGAGAAAAATGTGGTTCTTTTCATAAGTGGCCAATGTTCCTAGCCTTATGTATACTATGCTCAAAATATAATGTGCATCGAAATGCATAGAGAAGTACACATACATTGTGATATGTAAAAAAAGGATATTACAATGAAACATAGATTGATTTTTTAACAAACACATGAGTTTGAACATTACAAATGCATGCGTATAATAGAGTTGGGGACCCCCAATGTGGAGATGCAGAGTTCTGACCACCATCCCAAAATGGGACAGTTGCAACGACTCAAAGCCAATATTAGTGCAGCTTAGCCTAAAAAACTTGTGAGTCACTCCAAAAACACTCAACTTTCAATAATCATGGTAGTGGCTTATAGAGAAGTCATTCAACTAGCCATCACTAGATACCATGTGTTACAAGGTGTGATTAGTCCTTCAATCATGCTATATACCAAATGGAAGAGTTATCTTATAGTATAGCAACAGTAAGCCTCGAAGTCGAGGAGCCATCATCAGTCTTCCTTTAGGAATTCCCCAAAAGCTATGTTTGAGGTGTTGAATTGCCAAATATGATGATCATGTGAAACCATTAGTCTGTCCTATATATCACATAAAAACAAAATAGCAAGGAGTTGCAATATATCATAAAACATAAATACTCAAAGCACATATTCCTACAAGTTAAGAGCATTGGAAGATCGATAGAATAGTCCAAACTGAGATGCATTCTAGTCTTCAAATCATTTGTTAGTTGTTATGGTAGGAGCATTCACCTAATAGATCATGCCCTTAATCAAATGTCAATTAATCATCATTTTTCATCAAGCATAATGGCATATGACAATTTAACAAATATCCATGAAGAATCCAAAGTTTTGACTTATCACCAAGAGACAATCACAAGAAAAGTCTATGAGTGTAGGGAATAAGGATTCAATCCCCAAGTTGAGTAGTTACATACCCCCAAACAACAACAACCCAATATTGCCAAGAATCTATGAGACTTGCCTATATAGGTGGAGAAATGAAAACAAACCAAAAAAGTGCAGGCAATCATTTGTTCATTATAATTTCTTCCCATTATGTGTTCAACCAAAAAGACATTATGGAAATCATGCATCAACATAGATTTAATAGACACAAGTAGGGATGTTCTCTGATTCTAGAATGAGACATCGTCCAAAGAAGGGTTGGGAGTGTGGACATAATCCCATGAAAAGCAATCACAAAGATGTGGTTCTCATAGGGTCTTTAAATAGCCTTCAATTTGTATTTTTTAATTATCTTGAATGAAAAATAGTTATCAAATGTGATCATGAAGTGACACAAGAGCATAGATAAGTGGAGCACATTTGTCGATTGTAGCATGCATGTGATTATGGTAGAGAAACAAGGTGGCAAGGGGTCAGTAGAGGACATGGCAAAAAAACCCAGGGATCCTACTCATCAAATCATACACAAATGTTCTATCAATTTGGTCATCCTTCCATTAGTTTGATGTTTGAAGAATATCATGGAGATAATCATATGTTTCTGGTCAATTGAATCTACAACCTATGGTACCCAAGTCACACACATAGTTATATGAGCAATGATGGATGCCTCAATAGGAAGAGTGCACATGAATCAAAAAGCCACTGAACTATAGATGCATGTTCCAACCCCTCATAGAAAACATGTACCTACAAAGAAATGCACCCAAATATTCCTTACGCAAAAGAGCTCAACTATGTTCCTCAAGCTCCATGTTAATTATAAACCATGAATTTCTATAGCATTCAAACTCATAATGCGCTCACATGGTGAGAAGGTAACCAAACCATATTTATGGGACTCCAAGGAATTTCTTGCACCTTATCACATAAGATAAAAATAGGGATAAATAGAAAATATTAGAACCAAACTCACAAAAAACATAGAGGATCTCTCCCTTAGTCAATCCCACATGGTGGTGACTATAATTCCATGCCCTATGTTAAGTATGAAGACATGCAAAACTCAATAGGTTTGCATAGCCAAAGACATTCCAACTTTAGTGTTATACTTCAAAGTCCCAAATAAAGAGACTTTAATGCTACAATGGAGTAGTAGGTCCCTGCTTCAGGAAGGGCCCAATGGAGGATGGATGTATCATTAACGGGCATGTGTATCCAAATGCCTAGAAGGGTAGTCACAAATCATCCAGACGAAGCAATGGTCCTCCAACCTAAAATTGCATGAACGCAAAGGCATATATAGCAATTGAGAACATGAAGAAGTCAACCGGACTATAATTCTCCTTAGAGACTATAACATAATCATAGATCTTGTAATAATTTTTAGGTGACATTCCTATAATCATCATGAAAAGGTATCTATAGTTGCCACCTCAATCATAGGAAAGAAAAAAGGAGACAATCACATTAGCACCCTTGTAAAAGTTGCAGGTAGTACCTTAGGACAACTTCCAAAAACAAAATAAGCATGAATTGTGTACACCCCCAACTATAATCCTTGTGGGTTCACCATCTTAGAGAAGCTTTTTACATGATGTTGTTCTTCTTGGAATACTGAAAACACCTCCATAGGTCTCCCCTACTGAGAGCAGCAAATACGTACATCGACGATGTGAAACTAGGCAAAATATACTTATCCTATACTCATGAGCCATGGTTACTCATGCTTTCAAATCTTTTGAGGAGACTTGAATATCACAGGTGGAATAAGAATGGAGTGGTAATCTGTAGGCTGCAATCTTGTAGCCTTATTTGGGTCCCACTTGGTTGTCCTAAAAGCTGTGATACACGTGAAAGAACAATTTTAGAATGTCCCAATTCCTATCACAACAAAAACCCATTACACATCCATTTTGGGCATTGTTTGAGGATAAACACTCCTATGTGCACAACACAAGCAAATGAACCCCTCCTAGGATCTTGAAAACTTTTTGACATAGGCTCTGTATTTTCTAAGTTTCTCTGAGTACATGCAGAGAATGAAAATGAAACTTTGCAACCTTAAACTAGACTTAAAGGGCTTTCAAATGAGAGTAAAATCACTCCATTTGGATATTAGATGATGCCTCAACAAGCTGCAATAATACAGATAACTTGATCTCATCATACATTATTAGCTAACTACACAGACACTGTTATGGACATTTCTCTATATTTGTGCAGATACTGAAGCTGAGACTTATATCACTGAAAGTAGAACCTCTAAGCTTTCCAACAAGATAAAAATCATTGAAAATGGATTCGAGATGAAGGATAATTACAAGTCTGAGGAGTCTGCCAAAATCATCTAGATAGATAGAGTGTGTAAAAGTGAAATTTTTGCAAAATATGCAGAGAATATAGGGGGTGAGCTTAAGCAAGGGGGCAGCTTGGCCACATATTTCCACGACTCTAAGTCATAATACAACTCATTAGAGGCTTTAAAGGTTACATACCAACCTCTTTAACCAATCAAAAGCATATACATATCAAAAGTGAGGTCCAATCACATCAAGAGGTGAGCTAAATCTTCTCTAATCAACTTCTTTCTATTATAGGCAAGATTTGATGCCTCCAACTCATGGAAATCAGCCTCCTTTGATATTGGTGTTACCGTTAGTGTCCATGTGAAAGGCCAAATGACCATCGGACACTTCTTTGTATATGTTCTTTAATAAAACATATAGTGGCCTGGTTAGTCACAGACTGTAAGTTCGACCGCATTTGTAAGACCTAAGAAGTCTGTCTTCGTGCTCCCTATGTATTTGTGTTTTCTGCGTATTCTACAGTCTCTGTGCAGAGTACTGTGTGCGGCCTCAGGAGCTCGGTTCTCTACTCTGAGCATATCGTCGTGGAGCTCTCGAGAAGGAGAGCGCACTGTGGTGCAAAGCCATCGAAATAATTCACTAGTATCAGAGCAGTTCAAGGCAAAATCTTTTTTCCTTTTGTGCGAGCAAAGCGAGCATCCCCCCCCCCCCAAAGGCTTTCTCCAAGGCTTACAACTAAGGCAGCGACCAAGGCATAGACCTTGGCATACCTTGTCATCCGAGTCACCGAAGTCACTGTTGGTGCCGTTGGCTCACGCGAGGGAGGACCTCAATGATCAAGGAATATAGAGGTTCCTGGTACTTCTCGGGAGGTCACCCATCCCAGTACTGTTCCCCCCAGAGCTCGCTTAACCGTGGCAATCTCTTGCCACTAAGTCTGAAGAAGGGGAAAGACTAAGGTTGACATTACCTTGAACAAGTTTTGGTCCCTCAAAGCTTCATTCTTTGCTTTCAAAGCCTATTTCTGAAGCAATTTTGGGGTGTTTTTTGGAGCCATTTTGGAGTATTTTCGCACATAGTTCTCTTCACACAGGTCGAAGAACATCAAGAAGAGTGTTCTTTGTACTTCTCAGACAATAAATAACAAACTTTGGGGCTGTATTTTCAGCCACACTCATAAAACTACAGGTTTCTCGAGAGGTTTTCAGTTTTGGTGGGAGTAGCCGCTGCGAATTTATGCAGATTTTTAAGGCTAAAACATCAGAGTTGACAGACACTTGCAGGTGTTATTGGCTAGTTTTTGGGCTGTGTATTCAGCCTTTTAGTGTCATTTTACTACATACATTGAGCACATACACACCATGTACGCTTCTGTGGATGCCGCTTATGTACGTCCATGTGGTCATTGATATAGCGGTTACGTTCTTTGCATAAAGCCTTTTACGTTTGATAAAGAGGGTTGTGGTGAGGTTCTCTTAACTGGGAGACACCCAGATGTTGGGGTCTCTTCGGTGATGCAGGTGGAAGACTTACCCAGCCTCGCCATAGGAGATGTATGATAGTTGTTCATAGGTGCTCGATAAGCCTAGTTGGCTTCTATTGGGTAACTAATTATATGCAGTGGAGTCAGTGATTCACTATGCAGGTAGACATGTTAGTACTTGCAGTTTTATGATACTTTGACACTGGTCATATGCTAATTTTGTAGAGGATACTGTGGCAAAATTTTTCCAGATTTCTGGTTTAGTCAACTATACAGTGGTCGATTTACTCCTTGATACACTTATTTGTTGGTGTTTGGACTCTTCTAGCTCCATATCATTCTATTCAGTTCTCTACCATCATGGCATTAGAGGTCTCAGGCACATCCGGTGGATCAGGGTCTAGTGCTAGTGTTCCAAGGAGGAGCCATAACTTACAGGGCAAAGACCATTTTGAGATTCGAAAATTTGATGGCACAAACTTTGCTCTATGGAAGAATCAGATTAAAGATGTGCTGATTCAAAGGAGGCAATGGAAGCCAGTAAATGGGATTTCAAAGAAGCCTGCCGACATGGATGAAGATGATTGGGATGAGTTAGATGAAATGGCCAAGTCTACCATCTGCTTTCACCTGGCAGATAATGTTTACTTTACAGTATTAGACTGTGAAAATGCAGAGGAGCTTTGGAAGAAGTTATGCAATACATATGAAAAAGAGACGGCATCAAATAAAGTGTATCTGATGAGAAAATTATATGACCTTCGTATGAAGGACACAGGTAGTGTTGCTTCTCATCTAAATGAGTTTGATGCTATATTCTCCCAGTTACAGGCTCAGAAAATGGATATGGATAATGAAATGAAAGCAGTATTGCTGTTATGCACCCTGCCATCATCATGGGATACGTTTTGCACAGCTATTAGCAACAGTGCACCTGGTGGTAAACTCGTCTATGATGACATATGTGAAGCACTCTTGAGTGAGGAGATTCGTAGAAAATCTATGGTTGGCACTCAGAGTGGAGATTCATATAATGTTCGTGATTCTTACCAAGGAAAGAATCAGCAACGTGGTAGGAGCAAGAACAAGGAAAAGAATGGTCAACGGAATAAGAGTAGAAGTAAATCAAGGAAGAGGGATATTGAATGCCATTATTTTCATAAGAAAGGACACATGAAGAAAGACTGTTATGCATTAAAGAATGCTAAGGTAAAGGACATAATGTTGATGGGCATGTTAAACAGTTACCTGCACCATCGACTTCGACTGTGAAGATTGAAGAAATTAATGCTATTTCTGATGATGCTGATGTGTTGGAACTTGATAGTATTGTGCCATCTAAGGCACTTATGGCTGATTCTCTTTCCCACACTTGGCTGCTAGATTCTGGTGCTTCTTTCCATGTGACACCACATAGAGAATGGTTCTCTAATTATGCAGCAAAGTCCCTTGGTACCGTGAGACTTGGTGACTCTTACCAGTGTGATGTTGTGGGGATTGGAGATGTGGTTGTGCAATTCATTGATGGTTCAAAATTTACTATGCATAATGTATGCCATGTACCTTAGTTATCACACAGTTTGATGTGAGTTGGTCAACTTGATGACCTTGGTTACAAGGTGGTCTTCTATGCTCAGTCCTTTCGTATATCAAAGGGAAATATGGTTATTGCAAAAGGAAGCAAAGTTGACTCACTTTATCCTTTATTTGTATCACACAAAGAACACTTGTTAGCTGTTACTGAATAGCCTATGGCTTGTATTTGGCATGGCTGTTTGGGCCATATATCTCGTAGTGGAATGGAAAATCGTTTTCGTTCTGGCTACTTACCTGTGTTATCTTTCTCTGATTTTTCATTTTGTGAGCATTGTCAATATGGAAAGCAAACCAGAAATGTGCATAGAACGCACATTGACTCTTCAATTTAGCCCTTAGATCTCGTTCATACAGATGTGTGTGGTCCTATGCCCACTAGGTCCTTAGGTGGTTCTCTTTACTTTGTCACTTTCATAGATGATGCTACTGGAAAAGTCTGGGTATATCCTATCAAATAAAATGATGATGTATTCCCTACTTTCAAAAAATGGCTTGTTTGAGTTGAGACTGAAAAAGGAACTAAGCTTAAGGCTTTGCATTCAGATAATGGGGGTGAGTATACCTCACATGAATTCAGCCTTTTCTGTTAGTCTAGAGGGATTCGTAGAGAGTTTACAGCTCCTTATACCCTAGTATAGAATGGTGTAGCTGAGAGGATGAATAGAACTATTCAAGATAGAGTAGTCTCTATGTTGCATCATGCAAACCTCTCACAAGGTTTTTGGGCAGAAGCAGTATTGTCTGCAGTTCATGTGATTAACCTTTCACCTAGTACTGCCAAAGGTCTGAAAGTGGCACAAGAGTTATGGACAGGGAAACCACCATATTATGATCATCTTCGAGTTTTTGGGTGTGAAGCATATGTTCATATACCCAAGAATCGTAGACAAAAGTTGGACCGTAAGTCAAAGAAATGCATTTTTCTTCGATATGGTTGAGAAGGACAATTTGGATATCACTTATGGGATCCTGAAACACGGTCAGTGATCAAAAGTAGTGATGTCATTTTTAATGAGTCTAAAATGCATAAATAGCCCATTAAGGAGGTTGAAGTGAGAAGAGTGGTGTTTGAGGATACTAGTCCTCCGGTTTGCATGCATAAAAATGCTGCACATAGGGATGTTCAAGAGAATGTCCATTCAGATCAGTCTGCACATGTCTCATATCCACCTGATAGATATGTTCCAGGTTTAGATTTTGTTATGCTAACAGATGCCGGTGAGCCTTCTTGCTACAAAGAGGCTATGCAGACAGAGGATCATGTCAAGTGGGAGCGTGCCATGAAGAGTGAGTTGGATTCTATTCACAAGAATGGTACTTGGGAATTAGTACCTTTGCCAAAGGGCAGGAAAGCTTTACCATGTAAATGGGTATATAAGCTGAAATTCACATCAGATAGTGCTTCTCCAAAATATAAAGCACGACTTGTTGCAAAGGGTTTTAAGCAACAACATGGTGTTGATTTTGAGGAAATCTTCTCTCCAGTGGTCAAGATGACTACTTTGCGCATGTTGCTTGGATTCGTTGCAATGGAGGACTTAGAGCTAGTCCAAATGGATGTGAAAACAACTTTCTTGCATGGAGATCTTACAGATGAGATATATATGGAACAACTAGAGGGTTATGTAGTTCCTGGCAAGGAAAGTCTAGTTTGTAAGCTCAAGAAGAGCTTGTATGGACTTAAACAGTATCCTAGACAATGGTACCAAAAGTTTGATGCTTTTATTAAGTCCCAAGGCTATTCTTGGAGCAATGAGGATCATTGTCTCTATACAAAGAGATGTTTTGATGGCAGCTTGATATGCTTGATACTTTACGTCGATGATATGTTGATTGCTCGGAAGTCCTCTTATGATTTGCCAATTCTCACAAAGAAGTTGAGTCAGACATTTGATATGAAGGATTTGGGGGATGCCAAACATATTCTTGGCATGCACATTACTCGTGATAGGAGTAAAAGATGCATATACTTGTCTCAAAGTGAGTACGTATCCAAAGTACTTCATCGATTCAATATGTAGGGTGGAAAGGCATTGAGTACACCTTTACCCACATATGTGAAATTGAGCAAGGATGACTGCCCCAAATCAGATGAGGAAAAGGAATTCATGACCAAAATTCCCTATCGGTCTGCTGTTGGTAGTCTCATGTATGCTATGGTAGCTACGAGACCAGACATTGCATTTGCAGTGGGGGTTGTGAGCAGATATATGTCTAATCCTGGCAAGAAACATTGGGAAGCGGTCAAAATGATTTTGAGATATCTGAGTGGCACTAAGGACAAGTGTCTATGCTTAGGTAGAGAGAAAGCATCCATTATTGGTTACACATTTTCTGACTATGATGGTTGTGTAGACAATCGTAAGTCTACATCAGGGTACATTTTTCATTTTCCTGGAGGTGCTATCTCTTGGAGATCTCGTCTTCAAGAATGTACAACCGTTTCCACCACAGAAGCAGAGTATGTTGCAGCAAGTGAGGCATGTAAGGAAGCATTGTGGCTTTCTCGTCTTACTTGTGATATGGGTTTACCTCAGCATGTACCTCACTTGCTCAGTGATAGTCAGAGTGCCATTGCTTTGGCTAAGAATACGGTCTATCATGCAAAGACCAAGCACATTGAGGTGAGGTATCACTTCATTAGAGATTGCTTAGCCACTGAGAGCATTATTCTTGAGAAGGTTCACACTCGAGATAATGCTGCAGATGCTTTGACTAAAGCTCTACCAAAGGATAGCTTTCGACACTGTTGTCACTTGATGGGGGTTACTTGATTCTTGATCTTACGCAGTCACTCATATACTGTGTAACATGCCCATCAGGTGGGAGGTATAGTTTGTATACTTACACTCAGGTATTCTTTATCATTCTTTATTTTTTCTCCCATAGTTCCTCTAGCCATATTGGCCTTTAGTGGGAGATTGTTACCGTTAGTGTCCATGTGAAAGGCCAAATGGCCACCGGACACTTCTTTGTATATGTTCTTTAATAAAACATATAGTGGCCTGGTCAGTCACAGACTGTAAGTTCGACCGCATTTGTAAGACCTAAGAAGTCTGTCTTCGTGCTCCCTGTGTATTGTGTTTTCTGCGTCTTCTATAGCCTCTGTGCAGAGTACTGTGTGCGGCCTCAGGAGCTCGGTTCTCTACTCCGAGCATATCATCGTGAAGCTCTCGAGAAGGAGAGCGCACTGTGGTGCATCGCCATTGAAATACTTCAATTGGGTGATGTGGAAGGTTCAATTTGGGGCATGTTCCCACACTCTTGAGCTTGAAATACAAGACTTTCAACACTCCTATGTCTCTTATGTTGATTGCCTCTTTGAATCCTCCAAGCTTTGTACCTTCAAGAAACTTTGTCATGATGTTTGCAACCTACACTTTAGTGTTCACATACCTTATATCTAGCTCCTTTGCCATCACCTTTTCTCTAACAAAGTGGTAATGAACCTCTATGTGCTTGTTCCTTTCATGAAACATGGGATTAGCTAGATAGATGCTTGAAATGTTGTCTCCATAAAGAGGAAACTCCTCCATTTCTAAGTCCATAAGTAGCTTCTTAAGCCATAACAACTCACATGTAGCCAATGCTAAACCTCTATACTTAGCCTTAGTGGATGAAAGAGCAACAGTGCGTTGCTTCTTAGAGCTCCAAGAGATCACTTTTGTACCTATCATGAAAACATAACACGATGTACTCCTTCGATCATCCTTGCTACCTACCCAATCAGCATCACTATATCCTTTGATACTTAGATCAACATCATATGAGTAAACTAGACCTTGGTTGATGGTGTGCTTGATGTATCTAAGCACTTTTCTTGTTGCCATAAGACGATCATGAGTGGGTGCATACAAAAATTGAGAGAGGACACCTACTACATATGCAGGATTAGGTCTAGTGAATGTGGCATAAATTAATGAACCAATTATGCTACTATATAGTGTAATATCTTTTATAGCCTCTCCTTGACCTAGAGCCAACTTTGTATTGGGCTCCATGGGCTAAGAAAGTTGCTGACAACCACTCATACCAAACCTGTATAGCACATCCAACAAGCATTTTCTTTGAATCAAGAAGATGCCATTGTGTGCATAGATTACCCCTATTCCCAAGAAGTACTTTAGTGTTCCAAGAATAGATACCTTGAACTCTTTTCCTAGATTTGATATCTTTAATACATGCAATATCACGACTTGTGATGATCAAATCATCCACATAGATGCATATATATACCATCTTAACTCTTTGCTTCTTCATATAAAGTGATGGATCTGCAACACTTTCTTTGTATCCACAACTTGATAAATAATCGACTAACCTCTGATTCCAGGCCCTTGGGGTTTGCTTTAGTCCATATAATGCTTTCCTTAGCTTGCAACTATGATTTGGGTACCTCATACTAGCAAATCCTTGAGGTTGGATCATGTCGACTACTTCATCAAGCTCTCCATTGAGGAAGAGTGATATAAGCTTGATTTCCTTGATGTGGCCACTGCAATCAAAGTCCTAATTGTTGGAATCTTGTCTATGGGGATGAAAGTTTCATCATAATCTATCCCATAGCTTTGGGAGAAGCCTTTCGCCACCAACCTTGCTTTGTACCTAGCAATGGAACCATTTGAATTTCTTTTAATTTTGTAAACCCACTTATTACCTATCACCTTCATGCCTTCTTGAGTTGGTATCAAGCTCCATGTATGGTTCTCATCAAGTGCCTTGAGCTCTTCCTTCATTGCCTCTTGCCATTCCTTGCAATCCTTAGCTTCTTCATAACTAATCGGTTCTTTATCCTTGATTACCTGAGTCATGTATGCATAATGCATTGCAATGAAATTATCATATGTTAGCCTTTGAACTGGATATCTTACTCTTGAAGACCTTCTTTCACTTACTTTAGGTGTGGTTGCCATCCTCTTCCTTTTTTTTGTGACTCCTTGGGTTTGAATTTCTTCTATCTCTTCATCTTCCAACATGCTCTCGTCCACATAGCTTCCTTCTTCAATTGCAATCTTCTTTTGCCTTTGACTTTGCTTTCTTTAGAGATGCTATCTCTTTTCCTAAGCCTTCCACTCCATGGAGAGGGTGTCCTTGTGTTGGATGAGTTGCTTGGACCACTTAAATCCATGCTTTCATCATTCTTCTTATCTATCTCACCTATCTCTTCAACCTGCAATGGACTTGTGCATGCATACCAAGGTTTCAACTCATCAAAGGCAACATCCCTACTTACCTTCAGCTCCTTGCTGATGGGATTATAGAATGTATACCCCTTTTGTTCTATAGAATATCCAAAAAAGATACATCTTTTACATTTGGCATCTAACTTTGACCTCAACTCTTGAGATACATGTACATAGCATAGACAACCAAAGATTCTAAGATGTGAAATGCAAGTTTTTCTTCCACTCCATGCTTCCTCAGGGGTTAGATGATGTATACCTGATGTAAGACATCTATTCATGATGTATGTGGCTGTATATGTAGCCTCTTACCAATAACAATGCGACATATTCATTTCATTGAGCATACACCTTGCTACCTCTGCTATGTGTGTGTTCTTTCCCTCTGCCATCCCATTTTGTTGAGGGGTATACTTGCATGTAAATTGTCTTTTGATGCCATTGACCTGCAAAAATTTAGAAAATTCATGGGAGAAGTACTCTCCCCCTCCATCAGATCTCAAAGTTTTGATAAACTTGTTAGAATCCTTCTCCACTTGTGCTTTGAATTTCTTGAAGTAGTGGAGCACATCTGATTTGTTTCTAATGCAATACAACCATAATTTTCTTGAAAAGTCATCAATGAAGGTTACAAAATACCTATTTCTAGCAAGGATTCTTCTCTTGTTGGATCCCAAACATCCCTGTGAATGAGGTCTAAAACATTCACACTTACATAGGTACTCTTCTTGAAAGGCAGCCTTGATTGTTTTCCTTTTTGGCAACCTACACAAATTTCACGCAACATTTTAGATGTAAAATTTGGTAAGACTCTTATCAAGCTCCTCCGTTGCATGTCCTTGAGCTTCTGTAGGCTGTTGTGACCTATTCATTTATGCCATAGATCCAAATTTACTATCCTCTTGTCTCCATATGTGACATACATTGAACGGTGTGGCTGATTTATTCCATTGTGAACATTCTCTCTTGCTTTTTTCCTTTTTCTATGAGCTTGAAACCTACCCTTGGATCCTCAACAAAACATCCTGTCTCATTGAACCTAGCTTGATAGCCTTTTTCTACCATTTGGCCTACCGAAATCAAGTTTTTGGTAATAGTAAGGACATGTAATACCTCTGATAAGCACTTTGCCTTTTGATTTCCTTCCAAACTGATATCTCCCACATGTTGAATGGTATGCTCTGAGTTATCACCTATTTCCATATGTCCTTGATGCTTTGGGAGCTACAAATTACTAAAAAGATCCTTCCGACATGACATATAATTGCTACATCCACTGTCTACATACCATACATCTTCGCTAGCTTGAGTTGTATCTTCACCATACCTCATGGCAAGTAAATAATCATTCCCTTGGCTGGATGATGTGTTTGCATAATTATATTTCCCTCTATAATTGTTGTTGTTGCTTTGATTCCCTTGTCTTTGAGCTCTATGATAACATTCATTTGCAAAATGACCAAGCTTACCACATGAAAGCATCCATTTGAAGTAGGTTGTACTCTTCCACCACATCTTCCACCTCTTCCTCTATTTGTTGCTCTTCCTCCTCTTTGACCTGCATTTTCTTGTTGTGCTTGACCTCCTTGGTTGCTTTGATATCTTGCTCTTCCTCTTGTAGCACCTTAGTTGTGTCTTCCTCATCCTCTACCTGCATATAATAATTGCCCTAGGCTATCCATGGCATTATCACCACCAAGGTTCATCTCCTCTATCACCATGAGAGTGATTAGTTGATCAAAATCAAGAAGAGATTCCCTTACATACATTGAAGTTGTGAATGCCCTCCATTTTTCATCATCCCTAAGTCCATTTAGGGTGTGGGTGACAATCATCTAGGGCACAACCAATTGACCCTAGTGCATATCCAAGCTCTTTAACATTTAATATGTAATCATTTGCACCTTCAGAGGGGCCTTTCCTAAGATTATTTAGCTCATTCTTGAGCTGAATTTTTCTAGCCTTTGTAGAGGTTGAGTACAATCTCTCCGGTCCAAATCTTGAATATATCCTATCATGGAGTTGCTAATATGCTGAGATAAAATAAAAATGACTCTTTTGTCCCTTTCATCCCACTCTCTTATTGCTCTTCTCTGGTCATTGGTTGGATTTACCTCACCTATATTTCACGAGGAAGGAGATAAGGAACAGAGCTCACACACACACTCTCACAATCAAAGAGAAGCACACACTCAGATTGAGGCAAGGAAGAATGATCTTCTTCTTTGTCTTCTGTTACATAAAAAGGAATGTACAAGAATGACCTAAAAAACAATAATACAACTACTGCAATATATAAAGACTAGTACATAAGGAAAAAACCTAATGACTGCGAATGAGTGAGCTGATAAGAAACAAATGTTCCATCACTCTCGGTAGATAAATCTAATAAAGCTCAATGAAGTGTCCCTGACATATACCAGCATGAACACTATACATGTCAGAGAATGAAAAAGTGATACGTGTCATCCTGGATCATCGCATATTGAGCTTGATATCTCGACACTCCCCCTCAAGCTCAATGCCATGTCCTCTAATCCAAACACCTTTCGAAAATTCTTCAGCGTCTCTGCTCCAAGTGCTTCAGTGAAAATATATGCAACCTTCTCATCTGTTCTCACATAAAGAAGATGAATATCACCTGCTAATACCTTCTCTCTGATGAAGTGATAATGTACCTCAATATTCTTTGTTCTAGCATGAAAAATAGGGTCTCCAGCCATGATGCCTCACACGCTGCCATTGCAGCACCTCTATACTCAGCCTCTGGACTGGACAAAGCAATAGTGGGTTGCTTCTTGCTGCTCCATGTAATAGCTGCACCTCCAAGTGAGAATAGGAAGCCACTAGTAGATATTCCATCTGGAGTCCTACTAGCCCAATCTGCATCGGTGTATCCATGAACCTACAAATCTACAATAGCTTCATAAAACAATGCATAATCCAAAGTAGCACTCACATAACATAGAGTGCACCTCAGAGCATCCAAATGTGGCTTCTTGGGAACCTACATAAATTGAATTTCAAGTCCAATAGTGTAGCTTAGATCAGGCCTCATAATTGTGAGATATATCAAACTTCCCACAATTTTCTTGTACATAGTAGCATTTTCCAATGCTTCACCTGATGTAGTATCTAACTTCAAATTTTGATCTAATGTCATAGAAATCGGCCTACAATCAGCCATACCATACATTTGCAACATATTCAAGGCATATTGCCTTTGCAACGTCCATATATCTAATTTTGTATGTATAAACTCAATGCCCAAGAAATAGCGTAGCACACCAAGATCTTTCATGTCGAACTCCTGCATAACAAGTTGCTTTACCTCTTTGATGCTTTCTTCACCTCTGCTTTTGTCGGGTCAAGCTTACACCGAGCTCCTCCTTGCATCATTTCTGCAATACTGTAACCCCCCTTCCTACTCTCCTATCGTTGAAGTATGCACCTTGATTGGGGGTTTCTTTACTTCACAATGTAGGAGACCTCCCTAAATAATTCCATTCTAGCTATGGCTTGCAGTAGAGGCAGGTGATTTATGGATATGCGACCTTCTCTCTGAGGAAAGCACAGATTATTGTAAGGAAGGCATGAGTGTTGCCTTGTCATCTCTATGACTACAATGGCAGGGTTGAGCTACTTTTGGCTCCCCTTCCCTACCCTCTATTGTGCTCTACATCAAGCTCTGAACCATGGTTGTGATGGAGTTATGTGAAGTTCCCCCGTGGGTCAGGTCGTTTCTTTTTGGGGATACCATGGCACCTCCGAGTTTCAAGAAGCACAAGCTCGGACTCCCCCTTTTTTTTTATTGTTGTTCCACTTCTCATAAGATTGGGTGGCTATTGGCCTACTGTTCGGGTTGGACACACAAAATATGGGTTGCTTTCCCATCCCTGCTATTGTTTGGGATCCTCTCTACCTTGTGTTGTAGGGATCTTCAAGGGATTTTGTTAACCACACCTACTAGGCATGCTGAAGAAATTGCACGCATCTTCTCAAGCATTTTACAATGCCACAACTAGGAATCACACTTGTTGTCCTCCTCCTTTGATAAACCTCACAGAGGGGTAAGTTTGGTGCCCAATGCTGCTCGCTCTCCATCCTATCCACTCAGTATTATGTATGGGGTCCTCTTAATCATGGCTGAAAAGGCGATACCGTTAGGATCAACAAGGTCCCCATGGGGTGTCCATAGAACCACTCCATTGACAAGACTTGCTTGAGGATGACAGGGATTCTCAAGTGCTGGAAAAGGCTCTAATAACCCCTAGAGGTGTGTTGATGTACAACCAATGATTTATGAAGCTTTCATTGCCCCGCCTACCTCCTTTGTGCTGCTTGAAGGCTATCGGTTCTACTACAGGACATGCATCCAATGGCTCAATCCTTGTTCCTGCTTTGGGTTTGAATGATCTTTTTCTCAAGACTTGAAACTATGGCAAGGAGATTCCTTGACAACCCATTTACAAAGGTCATGCTCCTCCTGTGCACCAACTTCTCATAGCTTTCGGGTTTGTGCTCCACCGAGCCTACCCTTCTTTGAAGACTCCTCCACTATGTGCTCTTTGAGGGGGATTGTGTCTCCCTTTGTGCTTCTATTCTCAACATACAAGCTGGGAGTTCCCCTCATCATGGTCGCTCTCAGTTTCTCCCCTTATCATGTCAAGGACTAGACAAGACCAGTGCTTCACCTCACTCGGGGTTCCCCATGTAACGAAGTGTACCATTGCCCCCCCTGATATGTGGAGATTAAGAAGATTCCACCCATGTGTGCTGGAAGTTGCTACAATACTCGCCCAATAGTGTCTTTATCTCCTCATTGTACACTTACCCAGACATTCCCCTTTTCTGAAGATTGGCAAGTATGTCTCGAAAGCTTGTTGTTGTCCCGAAAGGAAGGACACTAAAAAATGGCCATATGCTGCTCCTTGTAAGTGACTCTGGGAGGTAATGAGGATAACCAAGCACCATGACCACTGTGGAAGCTTTGTCTGAGGTGCTGGAGGACTAACTCTAATACTCCACATCCACAAAAGTTTTGGACTAGCATGCATTCGGGCTGAAACTTTGAAGGACGTGTATCACCTGCTCAAAAACGATGGAGGCTATGAGGATGTAATGATTATTGATTGTTGTGGTAGCCTATACATATGTTTAAACTGTGCCTCTAAACATCTAGTTTGTGCCTATTCTGGTCTAGAGGTCTGGTAAATGGTTAAGGTTTCGAGGTCAACTTGATGCGCATTATAGGTCGATAATGTTTGTTGTTGCTCACTCTATTAAGACAGTTGGCTTACAAATGTGCTTAGGGATATTGTGTGCAATATATTTACTGTGTGATACAACTAGATAAGCAGGTTATGCCTAATTTCTCTTTGTGGAGATGCACATGAAAAACATAGGCAGCAATGTTCTATTGGAAAAATGTGGCCTCAAGATTATCGTTCCAAGCACACTCTTGAGGCATACATTATTTCATGGTACTCGGGGATTTTTTTAAGCATATGGGCTAATCTTTTGCAGGTATCACTAGCCATTGCTCCACAACAAAGGACATTCGCTCTGGATAACAAAATATGGACAGGCAGGTAGAACAATGCTGAAGAAGGAGGACAAGGGTCATGTAAATCCTATGGCAACTGACAAAACAATCATAAAGTCTATTGAATATTTTTGGCAGACATCATGGGACAACATGTTGCTTTTTGTCACAATACCAAATCTGTCAATAAAAACTTAGTGGAAAATCATATGTCACATATGGGGGGAAGCTCTAATACCTGTTTATTTGGAGGACTTTCAACCCTCATTCCTTCTTGAATATGGGCTTGACTGTTTTATATTGTGTTTCAATATTTTGGAATGTTTTTATGGTGTGCAAAGAGTAACCATGATGAAATGACTTGGAATCCATCGAACAAGGTGAACTTCTTGTAGGAAGGTGTTGTGATTTTTTTGGCCTCTTGATCCCTCTGAATGAACGTGTGGAATTGAGGGGCTTTTCTTTGATTCCCTCTTGAATGTAATGTATCACCTTAGTTGCTCACTTGGTACTCAACATGTCTAGACCTTGAGCAATAGAGACCTGAAGGAAGGCAGATAGTGGCCCCTTGACTGATAGCTTATGGTTTCAATAATGCAAACAAGGTTACTGACCTATCTACCTATGTCTTGAGGGTGGAGAACTAAAACACATCTTGCAAATCGACATGACCTATGTAGTGGATTCTCTTTTTTCAAGTATGTTTGGGTATTAACCCAGCCTAATTTGATGTTGTAGTTTGGAGGTCGTGTCCATAAACTCATATCAATAAAGAAAGGAGAAGGTGGATGAGGTGCAACCCAATTTGGAGGTGTTATTCAAAGTTGCCACCACATCTCCTTGGATATGTATTTTTCTAAATTTTGGTTCAACTTCTCCCTATGTATGCCTGGTGTGTGCTTATGTTATGTGCATCCTTGAGTCCCTTGGACAATTACCCTCTCACCATGTGTGTGAGCATTATAGGTTTGAATGATGCCAATTTTCATAGTTTACAGGTTGAGCTTATCCATGTTGCTCATGTGTGGAATTGGGGTGTGAGTGATTGACTCAACAAGATATGTAGCTATCAGGGATGGTGTAAAAAAACCATCATCATGGGAGGATATTAGTAAATGTTTTTATCATGCTTCCAACATCTTTTTGTGCACTACTCCTATGATGATACCTGAATTTGGTATCTCATTACTCCACTGGACAATAGATGCAGATTTCCACATACGTGTTTGGGTTCTCGTGGTCAACATTATATTGCAGACTCAACTCTGATGTGATACATGGAACAACATTCATGTCTCATTGCAAATATGTTTGATGCAAGAATTGCTCACGAATATTGGTGTTATACTCCCCATTTGCTTGAATGCTATAAAGCTTAGATGGAATTATATTTGGGGTGGTGTGATTGTCCACAGTTCCTGCAATTATGTTGATGGGTATCAAAGGTTGTTGTTACGTTTCAATGTTCAGGTGGGATTGGGAAACAAGAATTAATTGTAGGATTCAAATATGCTACAACTTCTTATGGAAGTTGGTTCCTTGCTTGCTTTCCATGTTTGCAATTTTTATGTATGCCCCATGAGATTTTTTGGAAATGCGGGTGATGTACCACTGTTTGGAGTTCTTGTGATTGCCTTGCCTAAGGAGGCTGTCTAGAATTCTAGACCTTTACATGGGAATGAGTTTAAATCTGATAGTGGTGGGTGTGCTAACTCTGCTTTTATATTTCAATGATGTATTTCTAGTAAATGATAGTCTATGTTAGATTGCTCCATCATCATATTTTATTGCCTTTTGTTGAGGAAGGTTTTCTAGGATGAGTTGGCATCTTGACCTATTGCTCAATCACATTCTTTAGACTGTTCCATCCAGTTCATATGAACACATCTGTGTATGTGTGACCTAGGTACTTGAGCTTCTTGCAGGTTTTTCATCATCAAATGCCCCCCTTGAAATTCACTCTCATTTTGGGGCTTAACATAGGCAATGGATTGCTTATCTTCACCTCGAGGCTGCTGATGGACTAATTATTTCTTCACTAAAGGTTTTTTTCAGGTCTTCCAAAGATGTACTCAACAAGATCTATGCACATTTGGCAAGCAAGGTGCACCTAATGATGCTCTTCATGTTGGTAGGCTGATTGCCTCCTAGGAGGATTGTGTCGCCTAGCACCTAAAGACTCTTCACCACTTGGAAGGCCTCGCCAGTATCAAAGCTTGCTTGAGTTGCAGACCTCTTCCCCAACTATTGTTCTCTTTGAGTTTGTGGGTTGAATGCCTCCTAGGAGGATTGTGTGGCTCACCATTTGGAGACTCTTGGGAAAAATGTATTGCTCTAATTTTCTATGATTACATCTATTGGCTGAAGGTTTTTTTAGGAACTACTCCTAGGGATGGTTGCATGTTTGGCAACAAAGGCTGCTCTTCATGCTTGCTAGACTGACTGCCTCTTAGGGGGATTGTGTTGCTCAACATTGAAGGACTCTACAATACCTTGAAGACCTGAAGATTTGAAGACTTGAAGACTTGAAGACTCAAACTTGGACCAGTTCAGCTATGTATGATCCCCTACTCTCAGCTTTGTCGAGGACAACAAAGTCTAGGGGGAGGAGAGTATTGGGTTGTCGGGTATGCACACATCTTCATTTGTGCATGGGAACCCTCCCTAGACCATAAGAATAACCCTCTTTGTATATATTTAGAGTTCAGATGAGAACTCCCTCTTAGATACTTTTTAATATTTCTCTTAAAGTAAGGCCTTTGGAAGCTTGTAAATACCCATCTAGTTGGTAGAAGTTTAGAAAAATCCCCATGCATGTATGACTTTGAGATATGTTTGTGGGAATATTTTGCAAGATCTCAAAAGATATGTTAGTTACGCATGTGCTCCCTTTTTGAATAGTCAAGAGGAGTACATGGGAGAGCCAAGCCTATATATAGAGGATCATTTTTGTAAAAAAGGGAGCTCTTGGTTCGACGTGCTTCATGTATCTATTTTGAAATGAATGGAAGAACTTTGTTTTCTCTAAGGCTTTCTGCATATGTGTATTTAGTCTTAGAGTGTGAGAGAGTGAGGTGTGTGTGCATGCTTGTATTTCCTATGTGTGTAAGTAAAAGGTTGCAGTTTCTTGTATTTTACATATGTTACTAGGATCCTTGACACCCTTCTCTCCATGTTTTCAAGCATGTGGCATAGCTGCGGGCTGATGCCAATGGCTTGAACATGTTGGAGGTTGGGTTGGATGAAAGGAGAATCATTCTTGAGTCCTCCTCCTGCTTCCATGCAAAGTGGTGTGGGTCTAGGCTTCCCAATGGCATACTACAAGAACATAGAAACCATAGAAAATACACATCATACACCGTTGGTTACAAGAAGACTTGAAACCCATAAAATGTGATGTGTGCACATACGGATTGTTCACAATGAATTCAATCACCAAGTTCAAAAAATGCCATATATGTTTATAGCCGAGGTCCTTACATATATCCGAGTAGGGAAAATCAAAGTACCATCCTTATTAGCGATCACATGAACACGAGAACCTACACACCATATCAAGAAACACAAAGGTGTGATGTACCAAAACACACATAGCCAAGTGGCCTTGTTTTGAGGTAAGGTAGAGCCACCAACAGCTTTGACTCCTCCTAATCTTCAATTTCTTGATGATTCTCAGATACAAGATTTCGATTTTGGCCTAGCATTCTTTGGATAAGCACCTTTCTGATGGAGGTTGAGACAATATCCCCGAATGCGGGAGCTCCGTGCATATCCTTGGAAAAACTGAACACTAGTCGATAGGAGAAGCTTGGCCACTTGAGTATCAACTATGGCTTCCAAGCTTTCATAGGTGATCAAACAAACCATTATAGCCAAAAGATAAGAAATAGTCAGAAATGCATATGAGATCTCAATGACATCGACATAAAAAGTTGTTTGCCAGGTATGAGTCCCCCTCAAAAAATGTAAAGATTATAGCTCCGTCAAGATCTATAATGCCTACCTTGCAGAGTTCTAATGAGCATGAGAGTTCATCAGGTGGGCGGGGGGGCATTGGAGAAGAGAAATGGGTGGGAGAGGACACCAATGAGGATTCTAAACGTTCTGCCTTCCAGATGAGAAGGAGAGCCTTTAACCAACCCCACCCAAAGCTAACCATACGGGACTTGAATGGAGTGTGAATGCCTTGTTAGTTTCACGCCTATTCTTCACAAGTAGTTGGAGCATCTCTTCGAAAGAGAGAGAGATGAAATAGTTCTACATGGAGGCCGGAACGAGTTCCTTGTCTTGCACTTTGGGGCATTGGAAGTACAGTAGACGGTCACCTACAATCATGAATGAAGAAGGAGAATGTGCAGAATTTTCACCCCTAGTGCAACACTAGGTGCCTCCAAGCCCAATAAACACGTTGCTCCTTTTGTCTTCTTCCGAATCATTCACCTCTACAAGCTTGGAGCAAAAAGGACAGGGGTTGCAAGTCCTACAAAAGAAGATCAAAGATAACACTACCTATGCCCGATACTTGAGAGAGAACAAAGGTGCCTACACACTATTTTTCGCATGAATGTGAGGGTAGAAACACCAACCAAATCATACATGTGGCCATCAATCCCCATCACTCACAATAGATTCTTGCCATGGAAGAACAAGGGGCAGCGATACTGCTAGGGGAGGAAGATGGGGGAAGTCTGAGCTTGATCACAAGCTAAAAATGGAGTAATTTGTTGTTTGAACTGAGTAAGGTGGGGAGTAGTGCTCGGCCCACCATAGAGAAGAAATAGGAGCCTTGCCCGATCCAGAGTGGTGGATGGTCGAGAGATAACCCAACTCAACTACCACCCATGGATCGATGAGGAACACAATGAAGAGGAGCACAACTACTAGCCATGGCTCGATGAGGAGCTTAACATGATGGAATGTGAGACCCTCCCTCAATAGTTGCACTAAGAGCCATGCCAATCCTAAAACAAGTGGTAGAACTAGAGGGGGAGCTCTACAAATCTCATCCCTACCATAGCCCTATAGAAGAACAGTGATGAGTAGATCCTCAACCTCAAACCGAAGGAGCCAGAGGGTGGAAGCACATGCATAACTCGGATGAAAAGGGTGAGAGACACCTGGGAGAGTGGGCATAACCCATCCTCCAACTAATGCACATACAAATGGTTTGACAGACCCTCCTTGGTGCCAACTTAGTTCATGAGTTAATGAAGAAAGGGAGGCATTATGCCATAACCACCATATATTCTTGTATGCATGCCTTAGAACTTGAATTCAAGTGGGGCATTTTTTTTTTGGTTTTGGTTTTCTTGGAAATGAGAAGAGGGGGGGACAATTACTCCCCTCACCTTTCCCACAGGCAGGAACCAGAGATGGCAGAAAGAGGGAGCCACCAGGTTCCAATTTGTAAGGCAAACAATTCATCATAATGGATTCAGCTACCCACGTATGGTAGTGTACAGTTCCCATTTTAGTAATGATAGGGAGAGAGAAGAATTTAACCAAAACACGAGGACACTTGTTTCACGAAGACCAGCCTACAGGCAATCATGTATTTCTAATTACTATCAAAATCATGGACAAGGATCATCAATTTCCTATCATGTCTCAAGATTTCTGTGTACTACAAGAAATACCATCAACAATGGGTATATTGATGAAAGCTGGCATTGCAAGATATTTTGTCATGCCAATCTGTAAGCCTGACTTTGAATGATGTTCTTAGGTTATGAATACTTTGCATCCTCCATTGGACATGCCAACATTGCCAAAAGAAAAAGCATTGGATTTACAAGGAGATTGGACAACAATCAAATTCACTCATGAATTTATCAAATATGCAGTTGAGTGGACCAAGGATGGCATTATAGACCTCAAGGAAGAACTTCAGACCTGAAGGAAGAATTCTTAGATATCCACAGGATCGACATAGAAGAAGTGGTACAACTAATACATCAACACTTTTGTTTTTTGAACATGCATAGATACACTGCACCTCAAAAAATAGTAGTGCAACTCCTATCACATGCAACAAAGCAGGTTGGAAATCAAGTAAAATTCACACCTTATGTCCAAGAATGCCTATTTGAAGCCAAGAAGCAATGGGGCAACAAAAAGTTCCTTAATGGCAGTACCACATTGACTATATTAATATACCATGCTCTAAACATTTGGGAGCACCTTCGAGAAATTCCCTCGAGTGTGGAAATGGCAAAATATGTGAAGTCAGCAATTGTTCCCAAGAAAAGAAAAGGTGTAGTCATTATAGAAGAAGTTGGAACAAGTGTGAAACCTTTAATGAGAGGAGAAAAAAGATTGAGGGAAGAGACCACAGTAGAGGTCACTCCAGCTTCAAAAAGAATGCATGTACTTCCAAAAACATAAACCTATCTGTCCGAGGTCATCATTATCAGCATACTAGAGAAGTAAAGCACAACCAACCAGGTAAAAAATTGACTCAATTGCATAGATACAAAGAGTTAGGTTGACAAATTCCAACTCTTGATCAAACTCTCATGAAGACAACAAACAATCCACAATGAATGTGGATATTCAAATGGAGACAAATGATGATGGCAAATGGGATGAACTTGATCAAGTGGTCGACCAACAAGAGGTAGCTAGCAAAGAGAAAGATATTGATGCAAACATAGCCTCTAAAAAACAACCAAAGGATAGCCACACAGCAGAAGATGTGTATATCACTCAAATAAATGAGAACAATAAAATGCAATTCAAAGAAATTACTATTCAAGGCCAAAAAACAATGGTGCATCCAAAGGAAGAAGCACACGATGAGGAGTATGACCAAAGAGAACCTTTTGAACTAGTAAGAATAGTGGTGGAGCCATCCCCAATGGACGTGACTTTTGATGGAAGCAATTCATAGAAGGACCAAATTAAGGAGACTGAACAATAAATTCACCTTCAAATTTGGCAGCCTTTTAATGACACCCTACATGTTAACCAAGGCATAAATGTACAGATAGGTAAAGAACCAATAATACCACAGACTTGGTTAAATGTGGACATGGCCGAGGTTAAGCCAGTGGTGAAACACATGATACAAATGGCCATGGACACTCAACAACACTCAGTTGAAGCCGATAATGAATATGAATAGGTACATGTCGAAAAAGATCATTTCAAGGTTTTAAGTGAATAACTATCTGCACATGTGATGCAATCCCAACAAGCTTTGAACAACAAAGAAGCAGAAGTTCAAAAAGCTATGGAGGAAGTCAACAAGCTATAGGAAGAAAATACCAAATTGACAGCTCCGTTAAAGGAATTAAAACAAAATTATGATACAGATGAAGTAGAGAAGACACGATGTTGGCAGTAGTCAGAGGCATAGAAGACACGGAAGCATGTGAAGACAGAGCATAACAAGGAAGCAGGGAGTCAGTCGAATCATTTTTTCAAACAAATATGTTTTATATTACTTTTTTAAACACTCAACAGTGATTTTCATCACTTTTGTACCATATGTAACATAGAAAACCCCTTTTTGTAATTTATAGCTCCATTTTGTGCAAGCCGAGGAGTCCTCGAGCTTGAGGAGCTTAGGTAGAATGAGCCTACCAATTTTGGCTATTTTTAGATACCGTTTACCCTTTCAAATAGCACATAGAACCTATTTTTTAACTATGCCGGTCACTAGATGTGAAACTGATCAAAACTATTCTAGAATCTATAAAAAGAGCTAGAGAACTCATTTTTGAGGTTACTTAGTGTTAGCTAGTGTAGACTTGTATGAGCTAGAGTGAGCTTGAGCTTGTAAGAGTATTCTTGATCAATAGAGTTGATTTCCTACCTTCCATTGTGTCTTGCTTGTCTCTTTGTTGTGTGTGTGCATGTGTGTGTGCATCTTTATGCTTCTCACCATCACTCTCACTTCATCTCATATTCACGATCTTCATATCACTCCTATCTCTTCCGCAGATTGACATTAAGGAGGTGGAGCTTCTTAACATGGTTCTCACCATTGTGCTAGAGCAACACCAAATTTGGCACCGTTGCCGGGGATCGAGTCTAGGACGAATGTGTGATGGTAAGAGTATAGCAAGAAGTGGCATTGGAAGGTAAAAATTTCAGTTTTTGTTGTTTTTCACCTCCCCCACACTCCACCTTCATCACCGCATCATCATCTTCCACTCCAAAAAAAATCAAAAAATTCACCATATCCACCCATTCTCCTCATTTCCCCTCATTTGTGCATGCGAGAGAGAGAGAGAGATTTTGTGCTTGCATGTGCTATTCTGTTTTTGAGTTTTCTTGTAGGTATAGTGCTCCAGTGCATCAGGAAAGCTTGCAAAAGGTAAAATTTCACTTTCTGTCAGATTTCTGCTGTGTGTGTCAGACCATCGTGATGGTCTGTCAACTTCGACATTTTTGGTAAGCAACCACACCACGAGGTAGGCGACACCAGCGCATACATGGATCCACAAATGCTTTGCAAAAATTCATAGTTTGGTGGACCATCGCGATTGGCTCACGCCATCGCGACGGCTCGACCGGACCATCGCGACGGTCTCACGCCATCGTGATGGTTCACTTGGACCATTACGACGGTCCTTGACCATCGCGACGATCCCATCGACCCCACGCCATCGCGATTGGCTCATTCCATCGTGCCGATGTTGCCACATGGCAAGCTAGACATTCACAACGATACCCTCAGACCATCGCGACACCTCAAAATTCGAACCATCGCGATTGTCTCAAGCGATCGTGCCTCGTGACCATCGCAACGGGCTCACGCCATCACGATTGTCCCGTTGATTGTTGACCGATGCCATCGCGATTGCTCGCTAATTAGACCATCGCGATGGTTCATTCACGCCATCGCGATCATTCACCTCAGACCATCGCGACAGTTCGCGCCTTCGGACCATCGCGATTGTGTCACGCCATCGCGATGATTCACCTGGACCATCGCGACAGTCTCAGACCATCGCGACAGTCCCAGACCATCGCGATTATCCCAGACCATCGCGATTGTCCACCCCAAATGCAATTTTTAGGGTTTCAATTTTTGACCAAATTTGGGGCTATTTTTGGCAAATTTTTAGGTGATTGCACTCATAGGAGACCCCTTTGCTCATATTTGGAGAAAAACCTGTTTGTCAATTTTTACCCTCGAGGGCCTGAACGCTCATATCTTTTTCATCCGAAGTCCGTTTTTTGAGCTTTATAGCTGGTTAGAAAGCTCTTTACGAGTACTACGTGACTATCTTTGGAGAGGATAATTTGAGGTTGACGGACTAGAAAGCCAGGGGGCATTGAAATTTTGGGCAAAAGAGAAAGGACCTTTAAAAGTGCATATATTCAAGTGCTTGATCATCCATTTGAGAATTGGTCTAATAGTGGAATTTTACAGGTCTAGCAAGGGCAATCAAGGGCAAACAAAGCCAGGCAAAGCAAGGCACTGAAGAACGCAGGGCTTGGGAAGTGTGACTTCTTGGGTATCAGAGCACTCAAAGCAGCTGACCTGAGGTTGGAAGATTACTCAACCCCCTCAGTCAATTATTAGCTTAGGCTAAACTGTAGCATTGTGGATTAACAACGATAGGAACGATCAACTTCAAGAGATTTAATTTTTCAAGTCCAAGACTAAAGTAAAGGGATGTGATACGAAAACCTAAAGGAAAAGAACTTAAGTCTGACCGAACAAGAACTCAAAAGTACCACGGAAAGTCGATTCCTGACGCATACATCTAGACAAGAACTTAAGACATTTAAAAAGAAACAATCAAATCAATAACAAAGAATCATTGACAATCAGAAGAACTGCAAAGTAAATTCATGAACCTTAGATCATGTAAGCATATAGGTAAGTCAGATCGACGAAGCCTTAGATCATCAGAAGCAAGTGTAGGAACTACTGAACGATCGTGGGCACAGCAATTGAATAATAGTTATCCCTACAAGTTGAGCTCAGATACGAGTGAATCAGAAATGGCTTTTAGAACAGAAACACCAGAAGGAGGGTCAAACATAGCATACTTGGAAAAACCTGAAGGACCCTATAGAACTCAATCAGAATTTCTCCTAGGTGCTCGCATCTATGAGGATGGTTTGCGAAGACAAGTGGTGCAAATGCACAACCCTGATCAACCCATTGGATTGGAACGTACAGTGGTGAAATTTGAGAGAGACACATACATAGACAAAGAAGGAACGATGTACATCATAAGTACTCAGCCAAACAATACCAATGAGTTCGGTGTAATTCAATTAGAGACAGAAGCGAGAGCCCAAGGAAAAGAACCATTAGAAGAACCTAGGACACCTAGAGGGAAATCTGTACTGACAAGAGTACTAATCCCATAGTGGATCCCTCAGGATAACCGAAACATAGAGTTGTTTGTGAATAAGGAAACTGATGAAGCATTCTGGAGGTACAAAACGGAACAACCTAGTGAGGTAGGCACCATCACAATCTATGAATTTAAGGACCCAGATACACCTGGAAAGGTTGTATACTGGGATGAGACTTCAGAAAGAGTATTTGTAGTACCAGACCACGCGAGAAATACCTACACATGGAGAGGCGAATTAGTATTCCCTCCATCTCGAGCAAACGTAAACACAAGCCATCAGGGTGCTGGAACATCCTCAGCCCATGGTAATCAAAGAGAGAAAAACAAAGAAAGACCTGAAGTAAGTTTTAATCATCCCATAGGGAGAGATAGAACCACCATAGACACGGACAGAGTGGATAGACAACGAGAACCTAGAATACCAGGTGGTAGAGATGATTTTCCTCTACCTAGACCACGTGAACACACAAGAATATTAAGACCCACTCAGTTAGTAAAATCCATGAAAAACTACTTTGATGGGACAGGAGATCCCTATGACCATGTTGCAGAATTCAAGCAAGTGCTACGAGCAGAACAAGTAGAAGACATGTTCACGCAATATAACGCATTTGGACTAACGTTAAAGAATATAGCTTTAATTTGGTTCCAACCATTGCAACAAAGGCAATTTAGAGACATCCATCACTTTTTAGAGTCATTCATCATGGAATTCTCTAAAAGTGGGAGCAGGCATGACACGTCTTCATTTATTCATAGCTTTAAACAGACCCCTCAAGAAACAGTTAGACTTGCAGGACGTAGGTTTAGACAATATGTGGAGAGATGTCCAATGCAAAAGCTACCTTCACAGGCCAAGCAAGTGTCATTGTTTTTAGACGGCTTGTTGAGCTCTAAACTACGCTCCTATGTATACTTGAAGGAACCCAGAACGCTAGAGTAGTGTGTAAGAATTTGTATAGACATTGAGGACAACTTAGGAGATGAGTTGGAACTATCAAAGGTGTATAAGGACTCAGATTGTTCATCTCTAACATCTTCAAAATTGTCTAGCTCGATAGAAGACCTAGCAGAAAAAGTGGCCCAGAAACTAGGAGTTTCTAGCAAACAGATGCCAAGGTTAACAACAAACAAGTGTTGTTACACCTATGGTGGTGATCATATGGCAAATGTGTGTCCCAATGCAACACAACCACAAGCCAACCCTAGTGGCCAGTACTGTACGATTGAGAGACGATACACGAATCACACGGCTCAAGACTGCCCCTACAACAAACAAGTAGTGAGACAGAACTACCCGCAAGCATACCAACAGCCAGGTAGGTATCAAGGTCAATACAATACTCAGCCTCATTACTATAGGCCTCCTTAAAACTATCCTTATCAGGCTCAACAGAGACCACAACCTGTCTTAGCTCAACAACCACCCCCACCAGTGAATGTGATCTCAGTTAAATATGTTGCTGCATAAGAGAACCTCAATAGGGCTTTAGTGCCTTCATCACCCCTGATCACAAAGAGTGACCCGAACTCAAATAGTTTTGACTCTACTCATGTAGATACTCCACCGCGTATTACACCGAATCACCAGAACATGTGGAAACATATCAATATGATCGTCCACCATTGGAACTTAGTTGGGAGCCCAACTATGCTAATGTGATGTACACAAACCCTAATCCGCGGCCCCAATTAAGACATCAAAGACCACAGGGCCCTAGAGGACCATGCTTTAGATGCCAAGGAGATCATTTCATAAAGGATTGTCCACATCCTCCGATAGTAGGACAATCACAATACTATAATATACAAGGCTTTTGTGCCGATTGTGGTAAAGAACATATCATCAAAGCGTGTCCTAAGAACCCTGCTAATGCTTTAAATGTGACACCAATCAATGTAATAGGTATTGTAAACAACACAGATGGATCCAACCCTACATACGTGCCTATCCAAGCTATAACAAGAGCTCAGGCGCTCTTACAAAATCAACAACTTAATCATGAGAAAAAAGCCGGAACTAGTGAAGTTGGAGAATCTAGCAGTAAAAAGACGAAACCTTGGAAAGATTCCAGAGAAAGAATTAAGAGAAAGTGGAGTAAAAGGATAACAAAGTTGGAAGGAAGTCTCAAGGAATCGAGAGCCAAAATCCTAGAATTGACTTCACAGGAATTGAATCAAGAGAACCTAGCTCAAAAATTAGGATCAGTTCTAGCAGAACCCATACCAGAAAACCTAGACATGATGTTTCGTGCGTATCAAGCAAGATTAAAAGAAGGACCTCAAATAGCTGAAATGAGTAAGAACTACCCTCGAGCAGAATTAGAAATTGAGAGGACTAAACTTTGCATGAAAATGGTAGAATTAGCACAAGCTATGTTTGAAGCCTATAGATATCTTAATTGGAACAACATGGCAAAACCGGAACTACACTTTCAAGGACTAATGGAGAGGCTAGAATACCTGATCGATAGCAGGGAGAAAAAGAATCAACATAGGAACCCTATTGTCCCAGAGACACAGGAAAGGAATGCACCATCCCTGTCTCAAGTACCAAACACAAAGGGTGAAGACAACCTGTCTTCCATACATAGGTACTCACATGAATTTTTAAGAGAAATACAGGAAGAGAAGTGGAGAAAAGAACAAGGAACTCATCCTCCTATTCAAGAAATAGATGACTTACAAGAGCAATTTCCCCAAGACATCCCCTCTATCTACGATGATGTAGAGGAAGAGCAATTGAGTGAACACACAGGTTTTGAATCCAATTCTTTGCAAGAATTGCCTCAGTTCACAGGACCTTGGGAAGCCAAGTCTATTACCATGAGAGCACCCACTATAATAGTGAGGAATGAAGAATCAGTAATCCCTAGAAACATGGAAGTGGAAGAGAACACCAAAGTACAGTGTCACCTCACTCTAGAGGAATTGTTAAAGGTTAAACTAGAATTGTGGAAACATGTAGCAAATCAATTCCCTGGGCTTGCTACTACTCCCTCACAGATAGGAACACACAAGAAGGTATCAGAGATACCCGTAGAAAGAATCGGAGATGTAAGCGAAGGAGAGGAAGGCAACACTTATCTTCCAATAACCCATCAGGGCTACACCACCAGAGCCATATTAGATTCAGGAGCCGGAGTAGCCATCGCTACCACCACTTTATGGAAACGTTGGGGTAAGCCAGCATTAAGACCCACCACGATGAAACTACAAATGGTTGATGGACACATAGAGAAACCACTAGGCTTACGAGAAGGCATATCTCTCACCACTTGTGGTGTAGAGTTTGAGCATACCTTCACCATTTGTGATTTTAGTAAAAATCATGCTTACGAGATGATTTTAGGACGACCATTCATGCGTCAGTTACAAATTGTACAATATTGGGGAACTAATTCTTTGTACTTGCAACATTTAGGAGTGACTACTAAAGTCAATCTTAAAGACTATTCACATCGAGATGTACCCCCAATACAATGGAATACCATCCATAAGACACTAGAAGAAACAGAATCTATACACTCATTGGAATCAGACGCCTCATGGTTGCATGAGGATACTCATCTATGGATGTGTAAGGTAGCAAAACAAGAGGAAGAACAGTTAGAAGCCAGAACCTTAGATGCAGAACAACATCCACGAACTCTTCAAGACCCAGCTTATGCACCTATAGTATTTCCAGATGAAGAATTCAAACCCCATGGTTGGGTAGAAATCCTAGCAACAATGGATGTAGCCATCAATGAAGAACAATGGACACCCCATTGTGACGAGGATGGCTATGACATTTCAGTCTTTGCGATAGAGCCAATCATGTGTGATTCAATTATAGAAGAATGTGAACCGAGCACTGATGCATTTGAGGATGCAAGTGACTTCGATTTAGAGTCAATTATTATGGACCCACCCTTTGCATCAGACAAAGAATATTTCTACGAAGTAGAAACTCACCCTCAGAGACATGAAGAAATTATGGATGAGGTGAGGTTAGTCACACAAGTGACTACTAAAAGTGAAGGTAAGAAAAGAAAGAAAGAAACAAACCATGTCAGAAGAAGAAGAATCTTTGTTTGAGGTTCCTGAGAACTTCAAGAAGTATGAAATAGAAGATAGACAAATCATGGTATGAATGCCTAACAGAAAAGCTGACGTTGGAGAAGTATATGATAACTGAGAGAAAACCAAAAAAATCATAGTAGCCATAGAAGGAGAAGAAGAAAAATGTACCTACATAGGGCATGATTTGACGACTGAAGAAGAGGAAGAATTAGTGGCCCTATTGCGCGAATATAGAGATGTTTTCGCTTGGAGTTACAAAGACATGAAAGGAGTAGAACCGGATATATGCTCCCATAGAATCCCTATGACTCCAGAGGCAAAACCTATGAAACAGAAACCATACACATACAATGATAACTACGCTGCAAAGATTAAAGAAGAAATAGATCGATTGATAGAAGCAAGATTCATTTATGAAATTGAGCATATCGAATGGGTATCCCCCATTGTGGTTGTGCCCAAGAAGAATGGAAAATTGTGTGTGTGTATTAACCTTAAAAAAGTTAATGCCGCCACGATTAGAGACATTTATCCTCTTCCTATCACAGAACACTTATTGGAAAGAGTTGCGGGCAAGGAAGTTTATAGCTTTCTTGATGGTTTCTCAGGCTATAATCAAGTAGCCATTGTGAAGAGATGGATAGGTATGTGTTGAAGATGAAGAGGTGTTGCAAAATCTTTGCTCTACACCAGCCAAATGAACTCCAGGAGTAGATGGTGGGCCCTTTTAGCTTGCCAATGGATGTATTAGACACCCTATGTACCTTGGAAGATCACTCTCAAAAAGATAGATCAAAACAGATAAGTTGGAGTTAGCTCAGAGGTGAAAACTTGCTATTCTTGGTTGATACACCTGTCCAGTGTTTTACATAATTCTCTGAGCACAGCAGCAATTAGATTAATTCCTCTTGGGAAGGCTAGGTAGCTTAAAGAGCTAACTTTAGAGAGTAATCTCATCAAAAATAACAAACCACACACTGAGAATGACTTTTAACAAGTGATGACATCATCCCGATTTTCACGGGCTGCTACAGAAATAGACCAGTGAGTAGAAAAATTAACATAACTCAAGATGTAAGAATCCAATGATCATGAAAATTTGTATGCTTATACTAGACAGTAAGCTGAATCCAACAAGCTTAACATCACTGAATTTGGATGGGTAGACACTGAGAAATGACTCTGACAAGATGACTGAAAAAGTCGGGTACCTGACAGAGAAGTGAAGATGAACATACCCTGTTGACTTCAAATGAACATAACTGAAGATTCCAACATCCAAATGACATGAAAATTTGTGAGCATATAGTAAACTTATAGAGCTAACTTTACCAAGTTAAATCACTGAAAATGATGAACCAAGTGCAGAGAAACAATCTCTGCAAGCTGACTGAGAAAAACTGAAGTAATGGCAGTGAGTAGTACACATCACAAGAACATGGAAAGATGAACTCAAATAATCATGAAAATGAAAGTATATTGCTTGTACAATACAATGACTTACTGATACATATGTGTGCCTTGTAATCACACCTTGATATGGCATAAAGCTCAGCTCTTGGAGGTCTTCACATAGGTCTCTCTAACCACGACTAAAACTGCCATCTATTTATAGTTGAGTTTGGGAGGCTAACTTCCCTCAATCACTCTCCAATCAATCAATGATTGATTTGATTCTCTACCTACCACAAATCACGAATTCGTGGCTCCTCTTTCCATTCTTGATCATGTGGACTCAACCACTTAAGATTCTCTTACTTTTACATTAAGTAAACTCTTCAAAAGTTACAAGAGGTAGTTCACAAGTGAACTTTACATAGTCTTCATTTTAAGGCTTTTTCTAAGACTTTGTGAGACTCAAGCCAATACTTAGGCTTGTCATAGACTTGCTCCAACAGCTCCCCCTCAAGCCAAGTATGCTTGAGGTCTTCAATCTTCCAAGATTACCTACAAACCAATCATAGCCTTGAATTTGCAAAGCTTTGTACCATCCAATGCTTTAGTTAGAATATCTGCACATTGTTGATGAGTGGACACATATGATATTTGAATCTCCTTGCTTAGGATCTTCTCTCGTACATAATGATAATGAACTTCAATATGTTTAGTCCTTGCATGAAAAATAGGATTAGCAGCCAAGTGAATAGAACTCATATTGTCACCAAAAATAGTTGGAGTTCCAAACTCCAATCCAAGATCTTTGAACAATGTCTTCATCCACATAGCTTCCTGTGTAGCTATGGCAAGACCTCTATATTCAGCTTCAGTAGAAGAGAGAGCAACTGTGGGTTGCTTCTTGGATGACCATGAAATAAGCTTTGAACCTGCAAAGGTAAGATAACCTGAAGTGCTCCTTCTATCTTCCTTGGAGCCAGCCCAATCTGCATCAGAAAATAGCTTCAAACCTAAATCAGATACATAAGGATAGTAAAGTCCTTCATTTATGGTTCCTTTGAGATATTTGAGTATCCTTTTGGCAGCATCCATATGTGGTTTCCTTGGTGTGTGCATAAATTGGCTTAGCACACTCACACTGTAACATATATCTACTCTTGTCAATGTGGCATAGTTGAGACTACCCACTAGACTTTGATATGATGTGATGTCCTCTATGAGTTCACCTTCATGTGAGCTCAATTTGTGATTGACCTCCATTGGAGTACCTGCAATCTTACAATCTTGCATCTTGAATTTTGCCAACATGTCCTTAATGTACTTCCTTTGAGTGAGAAACAAACCATGATCTTTGTAGACAACTTCCAAACCTAGGAAGTAGGTAAGTGAACCCAAATCACTTATCTTGAACTCTTCTCTCATCTGATCTTTGATCTTCTTCATACCATCTGCATCATTTCCTGTCAATATAATATCATCTACATATACACATAGGTAGATGACCTCGGAATTACTCTTTTTAATAAAGAGTGAAGGATCTGCCTTGCTTGGTTGAAAGCCTTTGTCCTGCAAGAATGAAACAAGCCTGAAATTCCAAGCTCTTGGAGCTTGCTTGAGACCATACAATGCTTTGTTAAGTTTACACACATAATCAGGATAAACTTGATTCTCAAAACCAGGTGGTTGTGCCATATATACCTCTTCTGTTATCCAACAATTCAAGAATGCATTCTTCACATCTAGTTGAAGTATCTTCCAATTCTTGGAAGAGGCAATACTAAGCAAAACCCTAATAGTAGGCATCTTTGCCATAGGAGAGAAAGTCTCCTCATAATCAATTCCCTGAGTTTGTGCAAAGCCTTTTGCCACAAGCCTTGCCTTATACCTGTTAATTGAACCATCAGAATTCTTCTTGAGTTTATAGACCCATCTTGAGCCTATTACCTTCATGGATGAAGTCTTGGGCACCGAATCCCAAGTGTTGTTTTCCTCGAGTGCTTCAATCTCTTCCTTCATTGCATGCTTCCATTCTGTTTTTGCTTTGGCCTCTTCAAATGATGATGGCTCCTCTTGGTTTATGTCCTGTGCTATGTAGATAGAATGTTTAGTTACTAATGAGGTGTCAAACCCATACCTTTCTGGTTTTTTCTTTTCCCTCATAGATCTTCTTAAGCCATGATTTGATGATTCTGCCTCATGTCCAAGTTCCTGCAATTTTGCTTTACCTTTAGACTTCCATGCTTTGATCTTTTCCATCTGACATTCTTCATCATCCTCTGAGGTGTCTTGTTCTTCAATCTTTGATTGTTCTCTACCAAGCTTTGGAAAATCTTCTTCAAGATCATATGGTAAATTGATCTTCCTGCATGAATCTTCATACCATGAATTGTTCTCATCAAAAACTACATCTCTGCTTACCAAGAATCCTTTGTTGGTAGGGTTGTATAACCTATAGCCCTTTTGATTGTTGTCATATCCAATAAATACACACCTTTCTGCTTTTGGATCCATCTTGCCTCTAACCTGTGAAGGAACATGAGCAAAAGCAATACATCCAAAAATTTTACAATGATCTAAACTTGGTCTTCTTCCATTCCAAGCCTCATATGGAGTCATCCCATCAAGGGATTTTGAAGGCAACCTGTTAATCAAGTAAGTGGCTGTAGATACAGCCTCAGCCCATAAGTAATTAGGTAAATGCTTTTCATTTAACATAGACCTTGCAGCTTCAACAATTGTCCTATTCCTCCTTTCTGCCACTCCATTTTGCTCAGGAGTGTACCTTGTAGTTACCTCTCTTTTGATTCCTCTTTCTTGAAGAAAAGAATCAAACTCATGGGAGAAGTATTCTCCCCCTCCATCTGACCTTAGCCTTTTTAGTGATTTACCTGTTTGATTCTCCACAAGAGCCAAATATCTTTTGAAACATGAAAAAACTTCATCTTTGTGTTTCATAAAGAATAGGATAGTCCATCTGCTGCAATCATCAATAAAGGAAACATAATACCTTGATCCTGATATTGAAGCTTCCTTGCTTGGTCCCCATACATCTGTATGAACCAACTCCAAGAGATCTCCATGCATATAACCTTTCTTCATGAATGGTAACCTGTGAGACTTTCCAAACTGACATGCACTACACTTATAAATCATATGTTGTTTTGACAAGTTAGGGAGTCCAAGTACACTTTGGTCCCTGCAAATTTGCTTTAATGACCTTTCACCAATATGTGCTAACCTTTTGTGCCATACTTCCAATTCTGTGAGTGTCTGACTGCCATAATTAAAGAGAGCAATGTTTCTAGTGTCCTGTAATTCAAATGTGAACAATCTACCTGTCTTTTCACCTTTTGCAATTCTTCTGAATCCTTGACTTGGATCTTCAACAAATGCTCCTGCCTTTGTGAACCTGACTTGCAACCCTTTCTCTACTATCTGCCCAACACTTATCAAATTCTTTGTAATGGTAGGGACATAGAGTACCTTACTGAGTAGGTTGATGTTTCCATCAGGTGCTTTGACATTGCCTATTTTCTCCACAGGATGTTTTGTATCATCTCCTGTTTGTACCTCATGCTTATTCCTTGGATCTTCTAAATCTGATAGGAGTGCCACATTTCCTGCCACATGATTTGAACAACCTGAATCTATGTAGAAAATATGCTCATCAGATTTACCTTGTGGCATAGCCATGTTCATGATCAATAATGAATCCTCTTTGTTTGAGTCTTTTGTGTAGTTATTGTAGTCTCTCCTTCCTTTGTAGCCTCCTTGATAGTTTGAATGATTGTAGTTGTTGTAGTTGCCATGGTAGTTGTTGAACCTTCCTCTTGAGTAGCCATAACTTCCTCTATTGTATCCTCTGCCTCTTTGATTCCTGGAATTCCTAAAGCAATTTTCAGTTGTATGATTAGTTAATCCACAAATAGAACATGAGTTGGAGTCTTGGGATCTCCCCCTGCCTTGTCTACCTCCTCTTCCTCTACCTCTGCCATGTCTTCCTCTACCTGCATAGTTAGCTTGATATGTACCTGCTTCATCATCCACTTTCTTTGCCTTTCCTTTGTTATCTTTAGACTTGCTTTTATCCGTGTATAAAGCTGAAGATTGATTACCTTTAGAGCTTTCTCCATTTTTGATAAGCTTTGCCTCTTGAGTAAGTAATTGTCCAATGAGTGTGTTGAAATCAGGTACATGCATGTCCATGTACAAATCCATAGCTGTGGTGAATGCTTCCCACTTGTCATCTGCCTTCAAGCCATTGATGACCTGCCTTACAATTTGCTCTTCATCTATTACCTCTCCAATGCTTCCCAACTGATCTGCTATGTCCTTGAGCTTTGTGACAAAATCAGTCACATTTTGTTTGGGAGCCTTCTTGAGAGTTGTGAAATCCAGCCATAGTTGATGCTTCCTAGCTTTAGTACTTGAAGCAAAGAAAGCTTCAAGTGCATCCCACACTTCCTGAGATGTCTTACAACTTCTAATGTGAGGCAACAAAAAATCTGAGATAGAGTTGAGGAGATAAGACCTTGCAAGTGCATCCTTGGAGCACCATGTGCTCAATCTTTCTTGCTCTTCTTGTGTTGGTTGACTTTTGTTCCTGAAACTTGGCATAACTTCATCTCCAGCCACATAACCATATAAACTTCTACCTTGGAGATAAGCTTCCATTCTTAATGACCAAGCTGAGTAGTTACCTCTGTCCAATTTGTCAATTGATGAAGGAAATCCATCTGCCATGTTGTCCAACCTTGCTCTGATACCACTGTGAAGAGATGGATAGGTATGTGTTGAAGATGAAGAGGTGTTGCAGAATCTTTGCTCTACACCAGCCAAATGAACTCCAGGAGTAGATGGTGGGCCCTTTTAGCTTGCCAATGGATGTATTAGACACCCTATGTACCTTGGAAGATCACTCTCAAAAAGATAGATCAAAACAGATAAGTGGAGTTAGCTCAGAGGTGAAAACTTGCTATTCTTGGTTGATACACCTGTCCAGTGTTTTACATAATTCTCTGAGCACAGCAGCAATTAGATTAATTCCTCTTGGGGAAGGCTAGGTAGCTTAAAGAGCTAGCTTTAGAGAGTAATCTCATCAAAAATAACAAACCACACACTGAGAATGACTTATAACAAGTGATGACATCATCCCGATTTTCACGTATGAAACAGAACATGCGAATTGGTTGCAATTAGCACATGTAGGTGCATTAAGGCAACATCATTCGAAACATCGTACATTGCAGACTCTGCATAGACTAGGAGTATATTGGCCTTCTATGGAAGCAGATGTCTACAAGTTGTGTAAAGAATGCCCTGTTTGTTGTGAAAGACCACCAGTAGAACATGCTACATTATATCACATGTCTCTCACACTAGACTGGAGTGAACCTTTAGTGACGTACTTGAGGACGAAAACATTCCCTCAATGAATGAATTTAGCACGACAACGAAGTCTAGAGCAAGAAGCTCAAGATTATTCACTTATTGGCGACAATCTATACAAATGAGGACGAGATGGATACTTAAGACAATGTGTTCATGAAAGTGATTATTTGAGCGTATTAGAGACTGCACACCAAGGTGCTGCAGGAGGTCATTTTGGACCTGATAGGATCATCAAAGCCATCCTCTTTGCAGGATTATGGTGTCCCACTCTTCACATGGATGCACATACCTATGTTAAGAGATGTGATGTGTGCCAGAGACCTCAATTCCCAACTCGCAGAGATGAAATGCCATTAAAGCCCATGATGGGAGGACGTGCATTTTCTAAGTGGGGTATAGAATTTGTAGGACCCATTAACCCCCCTGCAAAAGGTACACATGCTGAATACATTATTATTGCGACAGATTATCTTACCAAATGGATAGAGGCCAAGGCCACAAAAAAGAACGATGCACACACAACTACAAAGTTCTTATTTGAAAATGTCTTTACAAGATATGGATTGCCTATAGAGTTAGTGAGCGATCGAGGAACTCACTTTCTAAACCAAGTCATTGAATATTTGTTACAGAATTTTATGGTGATTCACAAGAAATCCGAACCATATCATCCTCAAGCCAATGGTCAGGCTGAAAGCACTAACAAGATCCTTTGTAACGTACTGATGAAACTCGTGAACAACAAACGTTCATATTGGGACAAACAGTTACACCATGTTGTTTGGGCATATCAAGTGGCCTACAAGACCGTACTCAATGCAACTCCCTTTCATATGGTTTTTGGTCAGAATGTTGTGCTTCCTTTGGACTTCTTGATACCGACCCTTAAGGTTGCACAAGAACATCAGTGGACCGGCCATGAATTATCAGCAAGGATAATGGACTTGGAATGATTAGGAGAAACCAGGTTGAAAGTAGCAGCAGGAATATACGCAGCAAAGAAGCGACAGAAAGCATATTTTGATGCACATGTGAAAGATAAAGGCTTAAAAGAAGGAGATTTAGTCCTAGTATATACACTGAAACAACACGCACAGAAGTTAGAAAAACGAGGTTATGGACCTATGATCATTAACAGACTCTCGACAAGTAGAGCAGTACAATTAGCCACCCTAGAAGGAGACATAATGCCTAATTACATTAGTGACTGTAGAGTCAAGTTATATCAGGAACCTCTTACTAAGGATATGCTTAGACGACTCACGTTGGCAAAGAAGCGTAAGGAGGAAGAAAATAGAATACGAGCTGAAGCTCGGGCAGAAGCTATAGAACGCATTAAGCGCATGAAGCTAAGAAGACAAGGACTAGGGAGAGAACATTATAACCATCTGGAAACAACACCCATGTCATATGATATTCATGGGGTGTGACTCATCTCTTGAAGAAGGATGCCACATGGCATCCTGAGCGCATTATGCCCATTTGGTAGAAGGGGGGAGAGAGAAGTCTCTCCCCTTAGAGTATTAATGTACCTCAGGAAGAGAGTCTTCAGGTATGAAAGAGACTCATTATGAAGAATTGTAAGCTCGGCGGCTGGGAGGACACGAACATCAGAGAACTCTATGTGTGTGGCAAAATGAGGCACAAAATGAGGCATGCGATCTAAGAATGGTATCGGAGCAGAAGATCAAACCACCCTCTTGCGTGCGCTACAAGGGATTTGAACCGCCGACTTTGCGTTGGAGGAGCCACGCCCTACCCGTTTTTCCATGTATGAATACTTGATAAAAATGACGGCCAATTTGTCTATTCTCTGGTACATGGATCCGGACTTGCAAGCGCTGGGGATTGAACCTTCGCCTTCAATATGAGGTGCTGACGACCTATCCATGCTACCATCACAATCGAATGAACATAGATCTACTCAAAACAAATGTATTCTTTACAAACATGTGGCCTGATGGAAGTTGAATGTCGGCTGAGTGGTGGAGAGTGAAATCTCACACTCTATCCTTCATCTAGTGCTTGATGAACATGAGTTTGCAGTCGGTGATGTTCAAGATATGGATACGAGTCTTATCTTTTGGAGAAAAAGAATTGAGCTAGCTACTTGCTTCTTGAAGATATGGAGAGATGACCTTCATATATGCCACCATAGAGATCTTTCAAGAGTCAGTTATCCAAGAAGTAAAACAGGAAAGTTTCCAGAGGTTTTTTTTTTCCACTCATGGATGTGAAGGGGACAGGATGATCATGAAGGCAACGAGCAAAGGGAGAAGATGACGCTCTCCTCAATGGAAGATAAGGACCTTTATGGCGTCCTACATGATTCTAACAAGAAGGAGTTATGACTTCAAGTTCTAGGTTTGAGTATTTTTGAATTTTTGTAAGAATTTCCATTTTTGAGAATGATAACGAAGCATTAGGGGGCCAAGATTTTGGAGGGAAATCATATGTATGGAGAGTATGAGATATGTACTCTCACCTAGAGTCAAGAATTCCCTCAAAATACAAGTAAGTAGCCCTATTTATGATTTTCACATCATTTTAGGTACTATTTTGGATAAATAGCCATTTTGGGAAGGGGAAAAGAGGAGGTATTTTTCATAGATTTGTGGAAAAAACCATGCACACTTATAGTCTAGTGTATTGACTTCCATATACAATCAAGAAAACCAAAATATACCTCAGTATGATGGGAGTTTGAAGCTCCACAAGACCTCCTTCCATCACGGTTTGAGAAAAATTCAGCACTTGAATCTAAAAAATTCCCATTTTGGAAGAGGGAAAAAGGGGTGCACTAGCTATGGATGGATGGGAAAAAGTATATATATTGAGAGTATGGTGTATGGACTTCATAGGCGAATCATTAGATTCATCAAAATGATAAGTTAAGGAGGACTTTTGTACCCTCAAAAACCCCCTTTCCACACTTTTTAGGAAAAAATTCAGATGTTAAATTTTGCCAAACTCCACTTTTGGGAGTAAGAACAAAGATCATTTAAGAGAATTCCCATGGATTATTGTATACATACATGAAGTATGGTGTATATACTACCATGGAGAACTAGAAAATCCAAGAGAAATCCATATTAGGATGGATTAGAAGCTTGCTAAAAGCTCCCATTTAAGTTTTGCATAAAAGCAAAAATCTTGATTTAGGCCTCTTTTGGGGAGCGAATTAGCATGCTCAAAGGGAGGATTTGGAAAGTTGAAAATAGGCCAAAGCATCTTCATATGTTTCTCTCTGAGGTTATGGAGAGAATTTTAGCATTTGCTTGATGAAAGAATGCTTTTGGGCACCCCAAAAATCACATTTTCACACTTTTTCCAGCCCCTCCAACAGTCCACTAGTTTGGCATGTCCCACTTGGAATGGCCATATCTTGAGCTAGAAAACTCCAAATTGGACGTGCTATGGCTTGTTTTGAAGAGCACAAGGTCTATTTTTAGTTTATCAAAGAAATTCTGGAAAATAAGTATTTTTGCAGGTCTGTATAGCTCTGCAAGGTCTGAATAATTTTTGGCAACTACCTTCTGGGAGCCATATTTTACAAACCAAGAAGGCGATTTGAGTAATTTCACTTCGAGCTCTTTGCACATGCTATGTGTTTCAGTTTATGAATATTTTCAGGTCCTAAAAAGGTTTTTGAAGATTTAAAGAAGGATTACTAATGCATTTTTTGACTAAAATTGCATTATTTTAGTAGTCATCTGACCATGCTTTATGTTTTGGGGAGCGCTCCGATGTTTTCGGACACTTCAAAGTTTATTGTAGGACCTGAGGAGGAAGGTGCAGAGGTCTCGAAGCTTGTTGAAAACTATTGGATGCATGCAATTCCAATACCAAACCATTCAGGGAAGTATGCCTTATATTTTCATGCATTTTACTTTATGTTATGGCATGTTCTGTATGTAGATGCATAGATTGGATTGCATACATCAAATATTGATCATTGTTTAAATTCTAAAAGCATGGATCAATAGGCCAGAAGTACACATTTTGATTGTTTGCGGGAAAGCGGATTGCAGAAACTATATGGCTATGCAACACAGAGAATGGTTGCTAGCAATTGCTCTTATGTTTTTGCAGGTTATGGAGTCTATATATGAGTTTATGGCGTGCATGCCATGGGCCTGTCAAGCCCTATGTTATTGGGTGGCCTATGTGCCACTGAGCTATTGGTTATATTTTTTTTGGGATTCCATTTCCTGGGGAAATGCTGTCAAAAATTTTCCCCTCTCATGGCGTTATATACTCACTTGCCTTTAGGTAAGAATGTTATGGCATGGTAACATGCCCTTTCTGCAAACTTCAATAAGGTGTAGGCATGCTTCTAAGCATGTATTTGATGGACTCAGTACCATCATAGTATTATACATAAGGCAACTTCAGTAGCAACAGGATCCCTACATATAATCGTTTTAGAATTAGACTATAGGATTGCTAAAGGAAGGGGCTACACCTTCACCATTAGTAATGTGCACAAGCAATCCTATAGCTTATAGGAAGTTGCATACAGCCACGGGAGATACAGTTTGATAATCTCCAAGTTAGTGAAGATTTACTTATCTTCATAAGAGTCTCACATGATGATTAGGAGACTATGGGGTATTATCAGAATACCCAAAGAGTGACTAGTTTCACTCATGCACATCACTTGAGCAAGTAGTCAAGCATTTTTGCTACACTACTAAGGAAACCAATTGGATGGGATCACAACGATGGGTTTCATGAGATAGCATCGACGGGTGCTTATGTGATTCGAGTGATGGTTAGGAAGGCCACAGACATGGCACTAGCTCTATGGTATAGAGCATAGATCCCTTAGTCAGGAATAGTTGGGGTACCCAATACATATATATGTATATCGGGATCTACAGAAGGTACCAGCTTAGTCTTGGTACCTACGAACAAGTTGGTTTGGAACAAAAAGGGATATCCATTGTCACATATTGACTAGAACCAAACTAACTAGTTCGAGCACATGGGACTCATTTGAGTCCACTGACATGATTTTAGGATATGGGATTCATGAGTGTCCACCTATATATTCCATTACATATATATGGAATATATATTTGGTTTAGTGTAGGTATGACACCGTGAATTGGAAGAAGTTTTCACTGGTATGGGACAGTGGAAATGACTTCCCTTTGAGCACTCTTCTTCTATGGCCAGGGAGAAAAGGACTCATCATTCATAGCGTCATGTCTCACTAGATCAAAGGAGAGCTTTTAGTAGAAATCTCCTTAGGATTGGGAGTGATCCTTCATAGTTTAGGGAAGATTTATTCTTCCAGTAGAGAATGTGGTAGGTGATTTTATCACCATGGATATCACATACTCATGTTGTGGGTTTCAGGAAGGATGATTCCATTAGTTTGAATGGATCGTATAGATCCATCCATAGAGTATGGTTAGCATAGATAGTTCTTTACTATGGATACACATGTGTTTACAGTATCATGTCACATCATTGCTGACCATTTTAGCAGAGGGCTTCATACACCTTCATTAGTTAGGGGAGATATGTTCTCCATCTTCATAGGAATATATGTAATGAAGGATTATGCATCTTTCATGGAAGAGAGGAGCAAATGAATTCATAAGTTTCTCTTTTAAAGAAAGGAGAAAGTGGGAATCAGCTCATAGATCCATGAGAGATCTCACTTTAGTTAAGTGGTTTCACTTTAGCTCCTACTCTTTGAGAGAGAAAGAAGGAAACGAAAACAGAATTTCTTCATAGGAGAAGAATAGAGTATGTTTTCCTTCACACAGAAGAGGTGTTTGGGAAACATCTCTTAGTCTTTATTTCAGAAGGAATTCATTTACTCTACTTTTCAGTATAATTTTCCTTCACATGGGAGTTTCGTTCTCCACTATTTTGGAAGGAAAAAACATGGAGAACTAATGTGCAAGTTCTCTATTATGGATGAGTATAGTAATTGGATTCAAAAGAGTCTCTTTCAAAGGGAAAGGGAAAGTGGAATAGATTCCACTACCAGAGCTCTTTTCCTTAGAGGAGTTTACATAGAGAGACATAGAGAGAGTTTCACTTCCTCATTGTGGTTGTCTTGTTAGGAGTGGCACTCTTCTATCAAGGCAAAAAGGAGATTAGTTAATCATGATGGTTAGATTGAGTCTCACTTTTAGACTTTAGAGAGAAGCAGTCATGTTTATTTACAGTGATGGTCCTTGACTAGATGAGATGATCTAGTTATTGACATTAGTGAGACTGGCAGTAGAGATATGACTCTCCTCTTTACGGTTTATAGGAGATAGAGATATATCTACCCTATTAGGGTACCAAACTCTTAATTGGTGTTACATCATGAGTATGATGAGTAAACATCAGTTAGGAGGATGAGTACTTAGGGATTATCTGAATCTCGAAGGGAATGCTTTCTGCATTCATATGGCAAACTACAAGGAAGAGAAATTTTAGAGTTTGCACTAGTGCCAATAGATGCTCTTCCAGTAGAACTAAGTCCAAAGAAAATGGATGAAAAACCAAAGACATCTTGCTTAGTGGAATGTAGAGATTTCATTTCACTATCGAGAAATTCTTATATATGAGTTGGATGATGGATTCGCTTAGTTCACAAGGTAGTTTAGATTAAACTATTACTTGTGATTACACTCAAGGTTAGGAAGACCTAGAGTGGTATGAGGGCAATCTATCATTTACTCCTAGATGGGTTTGAAGTCACTTTTTATGGGACTTTGTTCTATACCTCACAGGATTCTACAGTTTATTATCTCCACTTGGGTATGGTCAAGCTTATAAGTTTGGCACTTTACACTTGCTTTTAATATTATTACTCCATAGAGGATACATCATATGGACTTGGGTCATTTTGGTGATGTTAGATGATATGGCAGTAATAATTTAGAAGTCGACTGTATATGGGAGATAGTAGGCACCACTTAGACGGTTCCCCACCTTTAAGATGATCTCATATGAGACTTCTTAAGGGGAAGGATATGGGGAAACAACACACAGAGATGACCATGTACATAGAGTACATGGGGTTCAGGGGAGTCCGAGCACTTTTTTCTACCAATACGGACATTTCATCTACATTTTCGAGGACGAAAATGTTTTTAAGGGGAAGGAAATGTCATATGATATTCATGGGGTGTGACTCATCTCTTGAAGAAGGATGCCACATGGCATGCTGAGCGCATTATGCCCATTTGGTAGAAGGGGGGAGAGAGAAGTCTCTCCCCTTAGAGTATTAATATACCTTAGGAAGAGAGTCTTCAGGTATGTAAGAGACTCATTGTGAAGAATTGTAAGTTCGGCGGCTGGGAGGACACGAACATCTGAGAACTCTGTGTGTGTGGCAAAATGAGGCACAAAATGAGGCATGCAATCTAAGAGCCCAGATACCCCATGGCCATGTGTCAAGCAAAGTCAAGTACTCATCCTAGCATAGTGGATAGGAGACCATTCATTACAGTCAGGCTAGAGCACGGCAACCCTTGCCAGCTCAGGGCTTAATTGACTCAGGACCTGCGACTAGCGCGATTAGATGGTCCCACTATAAGGACTCAGGAATAGAAATGTGGCCAATTGAGGCATACCTCATAGGGCTAGGAGGCATGGAAACCCCTTGCATGGGTGAGGTGGACCTTCCTATCCTCATAAATGAAGTGACCATGACAGCGAAGCTACTAGTGTGCCATGACGAGGACCTGATAGAACCCCTAATCCTTGGCCAAGATTGGCTATACGATCACTCAGTGGACCTAAACCTTAGACAAGGATCCTTGCAGATTGGAACCTTAGATAAGAAGCAAGTGATACCGCTTGACTTCCCTAACAACACTCCGCCTGAGGTATGTAACCCTAGACCTTATGAAATGTTCACGACGGAGGACCGGAAGATCTTTGGTCAGATCCCTCGGCTAAGCACGCTCCCTCCAAAGTCAACCCATGAGAGCTTGCCGATGGATAGGGGCCAGACAAAAGGATGTCAACAAATTTTCCCCGGTCTTCCAACAGCGGTCAAATGGGGACAATCAGCGGTCAGGTGGACTGCATCAGCAACCACATGGGCAAAATACCCTAGAGTGCCCATCCCCATCCCTATTCCCCCTTCCCATTGCATCAACACACTTAAACACAACATCTGCATTCACCACACCATTAATATTATCACCCACTATAGACACTGCATTCCGTCAGATGTTCACATGCATGACTCAAGTGAGAGATGAATTTGCATCTCTTGGCAATAATTACCGGACGTTGCAGCAGACAACGCATGATTTACGGTCGTAGCTCAATTCACTATCCATCAAGAATGCCTCACTAAACACCCGCTACCAAGAGCTACGAGAGGCTTATCATAAATTGGAACTAGAAAGTGAAGAAAAAACCAAAGAGGCCGTCACAGATATCGATAACCTGTTAAGGGCCCAGACGATTCGCAATGCGACGCTCACCAGGAACATGGGCTTACTCAGATGACACTTGGCAGCAGCAAAAGAAGAGAACCAGCGTTTACAAGAACAGAATAGAGAGAATTTAGAAGCTGCCCTAGATCAACCCGACCAATCATTAAGTCCCAGCCGTTTCAAGGCCATGCCCTCCGAATCTATGAAGATGTTATTAGATGATCATGTCAGATTACTGGATGAATACGACAACATGAACGAGGAGTTTTAGAAGCTCAAAGAAGAACACGAGATATTGCAGTTAAGAGCACCCGTACCACAAGGACTTCCGGCTCCTACGGACCCATCTCTTGACATCATCAAGGAACTCAACGCATTACAGGCCCATGTATCAACTCTTCAATCACAGATAGCCGTATATGAAGCACCCCCAAGGCCAAACTCCCCACTGGAACTACCAATAGAGGAAGAAACAGTAAATATTCCGGTGGAGGAAACTTTTGAAGAAGCATATGAACCCCAACCCATCCCAGGTGGACGAGTCACGGCTAAAGGCCAGACGAATTTCAAACTTCCAACTCTCGCATGGATGAAGACGGTTGAAGAACTCGGAAGAACTCACTCAGCAAGGGTAGAGGCGCAGTTACACGCAATGGCAATGATTGAAGAACGCATTTTACAGTCCCCCTACTTTGCTCATTTGGCCCCTCGTAGATACATATCTAGGCATGAGCTACAATACAAGCCTTATTTTATGTTAATGGCGGAATATCAGCTAGCCATAGAAAAAGAAACAGGCAAGAGGCCCTCCCACACAACTCAATTTGAGCCGGAAGATTTACCACTATATGCACAGCGAGGAGAGATCTATCAACCAGATTGGCGCAAGGATTTATTACAAGAATATTTAGAGATGATGAGTACTTGGGTCAAGGCACCACTACACTTAAAGTACAACCCATGTTGGGGACCAGTGCCACGTCGCCGCTCCTGGAAGGCATTTGCCATTAAAGTACAGAACAACAAGCAATGCCAGGATTGGTTTAATTACCCATACTTCACCCCACCCACCGGACCCCCAACAATTGGATACATGATGGCAACGATTCGTCACTGGCTCCCTCGCGTAAAACATATGGACGATGTAGCAGCGCACATGACTGTCAAGATATTTGACATGATGCAGATGGTATTCAAAGTCTTCCGTCGCATCAAGGCACCACATGTGAACACCTTGGGTTTCGAGCATGGCAATCTAGATCTAGCATATGACATGAGCACGACACCATCGCTCCGGGTGTGTTATGCCTGGCACTATCAAATTAAATACTTACCGGCATGCTATAAGCAGACCTTCGAAGAAATGTTCACAACCGGTTTCTGGGAATACCATTCAGAGGTGTTCATCAGCAGGCCTACACACCTCTTGCAGTTATTTGCCTATGAACAGATGGTATATTGCACGCATTATCGACTCCCCCCATCAGATGAATCGCAACCCATTGATTGGGAGAAACTCGAGGCAGATCTGGCCCGAGGAATTCGCATATCAGAACACACCCTCACTCAGGAACTACTCCAGAACAAGGTGGTACGGCACGTACGGTACGCGTACGAAACGTAGTGTTGTACCAAACATCGGGATATGGAACGGTATGGAATGTTATCATTATATATATATATATATATATATATATATATATATATATATATATATATATATATATATATATATATATATATATATATATATATATATATATATATATATATATATATGAATGCAGTGATAGTATGATCCATATTTAATGCTCCATATGCTCCATTACGATAAGAATAGAGAAGTGTTGTCTTCAATATTACTCCGTAATAATCTAAATATTTTGAATATGGATCATACTCAAATAAAAAAAGTATGGATCATAATGTTGATTTGAATATTTAGTGCTCCATATGATCCATATGTAGTGCTCCATAATGTTTATTTGAATATTTATTGCTCTTTTTGTTTACTCTTTCTGATAATATGCAAGTAGACAAAAAAAAACTAGAAAATTTTTTTCTCAAAAAAAAAACATTCCGAACGTTGTACGGTACGCACGTTCCGTACGTACCAAACGTGTTTGGAACGCATTCCAAAACTACTATGCTCCAGAATTATATGCGACAGACGACACAACCAGGTTCTGTCGAGGACGACAGAAGCGAGAGGGAGGGGGGTTGTGTACCTAAGTCAAGAAAACTTAAGGACTTGTGCCAAAGAGACTAAACCTCATTTACCACACAAGTGCATATAGTGGGAAATTGACACACGCTTATTTGTCAATCCGATCAAACAACCTAACCAAGTGTATGAAGACATGTGCACACGTGATGGAAAATGAAGTGTTTCAACCTTCAGAAAAGACTAATCCACCTCTCTAATTCACTGAAATACTGAAAGTGTCTGTCGCGATACCACTTACAATAGTTTTCAGTAAATCGAGGATTTCTCTCAGCTCCGAACTCCGAATATAGTCAATAGCGGACTCCTTTCAAAGCTCTCGACGAGACGCATCTATTAGACGTGAAACTCGATTCTGACAATTGTGCTTCAAGTTATGACCAAAATAGTGAATGGCGGGAAACACCCACACTCACTCCACAACTCCTACAAGCTCACACACACACTACAGTAGCTCAAAAACAGTGGGGAGGGGTAGACAACAGTCCTACACACACATTCCAAGCATTACACACACATAGAGATCAAAGAGAAGATGAAAATCTCCAAGAAAGAGGCAAATTTGAAATTCAAGAGCTCTCCTTCTTCACAATGGCAAAAAGTCTTTAACAAAGAGTCACAAAGTGACTTATATACATGTGCCCTAAATTTGGTCCTTTCACACAAGAGACCAGCACTTTATTACTAAAAAGTGAATTTCCCACTAATTTACAAGGAATATTTTACAAGAAGTTGGGATTATGCAACTAGAGGACTCCTCTAGTGCATTTACATGGCTTGAGGGAATTTCCTAAGACTTTGAAGAAGAAAAATGTGCCCATTAATTTGAAAATTTTGGGGCTCCTCTTTTGTGCTTCTTTGCTCTGCAACACTCTCCCCCTCTCTGTCTCTGTCGTCCCTTGACAAGCTTTCGCTTCTTTTTTGTAGTTCTTCTAAGAGTTCTGAATACACGCACCCAGTGGTCGAAGCGGCAACAAGGACTGTCAGAGAATTTGTTATTTTATCTGCTATATGTCCTTTGCTTCTGTTTGCCCCTTGATATCCCGTACATCACGAATCTGGGTTGCTGCATTCAGTCGGGCTGCCACGCATGCCACCAATGACTAAGAATGTGCTATTCTTATTCACCCTCTTCAATTTATCAACCTCTCCCCTTTCTAACTTTTGGTCTTCTGATATGTCTTTATCTTCACACATCTGACCCTGTTGTATTGCTCTGAGCCTGTTTACTTGGTTGCCAATGCATGCTATTAGCGGAAGGATTATTACCTACCAAATATTGTCTTGCACTTCTTCATGGATACTTCCTGGCCCTGGTCCGTCCTTCCCATGAAATGTCCTGGTTCTGATTGTTCTTTAATTCCATTCCTCAGGACCTGGCTGTTTCGCGTTGTTGCCTGATGCGTGCCCCTACGGGGCTTTGGGCAGAGGGTGGTTCTTTTGCTTTATGATCTTCATTCTTTATTGATCAGTTTTTGACTTTGATCTTCTTCTTCTTCTCTTCTTGCTTGATTCCCCTTCCACACGTCCCTCCTCCTGAACTCTGTCGTCCTCGACAGGCTTTTTGTGGCGACATGAGTACGTTTGTATGGTTGCTTGCTCTCTTTGATTCAACAAATTGGCGTGACATATCATAAATTCCTTCCACTGGCTTGACTTCACTCCATCCTCTGGTGCTTGTCGGTGATCCGTAAAAAAGCCAGTTTCATAAGCCACCAGTCGTGCATTAAGGTTCGAAGTCATCTTGACAAAAATTTTTGAATCGATTTCAAAATAGCCAGTGAAAAATGCTTCTTCAAATGTCTGCATGTACGTGCTTGGCAAAAACATAAGTCATGAATAATATGCCATAAGTGTTAAGTGGCTCGAAATGGTAGAAAGATAAAAAAATGAGCGCTTCAGACCCTTGTGTAATGCCGATGAAGTTCAAAAATGTATATTTTGCATGCTGGAAGACTTTAATGATTATAAGGAGCATGCGGAAAATCTCATTCGTCATTTTACTGCTAAATCAGGTACCGTCGCATATCTTGCAATCCAAAATTCCATTGTTTTTACCATGTACTCTTCCGTTGGTAGGTAGTTATGTGGTGGACTAGGTAACAACGGATAATTCAGCCATTGATTATTTAGGCTTCCCTGGCGCTGTCCTTCCCAAAATTGTGACCAGGAACGTCTGCAGGGTACTGGACAAAATGATGGATTTGCCTGAAGTACATAGGGCAATGCTTCCCACTGTACCCGCAGTGTAGGGTTCTTTTCCAAAAGTTTCTACCGCCAGATAGGATTAGTTTTCTCAAATTCCTCTTGAGTATAAGTGAAGGTATCTTGGTTGAACTGGAGGTTACTGTCAGGTTCTTTATTTGTTGCCGTCTTTATATACTGCCGCGTTTGTTCTTTTAGTAGGCCATATGGTACATTAAAAGGCTTTAAAATTTGATCCAAGTTTTTGCTCTCAATTTGGGCTTCCTTCATGACCTGAATTATTTGATCTTCAAATTCAGCAGTAAGCTAGGACACCAGTAGTGCCCTTTCCGATCGGCTCAGTTCTGCAATGTCCCGATTATTATGTTCAATTTGGATCTCCTGTTCCTCCCTTATTGGCGAATGATATGAGGGGGGAGAGAGAGGACGTACCTCAGTCTCCTCAGTAGCCTCTACAGATTTTGGAACTACTGGTGTCGCCTCAATTGCCTTCTGCTCTAGCTGCTCTTGTAGTTGCTTAATCATCTCATCTTTTTGCTTGATTTCCTCATTGGCTTTAGCGATAGTGTCCTTGTGTTTGAGAAGTTCTTGAGCAACAATATCAAGGTGATCAGTGTGTTCTTTACATTGCATAAGATAGTGATTCTCAGCCTTTTTCCATTTAGTCCTTATAGCTGCGGTGTCCTCCATGTACCTCTTTTCCCAGTCAGCAATGACTGCCTACTCCTGCTTGAGCTGATCTTCATACTTAGCCATCTTCTCCTCTAGTTCCTTGATGTCTTTGTCGGGCCTTTCCTGAACATCTATGGACTGATCACTTAGAAGAGCTGTCATGAGCTCCTTATTTTGGTTCCTTAGGTTTTCTACCTCCTCCATATATACCTTGATCTGTGATTCTAAGATCTTACTTCTGGCATTCATCCGCGTCTTCTCAGTCTCGCTAGCCTCATATTTCTTTTGTACTTCCTGTAGTTGTTCTTTTAATTTTGCATTTTCTCTCTCTAAATTGTTGCAGTGCTTTTTAGCTTCTTGAACTTCATTTTCTTTATGCATTATTTGTTCTCTTGCCAGCTTTAATTCTGCGGAAAGGTGCTTATCGGTTTCATGTAGTGCATGCTTTTCCTGCATCGCTTGATCATAATCCTCATCAGCTTCAAGCATTAACTGTTGCGTGTCCATTGCGGTTCTGATCATGTCTTGCACTACGAGCTTGAGCTGAGTGATGTCGGCATTCAACCACGTTCTTGGTATGCTCGGAGCTTCTCCTGTGTGTACATCTTTTCCGTGCTCTACATGGATAGTCTCGTTGTGTGGTTGTCTGATTTGTAGTTGAATATCTAGTTCTTTCCGTTGCTCATCCAAGTCAATAACTTTAGTGGCACTCCCCTAAAAGGTGACATCCATGGGGGAAGGTTCTGCCACAACCCTTATCGGTGTGAATGGTTTTGATTCTTCGATTGTAGCTTCTTTAGGCTCTTTCTTTGGTATCTTGATTGACACCTCCCCAGTAAGTGTTGTCTCCTTGATTTGAATGGTGGAAGTCTCATTGATTTTGATGACATGTGTCCCTTCTTGGTTCGCTTCCTTGCTTGCGGTGTCCTGAGTGGGGTGGGCAGTGTTGTCTTCCACCTTCATGCCTTCTTCTGCTTCATTGTAGTCGACTGCATTAAGTTCCTCCCATTGTCCATCATCCTTAGATTCACTTTGGATATCCACGTTTAATAATGATGTGTCAAGTTCTTCTTGTGCATCCGAAGATAAGCTTGAATTTTCCAACCCTAATTCTCTGTATCGATGGACTTTGGTGAGCTTCTTTTTAGCTTCTATTTCTTGTTGGGTCTGCTGCTAATGATGCCCTTGTACTGGTAGATTAATTTGACCTTCCGTATATTTGTGTGTATCTTCCAAGGCTTTGGTTAAATCTTCTTCTGTGATAGGTATTTGCTCTTCAATCCTTGTTTTTGGAAGTACATGTGCCCTTTTCGTGGCGGGAACTTCCTCTTCTACTTGCTTTACCTCCCTTAGTCTCTTCATGCCTCTCATTCTGGGTTGAGAGTTGGTTTCTACTACTTCGACAATTTTGACTCCTCTTTTCTTTTTTGGTACTGTTGCGACTATGACATACTTAGCCATAGCAGTTGATGATGGCATTTCTTGCAGGTGCTCTCTAATGCCTAAAGCATGATAGATTAAAATGGTTAGAGCTACACTGCCACTCAGAAACTTCTTGTTGTTCCACTGTTTCTTTGCCTCAAACAACCGTTCCTGTATGTATGGAGTTAGATTAATTTGATTGCCAATTTGTTTGATAGCATGTGAGAGTAGCTGGACAATAATCTTCTGAGGGGTTGTATATCAATGCATATTAGGGAAGCAGAAGTGCTGATGGATCAGCCTGACTTCCTCTTCTATGTCAACTCTGTTGATGTCGGTAAAGGTTCTGGTCTTTTCCCCTCGACTCTCTTCTTTCACTATCATGTTGCCATCTTTTTCCCAACCAAAAGCTTCTTTTATCAAGTCATGTGTGAATTGAATAACTACCCATTCACCTACTCCATCCATAACTCTAGCCTCTGGCACCAATGGATCATGTAGTGCTAGTTGTAATGTGTTCATGACTTGTGTGCACCTTTGAAAGTCAGGCTTGTAGATCGACAGTTCAAAATATTTGTGTATGCCCACTTTCTTCATGATGTCGATCGTAGACGGGAGTTCATGCACCACTCTAAAATCTTGGGACATGATTGGAAATTGATGATCTGTATCCATGATTTTGATATTCACCAGGAAGAGGTACTCCCCAGCTGGTTGATCTTCTCTAAACCAATGTCCCTTTGCTTTGGTGATACTCTGGAGAGGAAATTCCAATACTTTCTCTTGAATTGTTGCTTCAGAATCTTCAGAAGCCATCTGCACTTGTAAGGAAAAGTGCATTAGCTTCAATTGAAAACCTAGCAATTGTGCAGTGCATTGCAGTGACATGTCGTCGTTTCGTCACTCCGTTTCCCTTGATTTTATAAGTGAGATCTCTTACCACATCTTTTTATTTCTTTTCCTGAAAGAAAACAAGTATTAGTATAGCCGAAGCATTTATTTATTTACATAGTATGTCCATTCCTAATGAAGTCGAGGCTATGACCTATTCCCCATTGGAGAATGTGCACCACTAACTTTATTATGTACATCAAGTGCCGAATGCTTGGCCTTGTAATGTGGCCCTATTATGCATACTTTAGGTGCATTCGATACTTCATGAGTGCAACTGGAATCTTGGTTGTTCCAATGGTCCAGTTCTTGCAGTTTCTTTGGTTTCCAAATCCATTTCGTGGTTGTGTTGATAGGCCGTTTTTGTATTTTGGTTCCTCGAGCTTCATGTGCTTTCTTTGTTTCTTCTAATGTCCTAGTGATAGAGGTTTTGCTCTTCCTTTTTCTAAGATGAATCTGTCTTGGCTTCCTTGTCCAAATGTCTCGTTGTAATGCATCCTCCTGTTTGCTTATCTCTTGCTTGGCTGCTTGTTTGACCTTTTTGGGAATCCATATCTGTTGTCGTGCTCTCTGAGCTTCAATCAAAGGCTTAGGGAGCCATACTTGCACGAGTCTTTTTGTTTCAGATTTCTGTGAAGCTGACTTCTTGTTCTCCTTTTTCTCCTCATGAGTTGGTGTTGACGTCTCTGATTTCTGCACTTGATCCTTGCGTACCCATTTGAATTTGACCGTTCCTTGATGTGAGTATCTGAGTGTTGTTTTCCACATTGGTGACCCTTCTGTCGTGTGACAAACTCTCAGATTGTTGGTTTCCTTAGTGTATGGTTGTTCACCACTTGAAAAGGATGAATTCACAACTTCCTTGGATACATTAGGGTTTGAGCTTTCTGCTTCTTCTAGATTCGTTTCTGAGGTATTGGGGCTGGAATCATGCTCTGCGTGCTCTTCGTTGGGTTCTTTCTCATTTTCAATGGCTTCCGGTTTCGGTGAGGGCTTCTCCGACTAAAAATTTCCTTGTGCCCTATCTTGGCTAAAATGTATCCTTGCACTAGGTGGATACTTACTTCATTCTCAATGATTCAATCCTGTCCTAGGATCAAGTCCTCTATTAAGTCTTCATCCTTGCACACTAACACTTGTTGTTCCATGGAAGAATTTCCTAGGTGAAGGGATACGTTAGTTTCTCCCATGCATTCTATGATTTGACTTCTGATACCTATCATATGAGATTTCGTGGGAGTCATAATGGTTTGAAGATTTTGTATGACTGTATTACGTATGCAACTAAGTCCTGCTCCTTAGTCTATCAAGGCATCTATCAATTTGTACTCTGTTTTGCCAATCCCTAGGTTTAAATAAGGCTGTGACATGTAGACATGCGTCGTGTCAGACTTTTGCACTTGGTAATTAGCCATAGTGATAGGCTCTTCTCCTTGGAGATATCGTTCGTCTCTTTGCCTAATCCATTCTTTCCGTTTCTTGATGCATTCTAGGGCTTCTTGCCGTGCCTCCTCTCTGATCCGTTCTTCCTCTTTCTTCCTATTTTGTGCATCTACAAGACGTGCTAACATTTGATCCGTCAATGGCTACATGAACTATTTCACTCTACATCTGCTTATGTAGTTAGGAAGAATGTCTCCATCTAATGTGGCTAGATTAATTGCGCCACTCGTCGAGATCCTATTGATGATTAGAGGTCCATATCCGCACTTTTGTAACTTCTTAGCATGTTGCTTCAAGGTGTAGACTAGGACTAGGTCTCCTTCCTTTAGTCCTTTGTCTTTTATGTGAGCGTCGTAATATGCCTTTTGTCTTCTCTTGGCTGCATATATTCCTACGACAGCTTGTAACCTAGTTTCATGCACCCTCTCTATTTGGTCTAGTTGTTGGGATAATTCATGTTCGGTCCATTAAACAAGTGAATATATGCTCAAAAAGAAACTTAGTCGTGGTTTGAGCATCGTTCTTTCTAGTAGCTCTTGCCTCTACCCATTTTGTCAAGTAATATGTGGCTACTATGATGTATTCGGCATGTGACCCCTTGGCCGGTGGGTTAATGGGTCCTATGAAGTCAATGCCCCATTTAGAGAATGCTCTAGCACAAACCATAGGTCTCAATGGCATGTCATCCCTCCGAATCGGGTATTTAGCCCTTTGGCATGTCTCGCAGCTTTGTACATATGTCTCCGCATCCATATGTAAAGTTGGCCACCACAAGCCTATGAAGAGGATCATTTTTACGGTTCTCTTTGCTGAAAAATGACCTCCTGCTGCACCTGCATGTGCCATCTCTAATACGGGTAAATACTCTCCTTCATGCACACATAGCCTTAATTGGTTGTCTTTTCCTCTTGTAAACAAATGTCTTCCCATAAGTACATAATCCTTGCTCATTTCTTCTAGGGATCGTTTTCTTGCCAAGTTAACTCCTTCCTCATGCTCTCTTGTCTTTAGGAATTTAACTAATGTTTTGCTCCAATTGGGTGCTATCGTTGAGAAAGGGATGGACGTATGATCCTCGGGGATCGTATCCTGGCATTCTGCACAGTTACTCACATAGTCATGGACATCCTTAGGCATGTCTGGCCAGTATACTCCTAATCGCTTTAACTCCCTAATAGTTTCATGAGTTCCTTTGTGTGTCCTCCATTTGTTCACATGTGCTTGTTCAATCAGCTTCAATTGTTCATCCTCCTCAACACATCTCAGCAAAACACCATTGGGTTCCCTATAGTACACACTTCCCGCAATAATGTGCAAATTCCTTGATTGGAGAATTTCCTTTTTGCTCTCCTTATTGATTGAGTGTTGTGGGCCATGAGTAAGTATAGGAATTAGTTTCTCTGCCCACTTTGGACAAACTTCCAGATTAAACAAATAAGCGTCTGGCAGATCTAGAAAGGTGATCTGCTCTTACATGAGTATTTCCCTTTTTCACTATCACTTCAAAGTCGAACTCCATCAATAGTAGAAACCATCTTACCAATCTACCTGTGTTACAAGGCTTATTGACTAAGTACAATAAAGCCTGATGGTCTATGAAGAACTTGAATTTGTTGGCCAAGAGATAGTGTCTAAATTTTTTCACTACATAGACCATTCCTAATCCTTCTCGCTCGGTAGTCGTATAATTCCTCTGAGCTTGATTCAGTTGTCTACTCACATAGGCAATTGGGTGATCTAACTTTCCTTCATCTGCAGGTTGGGCTAAGATACAACCTATTGCGTAATTAAAAGCATCTACATGGATATGAAAAGGCTTGTTCCAATTCGGTATTTTTAAAATTGGAGCTGTGCTGAGCCGCTTCTTTAACTCATTGAATGCCTTCTCACATTCCTGTGTCCAAGTGAATTGAGTTAAGAGTCCATACAAGGGTTTGGCAATTATGGCATACATGTGGATAAATTGTCGGTAGTATCCACAATGCCCCATAAATGCTTGCACCTCTTTCGCATTTTAAGGTCTAGAAAGCTCTAAAATGACCTTAATCTTGTCTTCATCCGTGGATATTCCATTTTTAGAGACTATGTGTCCTAAGATCTTCCCTTGTCGTATCATGAAGACACACTTCTCTAGGTTTAAGCAGACTCTGTACTGTCTGCATTTATTAATATCTTTCTCAACTCAGGAATGTGATCTTGTCTTTGATTGGAATATGTACATAGGTCATCTACATACACTTCCATGCTCTTTTTCAGGAATTCTTTGAACACATGACACATCAATCGTTGGAAAGTAGCAGGCACATTAGTGAGTCCAAAAGGCATCACTCGGAAAGCATAGACTCCCCATTCAGTCGCGAATGCGGTCTTATGTTGATCCTCAGTAGCAATAGCTACTTGGTTGTATCCAGAGAATCGATCTAAGAAGCTATAAACTTCTTTTCCTGCAACTCTTTCCAATAGATGGTACGTAATGGGTAATGGGTAGTTGTCACGTATGGTGGCTGCATTGACCTTTTTCAAGTTAATGCATACTCTCAATTTTCCATTCTTCTTAGGCACAACTACTAGTGGCGATACCCACTCGGTGTGTTCTATTTCATATATGAATCCTGCTGCTAGTAGCTTGTCTATTTCTTCTTTAATTTTAGCAGCATAGACCTCATTGTATGTATAAGGGCGTTGTTTAGATGGTTTTGCCTCTGTCGTCATTGGTATTCTATGAGAGCAAATAGAGGGTTCCACACCCTTGAGATCCTTATATGTCCATGCGAATACATCTCGATATTCTCGGATCAATTGTATTAGTTCTTCTTCCTCATCAATTGACACATCTTTACCTATGTATGTACATCTTTCTTCTCCATCTTCCACTGTTACTATGATTTTTTTTGTTTATTGTTTGTTGTTGTACGCTTCTCCTTCTCGAGCTTCTCTCTTAGGCATTTGGATGGCTATTTTTCTCTCTTCTACTTCATATCTTTTAAAATGCTCCGGAACCTCAAATATGTCTGAACTTGGTCTAATTTTACTCACTCTTTCCTCTTGCTCTTGTACTATGGGAGCGGCTTCTATTGCCAAAATCTTGGTTGGTTTCTACTTCTCTTTGATTCGAATTGTGTTTAGATAGCTCTCTTCTGAATCAAATTCAGGTTCCATTTCTATACTCTCATATTCCTCCTTCCACTCCTTTTCCAAGATTTCTCCTGCTTCATTTCTTGAAGGACAACCATGTACAAATTTACATCATAGCCTTCTTCATCTATGCACTCCTTCATAGTTAGAACTTCCTCATTCACAAATACGTCCAAGGTTGCTAAGATTTCCATTGATCCGTGTGGTTCAAAGGTTTCATCAGGAAAGATTTGAGGCATGTACCTTGGATCCTGTATCGGTCGGTAATTAGAATGTCCTATTGGCCACAACTGTCTTTTATTATCCTCTTTCTTGGCTTCTTTACACATCCATAACTGAGCATCCTCATGCATCCATGATTGATCGCTTGATCCAGCGCTATGAATAGATAAGTCATCTTCCTCCTTGTGTATAGGATTCCATTGTAGTAGAGGGACATCTCGATATGCAAATGTATGCAAGTTTATCTTGGTGGTATTTCTTGATTTTGCACGTATAATGAATCTCATCCCCAATCTTGCACTACCCGCATTTGTCTCATGAAAGGTCTCCCTAATATCATTTCGTAATTGTTAGCCTTTTCAAACTTACATATGGCTAATGTGTGTTCAAATTCCACTCCACAGGTGGTTAATTTGATCCTTTCTAATATTCCCAAGGGTTTCTCCACATGACCGTCTGCTAATTGGAGCTTCATGCGTGTGGGTCGTAAAGCAGGCTTTCCCCATTTCTCCCAAATTTCCTTGGTGGCAATTCCTACTCCTGCTCCAGTGTTTAGTATGGCCTTGGTCATGTACCCATTGTAAGTGACAGGTAGACACGTATTACCTTTGTCTCCTTCACTAAATTCTCCCACCTTATCAATTGGAACTTGTATTTTAGATGAGTTTTCTTTTCCTTTACTTTCCTTTTCATCCTTCTCTTGCAGTAATTCCAGTTGACTCGCTAATTGCTTCCATAGTTGTGGTTTAACCTGAAGTAATTCTTCCACAGTTAGTTTGCATTGTACTTTTGTCTTCTTAAGTTCTGTTAGGTTGTGTGAATTCTTATCTAAGTCTCCTTTTCCTCTTCCATGTATTGTGGGTGCTCAGATTATCATGGATTCCTTTTCGTATTCTCCCATGTAATTTGGTAAAGTTGAAATGCTCTGAGCTTCTTCTCTATTTCTATCTAGTCTTGATACTTCCTCATAGACTTCTTCCATGTTGGGATTTGGCTCATAAACTTCTACATCTAATTCCTCAAAGGGAGGCTTAGTCTCTCCATTCTTCTTCCATTGTTCTTCTCGGATTCTATTCCATAACTCCTTTGGCCAATCAGCTTCTAAGTCAGGTATTGTTGACATCGGGTTTTCACTCGTTCACATTTGGCATCCTTCCTTCTAAGTCCTTTATCCTTGGCTTTGGCACACTCCTTGTATTGTTCCTCTGCTATCCTTGTCTCTGGAAGGATCGGGATAGTCTTTTCTAGGGTTGCTTGTGCTACCTCTATAAGTTTTCGACATATCGCAAGCCTCTCTTTTTCTAATTCTCCTTGCAGGTAAAGCTTTTCGTGTTGCTCTACATTCGGTCCAGTCTTAATTCTAGCTTGGTAAGCCTTCAACCACATGTCCAAATCATCCAGTTTTGGGTCAGCTAGAATTGATCCTGGTTTCTCTATTTCTCGTGCAAGCGGTGGATGGGGAACTTCCTCCCGAATCTCTGGTTCTTTATGCTCTTTATTACTTTTGGGTTGTTTTTTATTGTCTTGACTCTTGTTTTTCATCCATTTATCTTTGAGCTTTTCTCTTCTTTCCTTCCATTTTTGTGCTTTTGTGTTCTGGGTACTCTCACGTGGGTCCTCAGAATCTTCAACTATTTGGCTTATAAGGTTTTCCTTCCTTTTGTTTTCTTGTTCCCGATCTGGTTGTTTTTCTTTTCGTTCTTTCATTTGAGCTTTCGTAATGGCCTTTAAAGGTACGGTGTACTCCTTATCACTTCCCGGTGCGTCTATCACCTCGATTACATTAACAGGTGTTGTATCCTGGGTTTTGTTAGGATTTTTCGGACAATCTCTAAAAAGATGTTCCTTTCCACAATTACTGCAATATCCTTCCCAAGTCCTAGGAGGTGGTGGATTGTAAGGTTGAGTACACTCCCTAATAAAATGGTCTCCTCCGCATCTATAACATGGTCCTCTCGGCACAGGCGGTCTAACGGGTGGTCTTCCTGGCTGTTGTGCTTTAGGTGCAGTATACATTAAAGTTGCTACCTCCGTTCCATAAGCTTGATCATAACCTTCATATCCATAATAAGCCGAATCATATGCTGGTTCGTATTCTAACATGTTGGCTTCATAGGAATAGTAATCTCCTGAGGGCAGTTCATACCCAGGTTTTGCCGATTCTATATTGGTCATCGTTGAGGCTAGCACTATGGCTCTTTCCAAATTTTCTTCGGTGCTCCTGTTGCTGTTGGGTAGGGATTGTACCTGGGCATCTCTCTTCTTGGCTCTCTAGGTGGATATTCGTATGGTCGATACTGAGGTGGTTGTAAAGGTCGTGTCTGCCTATTGAATGGATAGTTTTCCGTGGTGTGGTTAGTGTATTTTTGTTCTATGTGGCAGTACAAGGCAGTCCCTTGTTGGAGTTGTCTGTTGTAAGGATATGTCTGATGTGCACCAGCTCCTCCTTGTACACACGTGTGTGGGGTGATCTCCTCCACATAGACTACATCTTCGTAACATGGGCACTCTGAAGGCAGGATGTTGGTAATTTCTCTGTCCTTGGACTCCCAATTTCTTTGCTACCAGCTCCGCTAATTCCTCCACATTACTAGAGTTGGATGTAATAGTACTCCGAGAGTCTTCTGATTTAGTGGGGCTGGGCGTGCTCTTGAGATCCTCAGCTAGATTGTCTTCTAGGTCAATGCACTCTTGAAGACACTCACTCAGGGTCTGTAATCTCTTCACGTAAACTAACGTTCTTAGGGTTCCATTCGTGAGTCCATCCAAAAATAATGAAATCATTTTTTGTTGAGTGGGCCTTTCTGCAGCTGGGCATCTATCAACATACTGATTGAATCTTCGGGTGGCTGTTTTCACTATTTCATTAGGGTTCTGTTTAAAGCTATGGATTAAAGATGCAGAATTGTGTTTAATCCCTCTCTTAGTGAATTCCCCAATGAATTCTTGAAAAAATTGCTCCATGTTTCCAAATTGATTGGGGTCTAATGGTTGGAACCACGTTAGAGCCATTCCTGTGAGGGTGAGTCCGAAAGACTCATACTGCACAAAGAAGTCGTCTACTTGTTCAGCCCTTAGAACTTGTTTAAATTCAGCAATGTGATCGTAGGGTTCTCCCAATCCATCATAATGATTTCTTACGCATCTAGGTCTCAATCTTCTCATTGGTTATGGCAGTCTAGGCATTACAGGGAAGGAAGGAACTGCTGGTCTAACTGGGGGTATTCCAGGCTGTACTCCTATTGGTGGTCGTGGTTTTACCGGTGGTTGGTATTGATTACCTACTCCTGGGTGGGTCTGATTGTGTGTTTGCACTCTTGGAGTCGCAAATTGCACATGAGTACGGTTTGGAACACTCCGTTGGCTAGTTTGTCCTGACATGGTGTGCTCTGCCTCTTGTTGGGTTCCAAAAGGGTTCTGAGAGGTGGTTGCCTGCTCTCTCGGAGGGAATACAGGCAAACCCATGTATTTCAGTTGAGCCCTGTCAATGGCATCAACCAACCAATATCTTCTCCAATTTTTATCTAGGTATGTTATTCTAGTCTCGTCTTCTGGATCCTTTAGCTCATAAAATGTCATCGGTCTTTCTCCTCTTCCTTGGGTTGGTGAATCTGTTTGAAGCAACAAGTCCAAACCATGGATCAAATATACTTCCAATAGGTAGTCGTCTTGAGGTATCAAGTCTCCTCTCAAGACTCGCGTCACTTGGGACTTGCCTCTAGGAGTTGTCACTAACTCCTCAGGGTTTGGTCTCCCTGACTTTTCTTGTCCCACTAGCTCTCCTCTTTCATTGATCAAATCCGAAAACTCTGTCACTATGTATATGTGACCTATCTTGTCCATGTATGCTCCTCCTTCATACTTAATAGCCGGTCTGGGCACAATTGTTGCATCCATTGAAGTCACCATCCTAGCCACAGATCTGTTTAAGCCATCCAGGTAGATGGGGATCTCCTGGGCATTAGTAGAAACATACTGCAAGGAAGTGCGGTACTCTCCCTCCACAGTGGTCATGAAGTTTCTACTTCGAGTGGGACCTTGCATGTCTTCTGAAGCCATGGGTATCTCCTCCTCTGATTCACTAGAGGTGTCTGAATAGACAGAGCGGTGACTGACCTGAGCGGCACTTCCAACAGAAGATATGACACTTCATATGGCTAATTAGCACTCTCCCTGACCTCAAGTTCATTCACCCTGCTAGGACTCTCTAGGTCTCTGAAACACTCCCTAAGTGGCTCTCAAAAAGCCTCAAGTTGTCCTTCAATTTGCTTCAAATACTCTGGACGATACCGCCCTAGACGATACTGCTTTAGATGATACTAAAATGTCCACAATACGATACCTGGGAACTAGGCGATACGATACTGTAGCCATAGGCGATACGATACCGCTGTTGGGCACTATATGATACTTGTTATCCTGGTGATACGATGCCTCCCGAGTAGACGATACGATACCAATGACCAGTCACGATACGATAGCAGAAACTCTCACGATTTGAGGTGATACAATACTGAAAATCCGAACGATATGATACCAAAAAGGGCATGATACGATACTCGAGTTTGGCCCGATATGATACCTGAACACCTACACGATACGATATCACCGTAGGTGACGATACGATACCACACTGGTATCACGATACGACACCGGAATGAGAGACGATACGATACCTAGGGGTTGTAGGATACGATACTGCTGCAGGTGGCGATACGATACCACCGACCTAAGCAATACGATACTGGAGTAGGGGACGATACGATACTAGAAACTACACGATACGATACCAATGCAAGTGGCGATACGATACCACCAACTTGCACGATACGATACTAGTATGGTATCGTGATACTAAACTGGGCAAGGCACGATACGATACCAAAATGGACCATGATACGATACCACTTTGGTAAGGTGAGATCGCGATACCAGCCCGGCAATACGATACCAAGAGTGGTATCACGATAGCAAGGCTGGTAGCCGACGATACAATACTTCGATGAGTATCGCGATATAAGGGAATTTTTGGTATCGCGATACCAAAAACTCAACCGATCGCGATACTCAAGCCAAAATATCTCAAAAATAAAAAAAAATTATTCCCCCTTGCACTTCTCTTACCCCTCTTCACTTCTACACCCTTGTTTCACAAAAAGAAGTCCTCCAAACTTTCTGTCCCCCCCCCCCCGATACCGGTTGCACAAATGATCACGTGTAAATGGAGATTTTCACAACTTTTGAGGTTAAAGTTTGCATGTTACTTACCCTTAGGTTGCACTAATCAAGTCTTGAGGTCACAAGGTGAGTGTGAGGGCTCAGTTTGCACGATACAGCTTCGACGATACCGGTTGCTGGTTCTCACACGATACTACTCTCTGATAAGTGAGAAATGAACTAAAATTTTTTGGTTTTTATACTTTTTGATGGTTGATCCTGACCTACACTATCTTAGCAAATTTTTTGGGATTTTTCTTGGTGAACTTGGCTTATTCCTACTTCACTCCTCTTCTCCTAAACTAACCCTAATTCTCCCTTCTCTCCCTTCCTACTAACCCTAAACCTAAAAACTCATTACACACAACTCCGGGATGTGAAGTAACGAGTGCTGAAGTGGTAGACTACTTGCCACTGAATGAATTCACTTCTACAAGTACGATTTCATCACACTCGAGCTATAACCATCACGAAGGCACCTTGGCTCTCTTCGATGATGTAGGTAGAAGACTTACATAGCATCGCCATAGGAGATGTATGCTAGTTGTTCATAGGTGCTTGATAAGTCTAATTGGTTTCTTTTGGGTAATCAATTATATGCTGTAGAGTCAATGATTCACTATGCAGGTTTCCATGTCAATACTTGCAGTTTTATGAGATTTTGACATTGGTCATATGCTCGTTTTGCATAGGAGACTCTAGCAAAAGTTTTCCTTTTTTTTTTTGGTTTCACCAACTATATAGTGGTCAATTTACTCCTTCAAACACTTATTGATGTGAGCACATTCACTCTCACATAATCTTTTTGGTTGGTCATTGTTGTTCATTAATCCATTTTTCTAGGGAGACTATTGAGTTTTCCCAAAATCTGACACTTGGTCATCCTTTGTTGAGCCTTAGTGGTGTCTAGACTATTCAAGCTCCATTTTCATTCTAGTCAGTTCTCTATCATGATGGCATCAGAAATCTCAGGCACATCTCGTGGATCTAGTTCTAGTGCTAGTGCTCCCAAGAGGAGCTATAACTTGCAAGACAAAGACCATTTTGAGATCCGAAAATTTGATGGCCCAAACTTTGCTCTATGGAAGAATCAAATTAAGGATGTGCTAATAATTTAGAGGAGATAGTGGAAGCTAGTAAATTGATTCTCAATAAAGTTTGTTGATGATGATGATGATTGGGATGAGTTGGATGAAATGGCCAGGTCTACCGTTCGATTGCACATGCTAGATAATGTTTACTTTACAATATTAGATTTTGAAAGTGCAAAGGAGCTTTGGAAGAAGTTATGCAATACATATGAAAAAGAAACGACATCAAATAAAGTGTATCTGATGAGAAAGTTAAATGACCTTTGCATGAAGGGCACAGATAGTGTTGCTACTCATCTAAATGAGTTTGATGCTATATTCTCCCAATCATAGGCTCAGAAAATGGGTATGGATAATGAAATGAAAGTAGTCTTGTTGCTATGCAACTTGCCATCATCATGTGATTTTTGCACAGCTATGAGCAATAGTGCACTTGGTGGTAAACATGTCTATGATGACATATGTGGAGCACTCTTGAGTGAGGAGATTTGTAGAAAATCTATGGATGGCACTCACAGTGGAGATGCATATAATGTTCCTTATTCTTACCAAGGAAAGAATCAGCAATGTGGCAAGAACAAGAACAAGGAAAAGACTGGTCAATGGAATAAGAGTAGAAGTAAATCAAAGAAGAAGGATATCGAATGCCATTATTGTCACAAGAAAGGGCACATGAAGAAAGACTGCTATGCATTAAAGAATGCTAAAGGTAAATGACAAAATGTTGATGGGCATGTTAAAAAAGTACCTGCGCCATCTTCTTAGACTCTGAAGATTGAAGAAACTGATGCTATTTTGATCATTCTGATGTGTTCACACTTGACAATATTGTGCGCACCAAGGCTCTTATGGTTGATTCTCTTTCCCACACATGGCTGCTAGATTGTGGTGCTTCTTTCCATGTATCCTTTACTTGTATCATAGAAAGAAAACTTGTTATCTGTTACTTAATTGCCTATGGCTTGTATATGGCATGATCATTTGGGAAATATATCTCATAAGGAAATGGAAAATCTTTCTTGTTTTGGCTACTTCCCTGTGTCATCTTTCTCTGGTTTTTCATTTTGTGAGCATTGCAAATATGGAAAACAAACTAGGAATGTGCATAAAATGCACATTGACTCTTCAATTCAGCCTTTAGATCTCGTTCATATAGATGTGTGTGGTCCTATGTCCACAAGTTCATTAGGTGGTTCTCTTTACTTTGTCACTTTCATAGAGGATGCTACTAGAAAATTTTGGGTATATCCTATCAGATCAAAGGATGAGATATTTTCTATTTTCAAAAAATGGTTTGCTTTAGTTGAGACTAAAAAAGAACTAAACTTAAGGCTTTACGTTCAGATAATGGGTTTGAGTATACCTCACATGAATATAGCCTTTTCTGTCAGTCGACAGGAATTCATAGAGATTTTACAAATCCTCATACCCAAGTACATAATGGCGTGACTGAAAGGATGAATAGAACTATTCAAGATAGAGTATTTTCTATGCTACATCATGCAAATATTTCACAAGGCTTTTAGGCAGAAGCAGTATTGAGTATAGTTCACATGATTAAGCTTTCACCTAGTAGTGCCAAAGGTCTAAAAGTGGCACAAGAGTTATGGAAAGGGAAGCCACCATATTATGATCATCTTTGAGTTTTTGGGTGTGAAGAACTTCAGATAAAATCTTGATCATAAGTCAAATAAATGCATTTTTCTTGGATATGGTCGAGAAGGACAATTTGGATATCGGTTATGGGACCCTGAAGCACGGTTAGTGATCAAAAGTAGTGATGTCATTTCAATGATTCTAAGATGCATAAACAACCCATTAAGGAGTTTGAAGTGAGAAGACTGGTGTTTGAGGATACTAGTCCTCTAGTAAGCATGCATAAAAAGTTTGCACATATTGATGTTCAAGAGAATATCCAATCAGATCAGTCTACAAATCTTCCTATTCAACAACCATTGAGATGCTTTGCACATGTCTCACATCCACCTGATAAATATGTTCTAGGTTTGAATTTTGCTATGTTAATAGATGTTGGTGAGCCTTCTTACTACAAAGAGGCTATGAAGACAAAGGATCATGACAAGTGGGAGCATGCCATGAAGAGTGAGTTGGATTCTATTCACAAGAATGGTACTTGGGATTTAGTACCTTTGCCAAAGGGTATGAAAGCTGAAATTCACATCAGATAGTGCTTCGCCAAAGTATAAAGCATGACTTGTTGCAAAGATTTTTAAGCAACAACATGGTGTTGATTTCAAGGAAATCTTCTCGCTAGTGGTCAAGATGACTACCCTACAAATGTTGCTTGGATTCATTGGAATGGAGGACTTAGAGATAGTCCAAATGGATGTAAAAATTGCTTTCTTGCATGGAGAGCTTATAGATGAGATCTATATGGAACAAACAGAGGGTTATGTAGTTCTTAGAAAGGTAAGTCCAGTTTGTAAGTTGAGCAAGAGCTTATATGGACTTAAACAGTCTGCTAGACAATGGTACCAAAAGTTTGATGCTTTTATGAAGTCTGAAGGCTATTCTCGAAGCAATGAGGATCATTGCCTCTACACAAAATGATGCTCAGATGGAAGCTTGATATGCTTGATGATATGTTGATTGTTGGGAAGTCCTCTTATGGATTGTCAATTCTCAAAACAAAGTTGAGTCATATACTTGTCTCAAAGTGAGTACATATCCAAATTATTTCACAAGTTCAATATGCAAGGTGGAAAGGCATTGAGTACACCTTTACTCACATAAGTGAAATTGAGCAAGGATGGTTATCGTAAATCAGATGAGGAAAAGAAATTCATGACCCAAATTCCTTATCAGTTTGTTGTTGGTAGTCTCATGTATGCTATGGTAGCTATGATACCACACATTGCATTTGCAATGAGCGTTGTGAGCAAATATATGTCTAATCCTAACAAGAAGCATTGGGAAGCAGTCAATATTATTTTGAGATATCTGAGTGGCACTAAGGACAAGTGTCTATGCTTAGGTAGAGGGAAAGCAACCATTATTGGTTACATAATTTTGATTGTGTTGGTTGTGTAGACAATCGTAAGTCTACATCAAGGTACATTTTTCATTTTGCTGGAGGTGTTATCTCTTGGAAATCTCGTCTTCAAGAATGTATAGTGGTTTCCACCATAGAAGTAGAGCATGTTGTGGTAAATGAGGCATGTAAGGAAGCATTGTGGCTTTCTCATCTTGCTTGTGATATGGGTTTACCTTAGCATGTACCTTGTTTTCTCAATGATAGTGAGAGTGCCATTGATTTGGCTAAGAATCCCATCTATCATGCAAAGAACAAGCACATTGAGGTGAGGTATCACTTCATTAGAGATTGCTTAGCCACTCAGTGCATTATTCTTGAGAAGGTTGATATTCAAGATAATGTTGCAAATGCTTTGACTAAAGCTCTACCACAAGAGAGCTTTCGACACTATTGTCACTTGATGGGGGTTACTTTATTCATGATCTTACACAATCATTTGTATACTATGTAACATGCCCATCAGGTGAGAGGTATAGTTTGTATACTTACACTCATGCATTCTTTATCATTCTATATTTTTCTCCCATAGTCACTTTGACCATATTGGCTTTTAGTGGGAGATTGTTAATGTTAGTGTCCATGTGAAATGCCAAATGGTTGTTGTACACTTTTTGGTATGTTCTTTAATAAAACATATAGTGGCCTTGTTAGTCATAGAATGTAAGTTTGACCGCATTTGTATGACCTAGGAAATCTATGTTCATGGTCTGTGTATTGTGTGTTTTCTACGTATTCTGCAACCTCTGTGCGGAGTACTATGTGTGGCATCGAGAACTCGATTTCCTACTTTGAGGGTATCGTCATCGAACTGTCAATAAGGAGAGTCCACTATGGTGCATTGCCATTGAAATACTTCAAAGGATAACTCTGCTTTAAGAATTTCTTCAATCTCTCTTAACTCTCTCTCTCTCTCTCTCTCTCTTAGCTAAGCTCCTAAGCGTTAGGCCATAGACAACCATGCCAAAAAAATCCAAATGGACCTATGTTGGAGGAAGCACTTTTTGAAGGAAATTATTTGTAATTTGACATTTTTCATAGTTATATTTATCCAAATGATGTAAAAATTGGGAGGAGTCTTCCTCATGTATAATAGAAGCATATGTATTTTTCTTAGAATTTTTGGAAGCTCTTTGATAGCTTATGTTTAGACTAGAAGGTAGAAGGAACAAATTTCAAGTGTGAAAAGGTACACTTGAAAAAGTATAAAAGATATTTTCTTCTAATTTGAAGAGGTTGGTTGTATTATTTTGATGCTATCCAAGTAATGTGAAGAGTTTCCTTGCAGAAAATCGTGTTTCTACTTTTCATGATCATCTTCTTGATTTGTTGAGTCTTCTCATTGTGAAATCCATGGAATTTGTGAACTTCTCTTATGTATTTCTGAGTAAAGTATATGAAGATAGGTGAATGTTATTAGATTGAGCAAGACATTGCAAGAGATCAATGTTGGAATTGGAATTTCTCAGTTTTTATAGAATCACGATTGTCTCGTCTGTGTGATACATGTACTATTTTGGAAATTTGACTTCATATTTGTAATCTACAAGAAAAATGGCACACTTTAGGCACAAAGATTGTTGAAAATGTTGTTGTATAACTCAAGATAATCAAAACTCTAGATTCTTCCCTTTCTTCTTCACTAACTTCTTAGAAAAGAGCTATGGCAATTCTTATTCTTGGATTCCCTTAACTAGAAGGGGTTGTGGTCTTTGCATACTTCCCGGGTTGACAACTTAAAGATGCATAGTTAATCTTTTGTGCTATAATGATTGGAGAGGACAACTCCAAAGTTAACAACAAACATTTTTTGGCGCCGTTGCTGGGGAACAAAACAAAAGCTTCATTGAAGTTTTGGACCTTGCTGGATCTTCCATTGTTGATGGTATTTAAACACATTGGAAAGGTATTACTCTATAATCAAGTAAGAAAATTTGAGAAGGTAGGTTTTTTAGGCTTGTCCTTTGGGAAAAGAAAGCATGAATTAACCTTTTGAGACAAAGAAGTATGTAAATTTATGCAAATTGATAGTTGCTCATACTTTTTAAGAGTAAAGTGCAGGTGTTGTTGCAAAAAAATGGTTTAATTTGCTGAAAGGAAAAGTGAAATGTGATTATCTTTGCATATATAGATTTCTTTTTGACAAAGTACCAAGCAAATTTTGTTGATCTTGGAAAAAGATGACATAATTGTAATGAGGAAAGTCATGTAAAATAGCTATGTGCAAATTGATTGTCCCATTTGCTTGTCCTAAGTGAATTGATTTTCTTGTGGAAAGATTGTTTCACTTGAAGAAAAGGTGTTGAGTTTATCTTTGCATAAATTGAGAAGTATACTTGTTAACACATATTTTCTTGAAAAGCTCTATTTCCATTGTGAGATTGCAAGCATAGTAAGTACAACCAATCATATGTCAAAAGGTCAATGGATCTTGAAAAAGAAAACCCTAAGTGAAGTGTTTTCCTTGATTTAGGGACCAAATTACTAAAAAAATTCATAAAATTTAGTAAATATACAAACAAAATTCTTTTTCTTAATGAAGTTTTGTATGAGGTGTGTGTTGAATAGTGGAAGAGAATAAGTTGAAGAAAAATTCAAAATATCAAAATATATCAGGTAAAAGTAAAAAAAATTGGTGTTTCTTTTTTCAGTTCTAATCTCTTTTGAATAGTTAGAGTGGTGAATAATTGCAGGTGAAAATTGATTTGGAGTTGTTGAAGAACATTGGAGAAGATCAATTGGGAAGAAAAGTCAAAAATTGCAAAAGCAGGGAATTAAAAAAAAACACGATTCTCATCTCAGAATCGTGATTTTCAGTAAGATAATGAATTTGATTCATTTGCACTGATGGGCATCAAGGTAAGTCATTTTAGGTTTCATAAGTTGCACAATTGAAGGAAAACAAAATTTCAGTAAAGATTGAGCACCAAATTATCAGATTTGGGGGGTGGACACAAAATTGCGATTTTCATGAGTAAGAAGAAGCATGAAAATTTTGTTTGAAGGGACAAGATCTTATAAATAAAATCACAAATTTGCGTAGGAACAGGACTTACTAAATTGGGAACTCAGATTTGTTCACAATCACGATTGTCTGAAGCCTATAAAAGCACAAAATTCATTTCAAACAAGTCATTGAGTGAGAGAGAGTGAGGAGAGCAGCAGCAGAATCGCGACTTCCTTCAGGACTAAAAACTTTTGGGAATTTAGTATCAAGCAGCAAGGTAACTATCTTTACATTGATTTTCTACATTTATTAAAGTTGAAAATATTTTGTTGAAAGAAGAAAATCAGAAAAACCACTAAAAATACATAATTGCAATTTTTACATTTTTGGATTTTTTGCACTATATCTTGTTATTTTCTTTGGGTTTCTTTATTGCATGTTAGTTTTTTGGATAGGTGCTTCTAATGGTGTGAGTAGAATATAAAAAATCAAAATCCAAAAAATTGTATGAAGCGTAGAATCGCGATTCTGTGCAAGAATTCAAAATCGTGATCTCCAGAACGCGATTTTCATCAGAAAATCGTGTTTTATACGATTATGAGCAATCACGATTGTCTGGGGTTCGCAAAATCGTGAAAAAACACGATTTTGACTCAAAATCATGGGAAACACGATTTTTAATCAAAATCGTGAGAAACATGATTTTCACTCAAAATCGTCAAAAACACGATTTTTAATCAGAATCGTGAAAAAACACAATTTTGACTCAAAATCGTGGGAAACACAATTTTTAATCAAAATCGTGAGAAACACGATTTTCACACAAAATCATGAAAAACACGATTTTAACTCAAAATCATGGAAAACACGATTTTCACTCAAAATCGTGAAAAACATGATTTTTTACACAAAATAATGGGAAACACGATTTTTAATCAAAATCGTGAAAAACACGATTTTCACTCAAAATCGTGGAAAATACAATTTTCACTCAAAATCATGGAAAACACGATTTTCACTCAAAATCGTGAAAACACGATTTTTTACACAAAATGGTGGGAAACACGATTTTTAATCAAAATTGTGAGAAACACGATTTTCACACAAAATCGTGAAAAAACGATTTTAACTCAAAATTGTGGAAAACATGATTTTCACTCAAAATCGTAAGAAAGACGATTTTTTACACAAAATCGTGGGAAACACGATTTTTAATCAAAATCGTGAAAAACACGATTTTCACTCAAAATCGTGGAAAACACGATGTTCATTCAAAATCATGAAAAACACGATTTTTTACACAAAATCGTGAGAAACATGATTTTCACTCAAAATTGTGAAAAACAATGATTTTTTACACAAATCTTGTGGGACGCGATTTTCAGTCAAAATCGTGGAAAACATGATTTTTACTAAAAATCGTGGGAAACACAATTTTCTACACAAAATCATGAGAAACAAGATTTTCACTCAAAATTGTGGAAAACACAATTTTTACTCAAAATCGTGGAAAACACGATTTTCACTCAAAAATTAATGAGGAAAGGGAGATAATATTGTACTTATATTAAGAAGTATTAGTTGATTAAACTAAAATCTTCATATTCTGCTCAAACCAAATACAAATCTCAACTTCTGAAGAAACCAAATACAAATCTCAACTTCTGAAGAAACCAAATACAAATGAGTGGATGATTCTGAGATCTAGTAACAAACTTCCTATATCTTATACACAAGAGTCAATAGGGAAGGAGATACAATCAAGTGAATTTCAAGAAAGGGAATTGAGACAGACAATTAACATGGAAAATTTGAATGAGACAAATGAAACTCAAGATACTAGTGACTTTAGAAATATCCTCAAATACATGTATACAAATAGGTTTGGAGCCTATGTGTATCAAGTCAGCATGCATATGTTTCTCATTAGGTTGAGAAACTTAGTAATTCCTTTGAATTTAATGCCAGTAGCACAATTTAGAGATGATAGATATGAGGACAGATAAGGATGTGTATACATATTTGCACAAGATCCTGAAAATTCTAATGATTTAGGTCAATGTGCAGATAAGAGACCTTAGGATCAAGACCTGGGTCAAACAGACTTACCTAGGCAAAATGAAAATCATACTCCTATTGAACCACAAAAAGGGAGGAGATTACACACTTCTCCAAATCCTTTTGAAAGGGAACCAGAGGGAATACCTGATTTTCCCATTAGAAAGAGACAACAATGGCAAAACCATGGAAGAATGCTTAGGCCTTATCAAGTAGCTAAATGCATGAAAAATCAATATGAAGGGTATTCAAATCCTCATGCTCATGCTACATAATTCAGACAATTGATTAGGGCAGAAGAAGTAGAGGATTACGAAGTGCAATTTGAAGCATTTGGTCTAACCCTAACTGGACGTGCATTGTCTTAGTTCATTCCATTGAGAAAGGAAATGTACCTAGAGATGGAATCATTCCTTGAAGCCTTTATAGAAGAATTCTCCAAAACTGGAATCAAACGTAGTGAAGCTACACTGATACATAGCTTCAAACAACAAAAAGATGAAAATGTGAGAGAAGCCACCAGGAGATTCAAGTAATACATTGATAGATGTCCAAAAGAGGAGGTACCTTCAATGGCAAGACAAGTGTCTTTGTTCATAGAAGGATTGAGGAGTGCACAATCAAGAACTTTGGTGTATTATAGGAAATGTTCTGATCTAGGGGCCTATGTTAAAGAGGCAATAGATTTAGAGGATAATAGAGGACAAGATTTATTGGCATTTGATCAACCAATAAGAAACAAAGACAGAATCCCACCAACGAAAGAGTTAGCACAAGCCATTGCTAAAGCCCTAGAAGTTAGCACTAAAACAAATTTGATTAACACCAGAATATCAACCAATAAGAAGTGCTATAATTGTGGAGAGAACCATCTGGTATAACAGTGTCCATATCACAAACCTCAACATTTGCAAGTCAGGAAAACACTCAAATATTGTACCTTAGAGAAAAAGTGGACAAACCATACTAGAGAGGAATGCTTTTACAATAAACAACCTGTCAGAGAAAGAGAATATATGAACCAACACAATACACAAAGAGAATCTGGATTTTCTGAACAACCAAGACCTGTATTGGGGCAACAACCACCATTACCTACAAATGCAGTTCTAGTAAAATACACACCTGTAGTAGAGGAAAGTCCAAGAACCTAATCATCTTACAGGGAGGATTATCATTTGTGTGATGGATATCAGGAAGATTGGGAGGGGTATGAACAAAGAGAACCAGAACTGCAAGCCTTAGATTTGGGAAACGGAAGAATAGAAATTGACACAACCACGTTCATGTACATAACTAATAATTACATGTCCAATCAAAAATCCCAATTCAAAGGAGGCCAGAAGATAACATGTTATAGATGTGGGGGAGAACACTTCATTAGAGATTTTCCACAACCTCCAACACTAAGAATAGAAGGATCTACTTGTAAAGATCATAGCAAGGACCATTTGATAAGAGATTGTCCAAGAAACCCTCAAAAACAACAAAACACATCTAGTAACATACCATTAAAAGCAGTTAACATAATGCAGCAAGAAGAATTGAGTGATAATGGACAAGTAGCATTAAATGCCATAACAAGAGCTCAAGCTAAGCAACAAAGCATCAAAATAGAGACACATACACAGGACAACAAGAGAAACTTATTTACAAAAGAGAAGAAAAACAGACAAAAAGGGAGATGGGAAAAAAAGATGAGAGCATGTAAAAACCTAACCCTAGAAGAGGAAATTGTAGGTGACTCAAACAATAGTCAACAACAAAATACACAGACACAAGGTGGGGTGAAAAATTCAAAATGTTTGGAGACTCTAATAGAAGCCTATAAAGGTAGAATTCAAGATGGACCAAACCCTACAGATCATGTGTTAGTCTATCCAATGCCAGATATAGAGGATGAAAGAATGCAGAGGTGTAAACAAATCATACAGGAAGCACAAAACAAGTTTGAAGAGATAGACTATCATAAAAAAACGATTGAAGAGTCAAATGCAACAAAAATCAGGGAACATTTAGTTCAAGAAGAAAACTCAGAAAAGGAAGAAAAATAAATAACCTTCCAAATCAATTTAGATAAACACTGTACAATTCTATATCAAACCACGATGGAAGAGTTAGTAAAACAAAATCCTCATTTACAACATAATATGAAGAATTGGGAAACAAAGTCACATTGCCTAGATTCACAAGCACATGAAACAAAAGAATTGTTGTACATACCTATTGATAAGATAGGAGGATACTGTGAGGGAGAAGAAGGGAACTCAACTTTGAGAATACAATTTGGTAATAGTCATGCCAAGGCAATATTAGATAGTGGATCTGGAGTAGAAATAATGACTAAACAAACTTGGGAGAAATGGGGAGGAAATGAGCTGATACCTACCAAAATGAGATTACAACTCGCAGATGGACATATAGAGACACCTCTAGGAATTTGGGAGAAAGTGATTGTGGAAATATGTGGAATAGAGATAGAGCATACTTTTGCCATAATTGAATTTCCACAAGCTACCTCTTATGAAATCATCCTAGGCAGACCATTTATGAGACAAATGCAAATTGTGCAAGATTGGGGTAGAGATAGCCTATATCTCCAAATCCAAGGAAGAGTAACTAAAGTAAATATAAGAAATGCGTCAAGATGCTATAAAAGAAAAAATCTCAAGAGCTTATAGAAAATGTGTACACAAAGAGATGGAAAAAACCTGAAGTGAATAAAAAGATTAAGGAAGAGGAGCAACAGTTCGATGTACCTTCAAACTTCAAGACTTATGAAGTAGAAGATAGATTAGTTTAAAAAATGAAACCAAAAAGGGATAAGAAAAAGGGGGAATCATATGACAATGAGGAACAGACTAAGAAGGTGGTGATTACTCAGGAGGAGGGGGAAGATAGGCACATTGTCATAGCTGATGACATGTCAAATCAAGAAGAGGAAACATTGATAAATCTGGCCAAAACTTATAGGGATGTGTTTGCCTACAGTTATAAAGATTTGAAAGGAATTGATCCTAAAATTTGTGAACATAAAATCCCTATTATTCCTGATGCAAAACCTCGCAAACAAAGGCACTATACATTTAATGACAAATACTTTGCTAAAATAAAGGAGGAGATTGACAAATTGCTGGCTGCCAATTTCATCTATGAAATTGAGTACACTGAGTGGATATCTCCTATAGTTGTGGTGCCTAAGAAGAATGGAAAACTCAGGGTGTGTATTAATTTGAAAAAAGTTAATGCAGCAACTATAAGAGATAGCTATCCATTACCAATAACTGACCATCTCTTAGAAAGGGTTGCAAGAAAGGAGGTCTATAGTTTTTTGGATGGTTTTTCAGGATATAATCAGGTGCCTGTAGCTTTGGAAGACTAACATAAGACTACCTTTTCCACTGAATGGGGAATATATGCATTCAGGGTTATGCCTTTTGGTTTAACCAATGCTCCAGCAACCTTTCAAAGGTTGATGTGTCATATATTTAAAGAATTTCTTAGAAACATGATGGAAATTTATGTTGATGATCTTTGTACTTCTTCATTAAAAAGACAAGATCATTTGAAAGATCTAGAGAATATATTCAAGAAATGTAGAACTTATAGAGTATGTCTAAATCTTGAGAAATGTGTGTTCTTTGTGAGGAAGGGGAGAATGTTAGGTCACATAGTTTCTAGAAATGGAATTTCAACTGATGAGAGGAAAATTAAGGCCATTGTGGACCTACCAAAACCGACTAATGTAAAAGAACTTCAAACTTTTATGGGACACTATGGATATTATAGGAAATTTGTGCACAAGTTTGCAGATATTGCAAAACCTCTGTATGCATTAATTACAAAATTTGAGTGGACCCCAGAATGTGATCAAGCCTTTGAGACTTTAAAAACTTGTTTGGTGACAACACCTATTTTAAAAACCCCACAATGGAATCAAATTTTTCATGTTCATGTTGATGCTTCAAATTTTGCCTTGGGATGTGTTTTGGCACAACCAATAGAAGGAAGCAAATTAGATTTTCCAATTGCTTATGCTAGTAGGCAATTGAATTTAGTTGAAAGAAATTATACAACCACTGAAAGAGAAGGACTGGGAATAATATTTGCTGTAAAGAAGTTCAGACATTATCTTTTAGCCAACAAGTTTGGTTCTTTGTGGATCACCAATCCTTGCTTTACTTGGTGAACAAACCATGTCACACTAGTAGGATAGTTAGATGGTTCCTACTATTAATGGAATTCGAGTTTGAGGTAGTAGTAAGACAAGGAAAGACTCATTTAAGAGCAGATCATTTGTCTAGGATACAAACCAAAGAGCCAAACTCACCTTTAGATGATGATTTACCAGATGCATATCTATTCAAAATAGAAAGTATTCCTGATTGGTCAATGACTTTGGTGCCTTTGTTAACCATTGGACCTTGTAGAACACACAAAAACAACACACATCTGGTATTACAAAGTAGAAGCTTTGTGTTACTTGTTGGACACTTGTATCATATAAATCACATTGGTATACTAGAATATTGCACTCCAGAAGATGAGAAGCAGGGATATCTAAGGAAAGCACACTGTTGGAATCCATGTACTCATGCTTCCATGGTTGTCACTTTAAACAATCTCAATAGAATGTGTGTACATTGGCCTACAAAGATTCAAGATGTGGAGAAATATGTTTCCAATTTTCTTAAATGTCAATCTTCGCAAAATTCAGATATTATAACTTTGTACAGGTTTTAGAAAAATCCGGATTGGAGTGCACACATAATTGAGGAGTTGAGAAGAAATCAATCACTAGAGCCAGGAAAAGTTAGTGCAGATTCTAGAAATTTACAGATAATCTCTGAGGAGTATCAATTGATAGGAGAACAATTGTACAAGAAAGCAATGGATGGGTATTTAAGAATATGTGTCCTCGAAGATAAGTATATGGAAATGTTAGAGATGGCACATTTAGGAGTAGCAGGAGGACACTTTTCAAGTGAAAGGACTGCTAAACTCATTCTATATTCAGGATTTTGGTGGCCAACTCTCTTTCCTGATGCAAGGACATATGTGAAAAGGTATGACATTTGTCAAAGAACAAATCAACCTAGTAAAAGAGATGATATGCCATTGGTTCCACTTATATCAGCCAGAGCATTTAGCAAGTGGGGATTGGATTTCATTGGACCTATCCATCCTCCTGCAAGACATTCTCATGTTGAATATATACTTGTAGCTACAAATTACCTGACCAAATGGGCAGAGGCTAAGGCTACAAAAAGAAATGATGCTCAAACCACTGCACGATTTCTTTATGAGAATATTATCATCAGATTTGGTTTACCAATTGAAATTGTAAGTGATAGGGGGACTCATTTTATAAATCAAGTAATTGAAAATATAACTGAGTATTTCATGATTAGTCATAGAAAGTCAGCCCCTTATCATCCACAAGCAAATGGGTTAGCAGAAAGCACTAAAGTGCTTTGCACTGTCTTGTCAAAATTGGTAAATACAAATAGGAATGATTGGGATTTACAACTTAATCATGTCCTATGGGCATATAGAGTGGCATACAAAACTGCTATTGGTACAACACCATTTAATTTGGTCTACAGACAAATTGCAGTCTTGCCATTAGAATTTCTCATACCAACATTGAAGGTGGGGAATCAATTCGAATGGACTGAACATGAATTATCCGAAAGGGTGGTGGAATTAGAAAAACTTGGAGCTTCAAGACTTCAAGCAATTATGAGCATATATGCAGATAAAAGGAGGCAAAAAGCATATCATGATGTTCATATTAAAGATAAGGATTTGCAAGTGGGGGATTTATTTCTGTCGTATCCCTTGAAAGAACATCAGAAAAAACTTCAGAAGAAAGGACATGGGCCTTACATTATCAATCAAATCAGCAACAGTGGAGCTGTCCAATTAGCTAATATAGATGGAGAAGTCATGCCCAATTTCATAAGTGGATGTAGAATAAAAAGGTATGATCTTCCATTAACAGCTCTAGAATGGAGAAGAATACATCAAGCTCAAAACAGAAAAAAAGAAGAGGAAAAAATCAAATATGAAGCTCAACAAGAAGCTAGAGAAAGAATTAGAAAATCTAAAGAGATTAGAGAAGTTTCCATATATGAGAGACCTTCAGGGGTGGTGAGAGAGCATTTGCCTGTCATAACAATGAATTTTCATAATGAGCAAATTAAGGTTTTATTAGATTCAGGTGCACAAGTCAATTTGATAAGTTCAAGGTTGTTAAACAGATTCAAGGCCAAGAGGAATATAAGCAAAACACTTATCAAAACACTAGATGGACAGGTAGTACAAAGTTTGTCTTCACAATCAATTGTAGTTAAGTTCAACGAAGAAAATATGAAAATAGACTGTGAAGAATGGCCTGATCATATGATGACTGAGAAAATGATTTTAGGGCAACCTTGGATGAAGCAAGGTAAAGTAATTTTGAATTTTGAAAAGATGAAGCTTAAATTGAAAGTAAATGACAAAAAGTTTTTAATGCTTTTATTGAGTAATGAAGAACTTCTCCATGACCAAACAAAATTCATAGAAAAATAGAAAGAAGTTGAAGAAACAAAATCTGATGGAAACACAGTTGAAAGGTGGAGACCAAGAAATATCCAAAAAATTCTTAACATAAGGACAAAATGGATGTGAAGACCTAAGACATTTAAGCACTGCTCATCAAAAGAAATCTGTTTGACTCCAAAGACAGAACCATCAAATATAAAGTATTGCTGGGTGAAAAAATCAGATATGCTTCAGTTGACAGTTAACAAGGACAACGACATTGTAACATTCCAAAAGCATGAAGAACCACAGGTGAAGGAAAGTGCAACTTCATCATCAGATAACCACTTGGGTTTTTTACCTAAGACCTCAGAAATACATTATTGTGGATTCATGACATACTTGGAATTATTTCCATGCACTTTGCCTCATTCTTTTTCTAGGAAAAAGAATAGGAGGGAAAGAGAGTTTTTTTTTTAAGAATTGTCTATGAAGGCAAAAGTTTCAGGAAAATGAATATGGAAAATCATGAAAAAAGATATATATTATTAAATTAAAAAAAAAAGAAGAACAAGAGAAAAAAAGAGAGAACGAGAAGATTATTTAAAAAAAACAAAACAAAACAAAACAAAAAGAGAGAGATATCCTTCAAACCTAGATTCAGTTTTGTCAATTGTTCTTTTATTCAATTTCTTTTCATATAATTTATAAGCACCATCAAGATATAGGATACAATGTGGGAAGAGCTATTGAGTTATTGTTCAATTTCGTTCTCTTTGACATTTTTTTTATATATTCGATCTTCTTATTCTCATTTACTACTTCCTTTTTTATCAATGTTAAAAATTAGGTATCTTTCTACACATGTGATGATCACTCTATTATGTTACACCTATGATGAAATGAGAAAGAGATTGTTTTTTTAATTTATTTTCTCAAATTTATTTTCTCAAGGAAGTGTTTTTCTTTTCTTTTCCTTTTTTACGTTTCCTGTAACTTATGTGGTGGAAGTTTTGGTGTGGTGTGTTTTATTTTTTCCAGGATGGTGAATGTAGAAGAACTACCTATTCATGATTTCAAAGCTGATTCAGTAACTTTGTCAAGAGGACATTGGTTCCTAGACAGTGAGACGGTGGTGGAAGAAGTGGTGTTAGAATTTGATGAACAGGATCTTCCGGAAGCTGAACAGATAATCAAAGAGCTGAAAGAAACAATCAGTATTATTGATCAACACATCTTTACAGTGGGTGTAAGAGGTTATAAATATACTATGTTATGCCAAGAGCTCTATAAATTCCAAAAAGTGACTGCTAATTACAAAAGATGGAAGGTAGTTGGACTACATAGACTATTGGATGAACCTCTCTTTTTAATAGATTTTGAGAGAGTATCACAAGTCATGTCTAGTCTGATCGAATTCGGCAAAGGTAATGATGCATACTTCAGATGTTCAGTCAAGGACAAGGAAGACAAAGAGGTGTAGATAACAATTAAAGCAGAGCACATAAGGGAAGCTCTTCAATTTTATCCTATGGGAACCAAATTGGATGGCAGCTTTGTCAAGAAGAATGTAGCAACATATGCTGGATATTCCAAGTTCATGGATTTCAAGGGTAAAGAGAATGAAGAATTTTCCACAAGAATGTTTCTTCAATACTTCTGTTTTCCAAAACTGCCAAGATACACAATGCCACACAAACCATTTACACTGATCATGTTCAATAACAAAGATAGGATTAAACCCTTTCGAGTAATGGATGTGACTCCCTACATTCATGAACAATTAAAGGAAGCAGCAAAACATTGGCAGCAGAAAAAGTTTATGAATGGAGCCCAGCTTTTGACAAGAATTATATATCATATTCTAGATATGGAAGATCAGTTGAAGTTGGTTCCAGAAGCTCAGTACTTTAGGAGTTTGATGGCAGGAATTAAGAGCCCATTAAAATTGATACCAGTTAGAGAAACAGAAGTCCAAACAAGCATGAGAGGGTCAGGAAGGAAAAGGAAAGTTACATCAGAAGAAGTAGTCCCGATCAAGAAGAGAAGACTGGATCCCAGGAAAGTAGTACTAGAGCAGGAAGAAGTGACAAAAGAAGAGTATGAAGCAGCCCAAAAGGAAGTCCAATCCTCAAAGGAGCCTCATCCACCCCAAACAAGCAATGAACAACTCTATTCATACTTGACTCAAGGCAATGATAAGAGGGCAATATATGAAGCTCAATGTCAAAAGATGTTGGAAAATTATTCATGTAAAGCAACCGACTGGATACAAGAGGAGATGGAACATTATGAGGAGTTACATGATCAGATGATGGCAGCAAAAACTGAAGAAGTATTTGTAAGAAAAGAAGTGGAGTTATTGGCTTATTTCAAAGAATTACAAGGACCTCCAGAAGCCAGAACTACAATGGTGGTGAAAAGAAAAATTCAGAAAAAGTTTTCTCAGAAAAAGAAACCAACCAAGAAGGATAAGGGTAAGGCTGTTGAGCAGGAGATTGCAGAAGAGACAGTAAAGACATCATCAGCGGAAAAGAATAAGAAGGAATTAGTTGAGAAGGAAGAAAAAAGTGAGGATAAAAAAGGAGAATTGGGAATAGCTGCTTCTTCAAAATACTCATCTCATTCAGAGAGTGATATTGAGAATTTTCTTTTGAAGAGTTTAAACCTCTCAGTACCAAGTACACTAGTTAAAATGATACAAGCATCAGAAAAAAAAAAACATCTGAAGAATTGAGTCAAAATTCAAAGGGAATACAAATTTGTGAAGAGTCAACAAGATAAATTAGTCCTGGAGAAGAAAAAAGGAGGTTAAAAGGTAAAGGAGCAATGTTGAAGGAAGATGATGTAGAAAGGGAAGGATTAAGTGGTGGATTGGTAGACACAGGGCTTAAAACCATATGGACAAAATCTTCACAACAACCTTATTGTCAACCATATGAGGAAAAGCAAGAATTGGAAGGAAGAGAAAAGTCATACAACCAATTGCATAGCAAAGGGAATAAAGGCAAAGGTGAAGAAGAGGCTGAAGTACAAAAGGAGACAGAATTCAAGGAGCATAATGAGGGGAATACAGAACCAGAAGTAAATCAAAGGATAGAGGAGATACTCCTTGATTTGGGTCATAAAGAAGATCAAACTGATACAGATAATCAGGAAAGGGAAGTGGAAGCAGGTTTTATGGATATAGATGAACAAGTGATGGAAGGAAAGGAGCAGCACTTGAATGGTCAAATAAGAAATCAGGTGGAGAGGGAATCAGTGTTATTATAGAAAAAAGAAGTCCAGGAAGAGGAGTTACAAGTTATTCATCACAAACAAAAGGAAATTGATGTAAAGGAGGTAGAAACAATAGAAGAAGAAATAGACACTGAAAAGGGAAAGAATCAGGTAACATGTTATGAGGAGGAGGATGCAGATGAGGATGAATTGAAGGAAGAAAAGCAAACAGAAGTAAAGTAATTAGAATTGGAAACTGGTCTTGAACGAATACCTAAGGATATCAGATCTACTTGTAAAATAATCATGAATAACATAAACAATTTAGACCTTCTAGCATAAATATGATTATATCAGGAATGGTTGTTGAATCAGAATTTGTAAAAGGAAGCAGAATTATTATTGAGCAGAAGAAAGAAAAGGAACAGCTAGAGGATCAGATAAGAGTAGTACAGGAGAAGAATGAAATTTTGACAAAAAGATTATTTTCACTGGAGGTGCAGGAAGTTCAAAGTCAGAACAAAATTCAACTCCTTGAAAATAACTGTACTAAATAGTTGGAGCATAGCAATAAGGTAGAAATGGAATTGAAGAAATTAGAAGGCAGGTTTAGAACACTCCATAACTCATATCAAATAATGGTCAAAGCCAATGAGGACATAAACAAGCGGTTGATGGAGGAAGGACAAATGAAAGGAGAAAGTCAGACTGCACAAATGAATCAGGAGGAAATAGAAACAATGAATAAAGAAATTCAAAGGTTGCAAGAAGAACTTAAAGAAGCCAAGGAAGTGGAAAAACAAGCTAGTGTGCATGCTGCTAGTGCCATGAGGGGGCATAACAAATTACATCTGGATATAGAAAAAGAAAGGAGTGAATGGAGCTCAGAGAGAAAATTGTTGGTATCTTAGAATCAGGAATTAATGATGGTGGTTAAGGAGTTACAGAAAAATTTGGAAAAGTTGAGGAACAAGTAGTGACCACACAAGCAGGGGAGCAGGAATTAGGAGAAGAAAATAGATTTCAAGATTTTTGTGAGCAAGAAGACAAAAATATTGAAGATTATTCAGATGAATTTGTACAAATGCTTCTGACAAATAGGGAATCAAGGATGAAGTTCATAAGGAAGATGCATGATGAATACGAAGATCAAATTGTAAAGTTTGCTCTAAAGAATGGAGTAAATCCAGATCAACATCATTGGGTAGCAGATGGTTTAGGAATACCCTTTTGTATGATTCTGGAAAGTGTTAAGAATTATCAGATGGCGAGAGTAGGTTTACCACCAAATAAACATTTGGAGTATGAAGAAGATATCAATGTCACTAAAGAATTATTTGAAAAAGCTAACCCTAAATGGAGGAATAGGTGGTTGGATGCCAACAAGGAATGCAAAAAGATCTGGAAGGAAGCACCATTGCAATTAAAGATAAATCCAGCTTATTGCCTGATAGCTAGAAGAAGGGAATGGACAATATTTTGGGAAAGAAGAAATGCATGCAAATTCCAGCAAAGTGGCTAAACTTTCCAAAGATTGCAGGACCAAAATAAACTTTCCAAAGATTGCAAGACCAAAAGCAAGATCTTGGCCAACCAAGAAATATATGATTGATACAGCAGAATCTGTCATATCCACACATAAAGATGTGAATGATCCCGCCTGCATATTATTAGTCAGAATAATGTGACTTGTAGTGGCATGCATAGAAACCTTCACGAATACAGAAGTACGAACTCTTAATTATATTGGATTCAATTCACCTACATATGCTCTACTTTTTTATCTAATTGAAACTCCAGACAAAATTTGTTTAATGGCATATTATAGTTGAATTGTGTTTTTGGGAAGCCATTACCTTCAAATCTTTGAAGATGCTTTTGATTATGGGTTCTTTGAACGTGAATCTGAAATTTTTGAAATCTGTTAGTAGTTACAAAATCAAGACTTATTGCATATGAAGCTGCATACACAGGATATCTGAAGAAAGATGTGATAGACAGACTAGAGGCAACAATCCAATGGAGAAAAGCTTTGTTCGAGATAGTGAATAATTTGAATGTCACAGAAAGAGAAAGTCATGATTTGTTATCACAGGCTTATCAAAGGAAGAAGAAATAAATGGAACTCACATTACTCTTCTGTCAGGATAATTTTTGTCAGGAGCCAAAAAGTTTAGGAAGGGAAGAATGTTTGAGGAAGCACTTTTTGAAGGAAATTATTCGTAATTTGACATTTTTCGTAGTTATATTTATCCAAATGATGTAAAAATTGGGAAGAGTCTTCCTCATGTATAATAGAAGCATATGTATTTTTCTTAGAATTTTTGGAAGCTCGATAGCATATTTTTAGACTAGAAGGTAGAAGGACCAAATTTCAAGTGTGAAAAGGCACACTTGAAAAAGTATAAAAGATATTTTCTTCTATTTTGAAGAGGTTGGTTGTATTATTTTGATGCTATCCAAGTAATGTGAAGAGCTTCCTTGCAGAAAATCATGTTTCTACTTTTCATGATCATCTTCTTGATTTGTTGAGTCTTCTCATTGTGAAATCCATGGAATTTGTGAACTTCTCTTGTGTATTTCCGAGTAAAGTGTATGAAGATAGGTGAATGTTATTAGATTGAGCAAGACACTGCAAGAGATCAATGCTGGAATTGGAATTTCTCAGTTTTTACAGAATTGCGATTGTCTCGTCTGTGTGATACAGGTATTGTTTTGGAAATTTGACTTCATATTTGTAATCTACAGAAAAAATGGCACACTTTAAGCACAAAGATTGTTGAAAATGTTGTTGTATAACTCAAGATAATCAAAACCCTAGATTCTTCCCTTTCTTCTTCACTAACTTCTTAGAAAAGAGCTATGGCAATTCTTATTCTTGGATTCCATTAACTAGAGGGGGCTGTGGTCTTTGCATACTTCCCGAATAGACAATTTAAAGATGCATAGTTAATCTTTTGTGCTATAATGATTGGAGAGGGCAACTCCAAAGGTTAACAACAAACAACCTATCTTAACTCTCTTAAGATATCACAAGCTTTCAACTTGTCCATCCTTACCTCCACTTGATCATAATGCTTTTATAAGAAAGTTCTTCAGCTTTGCAGACATACCCATTTTTCTTCCCCTTTCAATCATGCATACGTGTACACACACACAAAGACACACTCAATTATGGCATAAGCACCAATACCTTTTTGTTTGAGAAGCTACTACACAATCAATAGACAATTAACATTGTGTAGGTAAAGGTTCACTATACAAGATAGACGACTACATACACAACTTTGCTCTATAGATCAAGTTTAACTTTGAGGTTGTATGCTGGATTCTTTACCTCAATTAAAAATGGTGCTAGATGTCCTTGCACATGCATCCAAGTGTGTGGATCCATTCATCTCCTCACAATCCATCTCGATGATTTCTTTTAGGTCCATTTACGTGGCTTCTTCCACAACAGATTCATCCACATCCAGCCCGAACATGGTAGCAAAGAGATTAGAGAATGCTGTTACACAAAGGTTAGCAATGGCCAAAAAATTCATGAATCTAAAGCTTAACCTATACATGTCATCTCCATACAAAGCGGACCTTGAAGAAATACAAGAGAAGAGTACTTGCAAAGAGAAAAACTAGTTTGTTGAGATCACTCCGTTTTTTGGTTTGACCATTCTCTTCCTTTCTTTTAGGTACAATAACGTTCTATTTGTGAAAAACTTTTCACCATGAAGGGGCGAAAAAAATTTGAAGGTGTTTTACTCAAAGATGCAAAAAAAATTGGAATGCAAAATTAATGGCACAAACTTTGACAGATTTTGGAAAAAATCTTTTTAAGATTTTAAAGATATAGATGATAGATATATTTGATTTTGAAGAAGTTTGCAAAATTAAACACTCAAAGAAATGAATAATTTCTTTCAATAAAAATTTATCGATCTTCTATCTTTTGTCGATCATGCAAAGATCTTTCAAAAAAATTGTTTTAGATCATCTAGATATTAAACTTTACACACGATAGCCTAGATTGATTTCACTTTGGGTTTTCAATGTGGGAGGTATTCTTGATATGAAGGCTTGTTCACAAGGAGTCCTAGTGTAAAGTTTGTTCAATGCTTAACATTTGATGATTAAAATAATTAAACTTGCAAATTTTTCATTCAAACAGTATGAAAATAGAAGGAAATCATGAGATGGAATGACCAAAGTTTGATCAATTCATGTAAATGCACATTATCTCTTTATCAAATCCATTAATCATCCAACATTTATGATCAAAGTCATGTATATAGAAATGAATCATGAAGTAGAATGCTTACCTTGCATACTTTAAATCAAAACTCACAATCATGGTTGGTCTTGTATCTACTTTGATGTAGAAACCCACTCAATTTGTTGAAGAAGTTCATCACACGTCAAGTTGAAATCAACATTTCCTAGACTCTCAAACAATATCATATATGTTCAAAGATGACGGATTGTAATAATAATAAAATATGGGTTTGTGTACAAGATCAAGGAACCAAATGACTCGGAAGAGGTTTCTCACATATGGTTTCTCAAAGGTTAGCTCAATGGTAACTAAAGCTCACAAGTTCTCAAATTGCTTATAACACTGAGGATCTCAAAAATTAGGGGGGGGAAACAACTTAAAGAGGATGTCAAAAACTAGGGGGGAAAAACAACTTAAAGTAATTCTCCTTTTGTAGAGAAAAATACCTTTGATCCATGCTTGATTTAAATGACCCAATCAAATCCCTTCATTTTTCTTTTATGAACAAACACAAATGTGCTTTCTATATGAGCTTTTACACAAACTTTGGAGGGTCAAAAGGTATCCATAAATATGTTTGTTGATACTTGTTCTTCTTCTTCATCTCTATCATTTGAATATATTTGAGCCTTTTGAATTAACTTCTTATGCCTACCTTTCATTTTAAAACTTCATCTTCTTTATCTTTTAATTTCTTCACTTGATGTAGATCAATGCTTGAGCATCTTTAACGTAGAGAATTCCACACCAACCTTTGAAATACAGATACTAGAAGCTTTTGTAAATTTCTTATAAGGAGAAAAGTACAATGGTGATGTACAATATAATCCAAATGCTCTCTGTGCAAACTGCCAAAGTGTGCACAATCAAGTACAAAATACCCAAGGTTCTTTCTGCAGCCGACCTTCTCTGCATCAAACCTCCACCTTCTCCAAGCTTGCACTTGTGCACACCTTGCACTCAAGCTTCCAATAGGGGGAGGGATGGACACCTTCTGTCAACACGCGCACAGCTTCAATGGAACCTTGTGACCTTTGGTTGCATGGCTTAGGACTTCTCTGCACACTTTTAAGTCACTCTTCTTGCACACCTTGCACTTCACTTCTCTGCATCGCACACTCCCTGTATGTCTCTTCCTCCTCTCTTAGTGTAGACTATGCTCACCTTGCTTAGTCTTACCAAGAATAATGCCTTGCCTTGATTTGAGTATCGGTTCACGTACACTCCTAACTCCTAGAGTATCTTGGTGCTCACTTTGATTTCCCAAGATTGTCTCCAAAAGTGGGCAGCCAACGAATCCTTGTTTTGTTCTGAAGTGACTTTAAACTGAAACAAAATTTTTACTTAGGGGGCCATACTTTCACTTCTGCGTACGCTGCCGCTTCACATACCTTCACATTTTGCCTTTTGATTCTTCAAATGTAAACCTAAGAGAGGGTTCACCTAAGCCTTCCAAAAACTTTAAAAACGCTTTGAACCTTAGAGAAATTACAAAAAGACACTCACAACCTGCAACCTGGATCCAACTTTCTACAAATATAACCTTTGTGAACAATTAACTGTGCATTATCTGTGCACCTTGACACCTGAACTTTGAATGCTTTGACTTTGCCCATGTTGACTTTTACCTTGAACATGTTGAATTTGATCGCTTTGACTTTGACTCTTTGACTTTGAGTATGGTTGAATTTTACCAATATGAGTTTTATGGGCTCAACAATTGCCCACCACTTAATGGGCTCTCTGTCCCAGAGAGCCATAGCCAAAACTCTCAGTAGAGATGACACCATGATTCGTGTGCGAAAAAATCTTCAAAAGGACACTTGAGCAACTACCAAGTCCACCAGGAGCAGTAATCAACAATACAACACCAGAGAAGAACCAAAAGTGGAAATATTGCATAGAAGAGCAAAGGATGGAGAATGGAGGGTAAGAAGGAGAGGGAATGGAGGCTGAGGGGGCTGAGAGGAATAGGGTATGGAGGGGTAAGAAAGGGGCTTGTGAGAAGGCTAAAGGGAGGTCAGGGAGTAGGGTGGGGGGTTTTGGAGAGGGTCAAAATGAGAAAATAGTAAAGCTACAGAGGGTGCATACTAAAAAATGTGAAACATATGGTAAAATGGGGTGAGAACATACTAGGTGGACCATGTGCACAATGAAAAACACGTGATAAATGTGCTCAAAACTTGGGGGTTTTGATTGAAAGTCATAAAAAAGTAGAAATTTTGGAACCTCTAAGTCAAAAAAATGAGTTCAGAGGTGCCAAAATACATGAAAATGACCCCAAGTTGGAAACAAATGGCCATCCAAGGCACAATCTAGAGCCAAAAGCATTGGACCATGGGAAAAAAAAAATTAAAAAGAAAAAAAATTATATATATATATATATATATATATATATATATATATATATATATATATATATATATATATATATATATATATATATATATATATATATATATATATATATATAGAAAGTATTTATATAATTATATATATATGTGTGTTTTTTTTTGAAATGCACGTGGGGAGGGGTAAAGCTTAATTAAAAACAAAAAATAAAAATAAAATAAGATTTAAAAAAATAAAAATAAATAAATAAATAAATAAATAAATAATAAAAATAAAATATAATATAATATAATAAAATAATAAAATCATAAATATAAAATAAATATATATTTTTTTTTTTTTTTGGGGGGGGGAGAGAGAGAGAGACACAGATAGAGGGGGGAGAGAGAGGGAGAGAGAGAGAGAGAGAGAGAGATTTTTTTCTTTTTTTTATTTTTGGGAAAAATTAGCCGCCAGGGGGCTTTTTTTTAATACTCTAAAAAATATACAAAATACTAATAAAATCCAAAAAATTAAAAAAAATGCAAAAAAAATGCAAAAAAATCAAGGAAAAATCTGGAAAATTTGAAAAATTTTCTCAACGTTTTTGGGCCACTTTCTCACTCAAACCACAGAGAGCTTCCTTTATTCTTCCAATTTATCAAGAAAATGACATTAAAAAGATAAAAAAATGCTAGAAAATTTTCAAAAAATGCTTAAAAATTCCTAAAAAATTCCTAATAAATTTTCTTATGCAAAGGCTGTGAAATGGCTTCTAAGTTGCATAAAAAAATCAAGGAAAAAGCATGAAAATGGATAAAAACTACTAAAACTTAAGCAAAAATGGAATGAGAAGGCTATGTACAACTTGGACAGATTTTGCAAGTTCCAGGTGATCTAGAAAGCTTTAGTTGTGTTGATGATAGGCCTTGAGCCTTTATATATTGACCAATGGTAGTACCTCTCCTTCCAGAGTCTCTAACTCCACTGCACCCCAATTCAGCATTGTCTTAATTCGATAAGGTCCTTCCCAATGTGGAAGCCATTTTCCCCTTACTTGTGTGTGGATTTGAGGTCTATGGAGAAAAACTAACATGCATGTTTGTAAGTTATTGTTCCACATATTTTGATCATGTGCCTCCTTCCTCATTTGTAGCATGTAGACGTATCTCTTCCTCTTCCTCTTCATTTGCAGCATGTAGACGTATCTCTTCCACTTTGTGTAGTGCTCCAAGCCTCTGATAGATACCTCAATCTTTCTTTCCCTGCATGAATGCTAGTTTTGGTGACCCATGTAGAAATTCAAAGGATTCAATAGGAAATATCCCATAAATCAATTGAAATGGAGAGTATCTAGTAGCTTCTTTGTAAGCTAATATGTATGCCCATAGGATACCTTGATAAGCTATGCCCCAAGAAGTGGATTGTAACATACATTCTTTCCTTAACATGGCAATTAATACCTTATTGGTGGATTTAAGGGTGGTGCAACTAGGTCTTCCATGATGATGTCATGTCGCATTGATTGTTTCCCCCCAAATAGTCATGAGATCATACGTACTTGTGGCCTCTCGATTGCACTCCACTAGATGATTATGAGGCTTGGGGCCCAAATTGTTGTAGCATACATCATCCTTGGTCTGACTAGTGTGTCAAATAGCCAGCCCTTCATGCGGGGCTCCTAGAAGTGTGCTTGGTGACATCTCTGCCCTAATATGGATAAGGTTGCATATCCTCGTGTGAATCTATCGGTGGTTGCATGTCTCATGTTGAAGGGGTCAGGCAAGCTCATGAATGTGACTCTGAGGTAGACATACGAAGTGACCACCTCAATCTGTCCATTGTAGGCCGTGAATCCTGCTCCATTCCTCACCATAGGAGAGGTGTGGAAGATCATGACCTTGGTCTTGCCAAGGTTTACTATCAAGCCCCTCTTTGTACAAAACTCAACAAGGCATCCATATATAGAGATAGAGATAGATAGTTATATAGATAGAGAGACATATAGATAGATAGATAAAGATATATAGAGAGACATGGAGATAAGAGGGATGTGAGACAAAAACATACCAAGACATTTGATTCACAAAGTAGAGATGTGGAGGAGAAGTTTTATAAGCTCTTTGTTGATATGTATGCAAAAAAATAGAATATGCGATAGTAGCACACTTGTTCTCTGCATATTTTTCATGCATTGCTAGAGGTGTTTGTATGTTTGTCAAAAGGTGCACTTCTATACACATTGATATGTTTTGTACATTTTTTATTTCAATGGAATACATATCAATGCACATAGATGAGTATAAAAATGATAACTTTGATGTGGTGCTACATAAAAATCAACATTTTTTAAAGGAAAGAATTCTAATCACATGAACATAACATGAAAAAACTAGAATTGAGAAAACTCATAAGGGCTCACTATAATTCACATGAAAACCAAGACCTATTAGTTACATCCTAGGTTTACTCTTTATATCTCTACATGTCTGCTAAGATTAACACTCTTGAACATGACTTCACACCTTTGGCACTATAGGTGCATCTCAATTGAATCAAATTTTACACCACGAGTCATCTCACCACATAAGAATGGAACAAATCTACAAGAATAAGGTTATAGGGGACAATTCAATTCACCAATATAGGATTAAAGTTGAGGAGAAGGAATTCTTAATTAAGAAACCCATGCAATTGGATTACCTTTCTAAATATGGATACATTTAGACACATGTACATCTTTTGGTCTACATGAAGAAGGAAGGTGAAACATAGATGTTATAAAGTAAGTTTATGACATGAGGTTCTAAAATGTTAAGACGGATCTGAGATCAGACATCATTTGGTCATTTAAGTGTAGGGAAAAAATCTTGAGAGTAGACTTAAGCAAAGGTGCTTATGCTCGCTAGACAAGTAAAGGTGCTTGGCCTAGTGGTTAAGTCATATGGATGAGAAGGAGGAGTTCTTGGGTTCAAGTCCTACGAGAGATGTGGGAGAGGTTTTGGCCCTAAGAGCTCTATAGCCTTCTACAATCATCCACTTGAGTTAACTCTAGTTAACTAAGACACTTGGCACATGTGTAGTTACATGGTCAACACTTGGATGGTTAGTATGCACCTACCATAGTAGGAAATCCCTTGGAGAGGGCTATATATAGAGGCATATGGTTGGGAGGAAAAACAAACGCATCTCTTTGTGTGGTCGTTGTAATGCTTCAATAGAATTACTTTATATTGATGATTAGGTTATCATAGGTTATGATGTAGAGAGCATTAGGATGGTTAAGAAGGGCCTGGAGAATTGAAGTGCTTTCATGGGGATTTAAGTCTATGGAGAAGACAACATATGTGTCATGCAAAGGGCATACATCCTTGAAGTATTGGCAAAGTATGTCATGTGTATTGCTTTCCATTTTAGAGAGCTTTGATGAGTGGATAGAGTAAGAGAAAGGAGACTATGGAAAGAATGGATTCAAAGTAGGAGAAGATACCTTGACTTCAAAAAGAAAAGGAAAAAAACTATTGGGAACCTTTAAATTAACATATTTTGATATTGCCATAGATTAAATTATTGAATTTTGCTTGTGAATATTTTGATTCAATACATACTCAAAAAAGATACTCGAAAATTGTTTTTCTATAGCTAGCCAATTGAAATCACTCATCAGGAATGTTGGAACATAGCATACATGTTCAAGTACAAATGATGCACCACTATATGTCTCACACCCTTGAAGTCTTATGTCAAACCATCAAACACATACATAGAACCATGAAACTCACTTGATATCTGGCAAAACCACTTTCAAACTAGACTACATTGATATATTTTGGTAGTGATGTGTGTGATCACTCTTAGGACTTTTGGGGCACTTTTTTCCCTCTTTGAGAGTGTTGAGCCCATAAAAGTCATATTGGTAAAAGTCAACCATAGTCAAAGTCAAAGGGTCAAAGTCAAAGAAATCAAAGTCAGCATGTTCAAGGTCAAAGTCAACATGGGAAAAGTCAAATCGTTCAAATTTCAGGTGTCAAGGTGCAGAGGTAGCGCACAATTAATTGTTTACAAAGGTTATATTTGCAAAAAGTTGGATGCAGGTTGCATGTTACAGAGTGTCTTTCTGTAATTTCTCTAAAGTTTAAAGTTTTATTTAAGTGTTTGGAAGGTTCAAGTGAAACCTCTCTTAGGTGCACATTTGAAGAATCAAATGGCAAAATGTGAAGGTATGTGAAGCGACAGTGTATGCAAAAGTGAAAGTATGGCCCCCCAATTAAAAATTTTGTTTTAGTCTAAAGTCACTACATGACAAAACAGGGATTCGTTGGCTGCCCACTTTTGAAGAAAATCTTGGGACATCAAAGTGAGCCCCAAGATACTATAGAAGTTAGGAGCATACGTGAATCGAGACTCAAATCAAGGCAAGGCATTATTCTTGGTAAAACTAAGCAAGGTGAGCATAGTCTACACTAAGAGAGGAGTAAGAGACATACAAGGAGTGTGTGACGCAGAGAAGTGAAGTGCAAGGTTTGCAAGAAGAATGACTTAGAAGTGTGCAGAGAAGTGCTAAGCCATGCAACCAAAGGTCACAAGGTTCCATTGAAGTTGTGCGCACGTCGATGGAAGGTGTCCATCCCTCCCCCTATTGGAAGCTTGAGTGCAAGGTGTGCACAAGTGCAAGCTTGAAGAAGGTGGAGGTTTGGTGTAGAGAAGGTCACGTCCTCTCTTCCCATCAGACCCCTTGTTTTACATAAGGCTAAGAATCTCCTAATGTGCTCATCTGGGTCCTCTTGTGCTAGCCCTCTGAAGGATGGAAATTTTATATTCAATCTAGAAAGTAAGGTTTCCAAATCTACCTGGGCTGCCATATTCTTTATAGATGATGTCAATGACGATGGGCTAGTTTATCTTCAAATAACCTTCCTTCTTGTTGCTTTGCAAGGGACCCTCAAGCTTTGAGACTGGGTTGCGGTCATGAGTTGTTCATACTCCTCTTAGTTTAAGAGAATTCCAATGGAAGAAAGATTACCTCTTAAGTTAGTACAGTACTGTCGGTACCCTTGAACTCTTCTACACTTTGCAATTTGCTTCTCCTATGCTCAAACCTCCTTGTAGTTCCACCGGATGTGCCAAATTTTGTTGGGGGATTCTTGTGCAAAAAGGGATTTGAGTGTTTGTAGGAGAAGGGGGAAATATAAGAAGAAAGATACAAACATTGGAAGCTTCTGTAGATTGATTACAAGGAGGAAAGTACAATGGTGATGTACAATACAATCCAAATGCTCTCTGTGCAAACTCCCAAAGTGTGCAAACTCCCAAAGTGGTTAAATTTGATGCCTTAGCATACCATGGAGAAGCTTGACCTACGCCCATCGAGACTAGCCCACTTCATCGTCACTTTGGCAGATCAAAGCAAAGTAAGGCCAATGGGGGTGATCCCAAAAGTTCCACTGGAAGTACAAGGTAATCTCTTCATTTTGGATTTTGCGGTATTAAGAAGACTGCCCTAGGTAGAGGGGGGATTTCCCCTCTTGATTGGAAGATCATGGCTGAGGCATGCAAGTGTCATCCATGACTGGGGTAAAGACACTATGTGGGTACGAAACAAGGGGCAGGAACTTACACATATATATTTAGAGGAGGGTCCAGATCATCAAGGGAACACCAACATGATGCAATCAGTTGGAATTTGCATGGAACAAGAAATGGAGGACCAACCACAATTAGAGTTCAAGAAGGAAGAAGACATTCTGAATTGTCTGCAAGCAGGCAACTCTTCCTCTTGTTTTGGAGTTTTTCTAAATAATTCTTGCACAGATGAATGTTATGATGAAAATGAGGATAAAGTTAAGGTTGATGGATTGGGAGAACCCATCACATACCACAAAAGGGGGAGGAAGACACCCCTCAAGCACAACTTGGAGGAGGATGCAACAACAACAGAGAAGGAAGTTACTAAAGTTGAAGACAAGGTAAATCATACTAGTGAGGAATGTTCTTTGCCAATTCAAGAAATCCCTGCAAGATGGATGCAGGACAAAGAGGAATACATTGAGATCCAGAACACTCCTGCTTATGCAACAATGCAAGAAAAGCTATTGGATGAAAACAGTGTTGGAGATGAGCATGTAGATACCATGGTAGATAGAAACCCAGTCAAAGAAGTACAATTAGGCACTCAGGAAAATAATCGTCCAGTTTTTGTGGCCACTTGGTTGTGGAGCCACCCTGAGCTGTTTGAAAAGGTGAAATCTTTCTTGACACACTATGCAAATGTTTTTGTGTGGCATTATAAAGACTTAGAAGGAGTTCCTTCCAATTATGGAGAGCACAAAATCCCTCTTGTTGATGGATCCAAACCAATAAGAGGAAACAATTATAGACTTAACCTAAAATATGTTGAAGCTGTTTATTTGGAAATACAGAAGATGGAGGATGCAGGAATCATCATTCTTGTGGAACACTCGGAATGGCTTTCACCAATGGTTATAGTACCAAAGAAGAATACCAACAAAATCAGGATTTCTGTTGACTTTAGAGCACTCAACAAGGTAACCATCCCAAATGGATTCCCCATGCCTTTTGTAGAGCAGGTCATTGAAGAAGTGGTTGGACACGCATTATATAGCTTTATGGACTGCTTTAGTGGCTATAACCAAATATCCATCCACCTAGAGGATCATGAAAAGACTGCTTTCATCACACCCTGGGCACATGTGTATGTAAAAATGCCATTTGGACTCATAAATGCCCCAACCACCTTTAACAGGATTTTCAACCTCATTTTTGGTCCCTTATTGCTAGAAACACTTAGAATTTTCATGGATGACTTTTCTTCATTTTCAGGATCTCACAAAGAGACCCCTTTGGATTGCTTGGACCATCACTTGAGACAGTTGGAGAATGTTTTTAAAAGATGCAGGGAGACTAAACTAAAGCTGAACCCAAATAAATGTCATTTCCTTGTGACAGAAGGAACCCTCTTGGGACATGTGCTATTTGCTAAAGGTATGGCTCCGCACCCTGATAAGATTATTTCTATATTAAAGATACCTAAACCCAAATCTCCTAAAGAGATTCAAAGCTTCTTGGGGCATACGGGGTACCACATAAGATTTATCAAAATGTATGCAGAGATAGCCAGGCCACTGGCTAGACTTACAGGTAAAGAAGTACCCTTTAAATGGGAAGAAGAAGAAGAGAATGCTTATCAAACATTAAGGTCCAAATTGGTGGCTGCACTAGTTCTTAGCACACCAGATTGGCCAAAACCTTTTCATGTACATGTGGATGCTCGTGCATATGCAATCGGTGCAGTTTTGGCTCAACATAGTGAAGAATACAAACTTGACAAACCTATTCAGTATGTTAGTCGATTTTTGACTAAGGCAAAAAAAAATTATAGCACCATAGAAAGGGAGGCCGTAGCAATGGTTTTCACTGTACAAAAGTTTCTTCATTATTTACTTGTGTGAAATTTGTTATCATCACTGATCATCAGCCACTTAGGTATTTCTTGAATAAGCCACAAGCGACAGGGAGGATATGGAGGTGGCTACTTTTGTTCTAGGAATTTGATTTTTTTGTAGTCCATAGACCAAGTAAAGAAAATGTCATGGTAGAGCACCTATCTAGGATCAACATGATGGATCAAGCAATTGGAGTAAATGATGACTTTCCATATGTTGCACTATTCCATACTATCTGCTTTATTCAGAGTGTGAGGGAGCTCCCTTCATAAAGACTCACACATAGAGCTTTTGAGGCATCTATAGAGATATTAGAGTCAGGATATGAGAGAGCTTGGTACACTTAGGTTAGAGGCTAGTTTGATAGTCATGGACTTGATATGGACAGATTGCCACCTTTTTAGTATGATCCCAGACTCACCTCACATCCACCTCTCCTGTCGTGAGAATAATTTTGTGCTAAGATAGAGCTTTGGTAACTCTACATCAGTTAGACATGGCACACACCACACATGGGATCGAGATTATTGCACTATCGAGACCAGTTCTTAGACATACTAGTGGACAATTACATCTAGGGACCACGCTACATGAATACTTACATGCCTCATAGCTCGAGGGTAGCGATTAACCAGTTGAGGGTCTCATCACACAGACTAGAGATTGAGATGGGTAATCGTAGAAATTTCCAAAGAGGAGTGGACATGTAGGATATGCAGAGGAGAGATGGAGGATGAGGAGCACTTTGTATGCGAATGTAGTGCATATGATGACATCAAAGACATATACAAGAATCTATTTACAAGGAGGCCCACCTTTCAAGAGATCATGGGCTCTAGAGATCAACGACAACTCGAGTGATTCTTACTAGAAATGCAGAGTCACAGAGAGTTCCTACTCCAGCCTACCATAGCTGCCCAAACAAGAGGGAGATAGAGTCAGTTCACTCATTTCTTCATTCCATGACGTGCAATAGTCCTCCCCCCCTCAGCTCACACATCGAGAGGGATGACTCTTTAGCTAGCTCAGACCTCTCGAGCTAGGAGACGGCCCTGTGCTATAGGATATCGGGCCCCAAAACTTCACTAACACCAAATTGTAGAGATCCAGGCTCATGACCATCACACCATTGAGGAGAGACGATCCCAGATGATGGTTGATCCCGCTGTAGCCATCAGGGCGACCCTGACTCCACCTCCACCCATGTACCACATCTTACACCCAAACACTAGTATAGGATGGAGCTAGTTAGTCGTTCATATGCATTCTCATGCTTGTACTACCCTTTCACATATAGACTATAGATATAGCACTCCATACCCCCCCCCCCCTCTTTCATGGGTATCTCTGCAGGCATACTATAGAGATCAATATCAACTTTACCAATTTTTCAACACTTTTATCCTTTTAGATTGACAGAAGATACATGCATGTACATTGATTTGTCTCATAGGCTGAGTTCAACCTCCTAATAGATGTAAAAACACTTTCTTTCTTCTTTTCTCTCTCTCTCTCTCTACCTCCCTTCATCCCTTCTTCTTTTTCTCTCTCTTTATCCTTTGGCATCCTTATCCTCACTCTCTTTCCAATTTCCTCTCTTCTTTTCCCTCTCTATATCTACTATCATTCCCTCTTTGCTTATTTCATTCTTTCAACATCTCTCTACATGTTCACTAAGAAGATGTATGTGAGAGATTAAGATAGATATAGTGTGTGAAAGAAATTAAAGGAAGAGAGTAATGGATATGAAACTTTGCGTGTTATAGATTGTGAGAGAGGAATTTGTGTTTGTGTATGCAAAATGAATGATGAGAGAGAAAACAAGGCAGAGGAAAATGTGCATGTGTGTTGTGAATTGTGAGAGAGAAAGCAAGACATAGGAAGAGTTTTGGAACAAAAAGAGAGAAAATGCAAGGCAAAAGGAATAGATACATACATATATAAATATTTATGTACATATGTACACACCAATATATACATGCATGGATACATACATACATGCACACAAAATGTAAACGTGAAGACACTACATACATACATATAGACATGCATAAAAATCTAAATACATACATACATGCACATATATGCAACAACGTAACGATTGGAAATGCTCGTGAATGAATGACTCTCCTCCCAACCATATGTAGATATATAGCTCTCTCCAAGGGACTACCTGCATGAGCAGGTGGATACTAACCATCCAAGTGTCAGCCATGTAACTACATGTGCACCAAGTGTCCCAGTTAGCCAGAGTTAACTGTAGTGGATGCTTCTAGAAGGTTCTAGAACTCTTTGGGCAAAACACTCTTCCCATGTATCCATGGGGATTGAACCCAAGACCTCTTCCTTGACACCCTTGAGTCTTAACCATTAGGCTAAGTGGATTACTTGGTTACAAGAGTAAATGACCTACCAGTAAGTCTAGACTCGAGATCTTTGGCCACACAAACGAATGACCAAACGGAGTCCGATTTCAGATCTGTCTGAACCAATCGGATCCCTAGATCACAAACTTACTTTATTACATTCTTCCCCCCTTGGAAAATATTTTCGTCCTCGAAAATTAGAGCTATACGTATTGTAGGCAACCCCCGAGCCTCATGTTCTAAAACTTGAAGAACATGCATTCATTCAAACAGGTCATTTACTTAGAACTTGAAAGTAAAAAACCTTATCATATTCTAGATCTTGAAGAACATGATCGGTTTATCTACTTAAAACTTGAAAGTAGAAAACCTTCTTTATTTGGGACCAAATTAAAACTTGAAAGCTGGAAAACGTCGTTGGATTGTGGAAACTTTTTCCCATGTTGAATTTTCTTCAGTTCCATCCTTCCATTTTACTAAGCACTCTTCATACAAGTGATTTCTTGTACGTTTATCTCGGGTGCGAAGTATCCTTTCAGGTTCATGAGGAACTGTTTCATTTACTGGAATAGGAAGTATGACCTGTTGTCCAACTAGATTATCTGAATCTGTTAGACTCTTCCTAAGTCGACTAACATGGAACACTGGATGAATCCAACTATCATCTGGAAGTTGTAATTCATAAGCCCACAAACCAACTTTCTTGGTGATTGGAAAAGGACCGCAATATCTAGGCAACAACTTGGCGCATTGACCAGTCTTGAACTTTTTCGATCTTTCAGGAATACGAAGATAAACTTGATCGCCAACCTGAAAAGTAACATCTCTTCGCTTTGGATTGGCATAAGCCTTTGCACGATCTTGAGCTTTCTTTAAGTTTTCTTTAGCTAACTTAAGTTTTTAAAGTTCATGTCTTGAAGGAACTCTTGAGCTGCTTGAACTCGTTCATTTTGAAGTCCCACTGCATAAAGAGACCTAGGCTGGAAACCGTACATCAACATGAATGGACTAAATTCAGTTGATGAATTCTTGGCACTGTTATAGGCAAACTCAGCTAAAGGAAGGTAATCTTCCCAATCAGTTCGTTTAGAAGTAACATAAGCTCTGAGTATGTCTTCCAAGATTTGATTGACTTTCTCTGTCTGTCCATCCGTCTGGGGATGTTTAGTTGTACTTAAACTTAGTTTAGTTTCAAGTCTACTAAAGACTGCTCGCCAAAAATGACTTGTAAATCGAGCATCTCTATCAGAGACTATGTCTACTGGAAGACCATAGAGTCTATAAAGTTGATTTACAAATATTTTTGCAAGTTCTGGAGTCTTATAAGTAGTCTTGACTGGAATAAACTGAGCAAGTTTAGTCAATCGATCAACTACAACCCAGACTGCATCAAAGCCCTTCTGTGTGCGGGGTAATCCAGAAATGAAATCCATGGAAATGCTTTCCCACTTTCCTTTGGGAATTTCCAAAGGATGCAGCAATCCTCCAATTTTAAGTCATTCAAACTTATTTACTTGACATTCATGGCACTTGAACACATAGTTTTGCACATCTCGATGCAAACTAGGCCAATAAAAATGTCTTTTCACTAACTCATAGGTTCGGTTAATACCAGGATGTCCTGCACTTGGAGCATCATGGCATTCGAAAAGTACTTGATTTCGTATGTCGATTATACTTGGGACACAAACCTTACCTTTATAAAGCAAATACTCATCTTGGAGAGAATAGTGTTTAAACTTTCTCTCAGAAGTACTTGCTTCATTTTGTTTAGCTTGTTCAACTGCTTTCCATGCTTGACTGAAGCTTGGATCCTCTTTGCAACTTCCTTTCAAAGTTGAAATAAATTCACTTTGAAATTGTACAAAACTTAGATTGTTCAACATAGGCATCCGACTTAAGGCGTCTGCCACTGCATTGAACTTTCCTTTTCTGTACCTGAGCTCATAATCGAACTCTTGCGTTTGTGTGGCCAAAGATCTCGAGTCTAGACTTACTGGTATGTCATTTACTCTTGTAACCAAGTAATCCACTTAGCCTAATGGTTAAGACTCAAGGGTGTGAAGGAAGAGGTCTTGGGTTCAATCCCCATGGGGTACATGGGAAGAGTGTTTTGCCCAAAGAGTTCTAGAGACCTACCAATAAGTCTAGACTCGAGATCTTTGGCCACACAAACGAATGACCAAACGGAGTCCGATTTCAGATCTGTCTGAACCAATCGGATCCCTAGATCACAAACTTACTTTATTACAATATACATAAAGATTTTTGACCTCATATACCCATTTATTAAGTATGGATTTCTTGCATCATGGTAGATCCATAAGATCCCAAATACCATTTGCTAGAAGGGAATGTTAGTAGGAGGGCTTCACAATAGATAATGATCAAATAGGAAGCAAGCAAAAAACGCTATTTTTTTGTTGATCCACCACTTGTATGGTGTGGCAAGAGAGATATGTCGAGCATAGTTTTTTTGGGGAGAGAAATGGAGACATCATGTACAAATTTTGAGGAACCTCATTCCTAGTGCACATTAAGGAAAATCACCTTAGCATTATGTATATCATTGTAATCATATATACATGGTTCGACCTAATATGTGACTGATACACAAATTAATTAAGATTTGCTCACAAATGGGCATCCAAGACTTCCTCTAATTGAGCATTTATGCAAGCATCTAAAACTTGATCTAATCACCATGAACATCAATCAACATGAATGTAGGTATCATGAAGAATCCCATCTCACACATAAGGCTAAAATCCTATTGTAACAAGATTACCTTTGACATGTAGTATGTGTAGAGGATATTTATGATCAATATTGGTACCTCTGACAAGCATAAACTACCCCAACAATAACTGAATGTGATGCTCAAGTATGAAAAGAAGATCTTCTAGGAAAAGTAATAGGATGCTTAAATCGATTTCAAATGTTATTATGGAGAAGGTACTTTAAATAGGGATTAAAGGACCATAAACAATAAGTTAAAGAAAGTCTTAGGTCCCTCTTTTGTTCTTTCCATAGAATAACTCATAAAATTGGATAAGCTTGCCATTAACTTTGGTGGTAACCCTATTGATCTTTCCTTAGATAATTCACTGGTCTTGTTGGGCAACAAGATATGTCACCGTAAGAGTTCTCCACCATTCTACCATATGGCTACCCTTGCACTTGGGGTAATGAGATGAAACATAAATGGATTATGGATGTGAGATGCTTATCAACCTCTTTGGTATATTTCCCTAATGTTTCATGTACATCATCTTCTTCTCTTGATACGAGCACTTTCTCTTAATAATAGCAATAGCTGTCCACTCTCCCTTGAGTGTGTATGAAGTACTCTAGCCATCATACATAGAAGAGTGCGAATTATAAATCTAGCCTAATGTATAGCCATTAAAAATGTTTGTAATCCGTTTGGAATCCTCAAATGATGAGTTATAACGTTCAATCGTCCAAAGAATATCGATTCAAAGACATTTTGATCAGCTTTCAAGCACCTCATGTTTCTTTACAGTTTGTTGGGTTTCTCATCGGATTTCTGAGTTGCACAGGCAGAAAATAAGGTATCGGGCGATAGCACGTGCTATCCGTAGGAATTATGGCGAAATATATGTTCTGAATGATCAGGCTTGGAGAAGAAACTTGCGGAAGTGTTCCTTGCTTTCGCCAGTTGCCGATACCCTCCAGATATGAGAAGCTTTTCATGGGGTCCGTCGTCGACGACTACCTATCTAGGTGAGATGCTTTCAACCGATGATCAACAAAGACCAGTGCAGGAAAATGTGCAGCAGAAACTAGCTAGCATTGGTGAAGCTTGAAACGACATTCTTGTTAGAGCTCCCCAAGAAAAATGCTGGTTTCAATGAAACTAAGAATCGGCCTATTATACTCAACTTCGCAAGTGGGTTTCAATTACGCAAAAGAGAAGATCCTGAAGCTCTTGGTACGCTTTATTTGTAACTCATTTTGGTTAACGTTCTTGCTCATCATTTTATAAAAGCCATGCCGTGAAATCTTTGCAAAAATTTCATATAGCCTTTCCAAGATTTTAGATGCTTTGAAGTACCATGTTGTTGAGACGAAGCTTGTGATTTAGGAAGCTCCTTGCATATGCTAAATGAGGGAAAGGAGATAAGAATAGGATAAGAAGAAATGAATTGGTAAAGGCGATTCAAAAAGCTGGTAACCTATCAATCTGGTTAAGTTGTGAGATAAATTTGGCAAATCAATCTTTCTATTATTCTATCTCATTTACCCTTCATACAATAGTAAATTTTCATTTTGTAGACTCTATCGAGGACCTTGCCCTTTTTTATGTTTAATTTGTTTCACAGCATTCTTGCATGGCAGCATGGAGATTTGAGAAAGATCTAGATATGAAGCAGCTAGAGAGTGTTCCCTGTCCTAGCAAGAAGCTTTTCGTATGCGAGATAACATGATCATTGTGCGAAATAAAGCGAACCCCTAGACAATGGAACAAAAGGTTCCATGCTTCTATGTTATCACAGTCATGTATTGTCTTCACACCAAGTAGGACAAAGGTGGAAGCCTTGTTACCCCTGTTTTGTTTGTTAATGATCGCTTTATAGTTGGTAAAGCAGAAGTATGATTGACCACTTCAAAACAAGGTGTAGGCAATCTTTGCCATGAGAAATTTGGGTTCAACTATTTTGGGTGTAAGAATTAAGAGAGCTAGATGCACTATTCATCAAAAGAGAAGTACATTGAAGACATGTTTGAAAGGTTAATATGGCTGATACAAAAGCACTCAGAGAGTCCCTAAGGCCACATCTCAAATTATATGAAGATGATTGTTTAAAAGATGAGCCAGCAGCCAGCTATATGATGGCTGTACCTTGTGTTTCAACCTATGGATCATAGATGTGTTTGATGACAGATAGAAAGTTAGCCATTGCTCATGTAGTGGCAGTGGTAAGCAGATTCATGCTAAGCCTTGTATTAGGAAGCGATCAAGTGTGTTATGATAGAAGCTTGAGCTGCATGGATTTTATGATTCAAATTTGGAAGATGATGTGAACACTAGGAATTCCACAAGTGGCTGCATATATATACTCATTGCTTGTGCTCATTCTTGGTCTTTTAGATCTGGGAGGATTGTTATTAATCACTTACGAGGCTGAATATATTTCAGCCTTGAGGTTTTTAATGAAGCCATATGGTTAGCGACCTTGCCTTGCTTTGGAGGACCCCGACCCTACATTGTGATGGTTAGATTGCCTTCTATGTCGCTAAGTATGTCGTGTTTCATGCATGCACCAAGCTTATTGATGTGTAGTAGTATCACTCATCACAAAGGAGGTGAGTACCACACAATTAAGTGGGAGGTCGTTGGAGGGTCCAATGACCTCCATATTTAGTATGTTTATACCCACATCAGCTCGTTCTCGTTGGAACTCTTAGAAAAAACTTTTCAATGATATATTTTTTGGTTGCATAATGCCCAAGTTATAATAATAAAAGTATTTATATGCGTCTCAAGTGAGTAAGCCACTTTTAAGTGGTTCCACACCAAGTAAATGGCCAAAGTGATGATGTAGGACCTCTTAATAGCCGTTTTACACAAAAATCTCGGCTTGGGGGTGACCTTGTATTGGCTCTATGCTTGGGAGCATAGTGAAATGTTGCATAAAATTTAGAAATACATTGAACACGTACGGTACAGTTCGGCACGTATCGTACGTACCGTACGTACAATACGTATGAAAGACTCTACGGTTCGAGTTTTGATCCTACCTTGATTCTGTTACTTCTTGTTTAGGACAAACATAGAAGTTGAAGATGTTTTTGGTTTTGTTTAATTTGCATATATATATATATATATATATATATATATATATATATATATATATATATATATATACACCTGTGTGTAATTATTATTATTTTTATTTATTTTCTTTTATAATTTTATTTTTATTTTTGTATATTTTTTACTTGTTTTATTTTATTTATTATTTTTATTCTTCTTTTATTAATTAATTTATTTTTTATTTTTTTAATTTTATGTTTTTATGTTTTTATATTTTTATATTGTTATATTTTTATATTTTTATATTTTTATATTTTTATTATTTGTTTATTTTTTACTTTTTATTTTTTATTTGTTTATTTTTTTATTTTTATTTGCTTATTTGTTTTTTTTTATGTTTTAATATATATATATATATATATATATATATATATATATATATATATATATATATATATATATATATATATATATATATATATATATATATATATATATATATATATATATATATATATATATAACATAGTTAAGGTCCCTAGCTCGGGGGATATCCTAAGGTATTTAAGGGGTAATGGGAAAAAGTGTGTAAGATGGCCACATGCCCACACCATTGCATTCCATCCTTTTTATTTCTTGGGTGCAAGAGGATATAAAGGATGGGGGGAGAGTTGCACACACAACGAATCAAGCCTTCTTTGAGAGAGATTTTAGGAGCAAGTCCTACAAACTACATGTGGAGAAACTGTTGGAAACAATGTCAAAATAGCACAAAACCCTAATTTCTAGAAACCCTAATTTTTGGTACTAATTTTTGGTCACAGAAGGTAAAAAAAGTTTTATTAGCTTATTACATAGTACTTGAGGAGAGCTTTCATTTGTATATAACATTATGTCATCAGAGGTCTAGAAATGCAAGAAAACCCTAACCCTAATTTTTGCTCAATTTTTTTTTTGCATATTATGAATCCTCACCCCATGAGCATCAAGGCAAGCTAATTCATATAATTTCCCCATGGCTAAATTGAGAGATCATAGCTGTTTTATGCCCCAAAAGCAAGATTGCTTTTTAAAATAATAGCCATGCTATTTCTTTGCTTTTCAAGTTTTGTCGCGAAAATTTCCTAAAGCTATATATAGAGGGCTTAAGGATCAATTTTAGTATCATCCAAAATCAATCAAGGATTATCCGTCGTCTTCTCAAGGAGGAGTAAGTGCTCTACCGCTTGGAGAAGGTGTTCCTAAGTTTTGTCGCAGATTTGGAGGAGATTTTGGCCGTCAACGATCAGCTCTTGCTGATCTTTTGTAAGTAGCAAGTCCAATTTCAGTTCTTCTTCTATTATTGCTGCTGTTCCATTGCTTTTGCCTTCTATTTCAACACAAGGAGGAGATTATCTTGCTATTTAGGTCAATGATTTCTGAAACCCTATTTTCAGAATTAGGGTTTTCTGTAAAACAATTCTAAACTGTTTCTATTCACTTCTATTGAACATACACACTCTTCATACCTCTTAGGCACCTTATGCACAATTTCTTGTATCTAGAACCCTAAATTCATTTACACACATACATTCAGTTTTGTATCATTTACACACATTGTAATTTGACATTCATAATAGATAGCGTAGGTGAGCATTCACCTTACCATTACACTTTGAAAAATTGTGAATTTTCTCTCTATTTCTTATTCATGTAAATAGTGTAGTTTTCTTGTAAACATATATTCAGTTTTGTATCATTTACACACATTGTAATTTGACATTCATAATAGATAATGTAGGTGAGCATTCACCTTACCGTTACACTTTGAAAAATTGTGAATTTTCTCTCTATTTCTCATTCATGTAATTTTGAGTCTTAAGGTGTGTATGCTAAGATTCAAGTGTTGGAAGATCTTGTAAACCTGTGAATATTATTATTAGGGCCCACCTCATTTCCAACATTTAGACTATACATGACTAGAACAAGGAGAAAGACAAAAATTAGAATTGGATCTTTGAAAAGTACTTATTTTAAGATCGGGACTCCTTGAGCTTCGAGGACTTGCATTGGCAAGACTGAGGATGTCTGTGGCCAAGCCCTCCTTATATAGGTGTTCAAGGGAAGTTACAAATTGATGATGTCAACAATTTGAAATAGCACCTCCGGATATCAGAATCAAGCAAGTAGGAAGTTGGTCATAGGGTTTTCCATGTTCTGGACGTAATGGTAGCATTAGTTTCTCCAAATTCGGAATCAATCATGAGATATAGAAAGTGAATGAAATCTAAGGTTTGTAATGGTTTCCTTTGTGTCCATGATATCACCTTCTCATCAAATGATGAGTTCCATTAGGAGTGGCCATATTATCTTAAGCTATTCTTGGATTTGAATCTTCATAGCTCTTGGTCTTTGTAGAGTTCTTGGTATGTGGTGTTGGAACGTGATGACTATGTATATCCATGATGAAATTGGAAAGGGTTTGTAATATATCTAGATAGAGAATCAACTACATGATTCTCATGATGGGATGAATATCATAGTACTTGCAAAACTCTTTTTGCTTTTCTGTCTTCATGTCATCTTTGTCTTCCTTCTTTGACTGTGTAGCATCAACAAATTTCTGCTTGCTAGTAGTGAGCTCCATTCAACTTTGCCTTCTCACAAGCTAAGAAAGCTTTTTGCAACACACATAATTGACATGTTGTGCTTGGACTTGGACTTGGACTTGGACTTGGACTGATCTTGCAACAAAACAGAGACTAACTCCTCAAATGTTAAGGCATTTGGATTTCGTTTTATCATGAATCGAAGGGTAGAATCAAAACTCTGATATGAATCTGGTACATCGTTAAGAACAGTTTGCTGAAGTGAACTATTCGGTATGATTTCATGAGCAGAAATCAATTTCTCCTTCAAATCTTTGATCTTTGTCAAAAACTGTCCATTGAATCTCCTATAGCACTCTTCAACTTTATTCGGAGGAAAGCAACACGAGCATCCCAAGCAATACGAGCACTCTTGCTTGGTATAGTGTTGTAAGAGTATCCCAAGCATCTTTTTTTTTTTGTTTCGCAGGAGTGAATCTGAGGGATAATGATACGTTTCACACACAAAGCTATCTATGCATGTGCCTGTGCATCTCTGTCATCCCAATGAAGTTGCTATTTAGTAGGTGCATCAAGAACTGCAACATGACCAGGAAATTGAAGATCATTACCTTCACCACCATCCGATCACCTTCAATCACTGTATTTGTAGGTATAGTAGGACGTGTTTCAACACCTTACGTAATATTCCAGGACCCTTTTGCTACCAATACATGCTCACATCATGTATGTACCATCCAACTTATCCTCAGTAGTCAACATAGTACATACAGAATACGTCATTGCTCTCACCCATGCCGAGTGACTAAATACCTTGATGAAGAAAATTGAGTCTATCTAAAAAATTTGAACATAAATACTTGTTGAGCTTTGCTTGTTTTGTAGAAGACTCCGAGGCACTTGTAGTGGCAAATTGAGTTCTATATATATGTTTGAAACAGAAGGATTTCATCGCCTGCATATTCGCTACGATAGTGTGGTCAGAGGCCGAAACGAGCTCAAATCGAAATTTCGACGCCACATAGGAAAGTTGTTTTGAACTCCTTATTACCTCGAGTACGCTCATGAATTTTTGTGCGATTCTAAGACTGTGACCGGAAGGGTGTCGACAATGTCCTAGAGGAAGGAACAACCTTCTAAGATACCAATTGTTGGAGCTCAAGGTTTGTGGAAGCAAACGAAAATCACAAGGATGAAGAAGAAGCTTGGAGAACAACACAATACTAAATGTATTACCAAGTAAATGTACAAAGATAAGTGATCCGTTAGGGTGATAGGCATATATACAAGCCGGCTGGAAAAACCTCTTAAAGAGGGAAAAAAGTGCACCAACGTTTCTAAATGTGTTCACATACATCACAACCGAAATATATCAACAGGCACACCTCCGGATATCAGAATCAAGCAAGTAGACAATTTATCTTAGGGTTTTGCATGTTCTGGATGCAATGGTAGCATTAGTTTCTCCAAATTCGGGACCAATCATGAGATATAGAAAGTGAATGAAATCTAAGGTTCATAATGGTTTCCTTTGTGTCCATGATATCACCTTCCCTCAAGAGATGAGTTCCACCACGAGTGGTCATATTATCTTAAGCTATTCTTGGACTTGAATCATCCGATCACCTTCAATCACTATATTTGCGGCAATGTCACAAGGGGACGCGTCCCCGGGTCCTAGGGATGCCGGGACTCTGTCCCCGAACTGAAATATGGAGGGACGCCCAACCGGGACGGTTGGCGTCCCCGTACACGGTACACATATGTGAAACATAGGTCCCATGTGACAAAGCATGATGGGGACTGTTTGGGGACGGCTGATCTTGGGAAAAGTTAATTTAAGTTGGTTTTTTATTTCCTTGAATGATTGGCACCTTTTTGGGAGCACCTCTAGAAGGCTCTTTGGTCCACAATCAAGCATAAATAGAGCTCCATTGAGCCTTGCATATTCAGCAAGTTGCAACCCTCTCCATTTTTTGAGCCCTCTCTTCACTCTTCTTCTCTTTTCTCTTCTCAACATGCTAGTGATCTTTTGTTTATAAGTGAAAACCATAGGTGTGAGGATGCTATGTATGACCCAATGCATGGATGGGTATCCTTTCAAAGAACGAGAGGGAGAGAAGGAGTTGAACCAAGTGCAAAATGAAGAACATAAAGAAGCTTGAGTCGATGACTATGATGCATAAAATGAAACGCCCCGCATAGATTCTCCATAGTGACTTACACTTGTCATTTGTCCATAGATTCATTTACATTTTAATTTTACTCTCTAGATTTAAGTTTTGAAATCTATTACTGGATCTTAGCGATGATAGGATGAGAGATGTTCCCATGACAATATGGCTATTAGTCATTCTTATCGATCATAAGATTATAGATGTTTCCATGATAATATGGCACCACATAATCATTAAATCTTAACTTCTTTTATGTATATGATTATTAATATGATGATGATGCGGTATCTCTTTCTTTGACGTGATGAAATACCTCTGAATTATCCCTTTTAACTATTCGAGGCAGATCTAGATGTCTAACGTGCTCCATACATGTATTCACTAAAAAAACACCTTTTTTTTATAGTTTTGTTGTTATAATCCTTTTCATATGTGAGCAAAGTCATTGTACAATAACTACTCATTTGATATTTTTGAGAAAAATAATCATTTTTGAGTGCTGTCCTGGAGACGCGTCCCCGGGACACCCTAGGATCCGTCCCCATCCCGGGGACACTACCGTTCTCGGGACCTGTCCCCGTCCCTTGGTGACTTTGATTTGCGGGTGTAATAGGACATTTTTCAACACCTTGCATAATATTCCACGACCCTTTTGCTACCCATACATGCTCGCGTCATGTATGTACCATCCAACTTATCCTCAACAGCCAACATAGTACATACGGAATACGTCATTGCTCTCACCCATGTCGAGTGACTAAATACCTTGATGAAAAAAATTGAGTCTATCTCAAAAAGTTAAACATAAGTACTTATTGAGCTTTGTTTGATTTGTAGAAGATTGCGAGGAACTTGTAGTGGCAAATTGAGTTCTGTATATATGTTTGGAACATATATGTTTGGATAACTCTGAACTTATGAAGGTATATAATATATGTTTGGAACAAAAGGATGACATTGCCTGCGTATTCTTTGTGATAGTGTGTTCAGAGGCCGAAACGAGCTCAAATCAAAATTTCGACACCACACAAGAAAGTTTTTTTGAACTCCTTATTGCCTCGAGTACGCTCATGAATTTTCGTGCGATTTTGAGACTGTGATCGGAGGGGTGTGGACGATGCCCTAGAAGGAACGACCTTCTGAGATACCAATTGTTGGAGCTCAAGGTCCGCAGAAGCAAACGAAAAGCACAAGGAAGAAGAAGAAGCCGGATGCAAACGAAAATCACAAGGAAGAAGAAGAAGCTTGGAGAACAACACAATACTAAATGTATTACCAAGTGGATGTACAAAGATAAGTGATCCGTTAGGGTTATAGGCATATTTACAAGCCGACTGGAAAAACCTCCTTAAAAAGGGAAAAAATGCCCCAGCATTCCTAAATCTGTTCACATACATCACAACCGAAATATATGAACAAGTACACCCCCTTCGTTGAACATGAACTTCTCCTTGTCCTTTAGCTTCTTGTTATTTGCGTAATGCGTATGCTCCATATCATTTGTAATGATTTGCTTGGCTTCAAAGATTGTTGATTCGGATTCTAGATAGGACTAGAACAAAGAGCAAGACAAGAACTAGAATTGAAACTTGAAAAGTAATTGAAGGTCATGACTTTGAGTTCCCAAGACAAGCGTTGGTAAGACTTAGCATGTATGTGGCAAATTCCTCCTTATATAGGTGTTCAAGAGCGATTATGAATTGATGTTGTCATCGGTGATGTCAACCATTTGAAATAGGACCTTTGGATGTTAGAATCAAGCAAATAGGCAGTCGATCTTAGGGTTTTGGCATGTCTTGACCGCGATGGTAACATTAGCTTCTCCAAATGCATGAGATATAGAAAGTGACATGAAATCTAAGGTTCTTCATGTTCCTGATATTAAATAGCTAGGTAGATAGGTAGGCGCATAGGTAGGTAGCTAGGTAGGTAAGTAGCTAGGTAAGTAGGTAGGTAGCTAGGTAAGTAGCTAGCTAGCTAGGTAAGTAGCTAGCTAGCTAGGTAGGTAAGTAGCTAGCTAGCTAGGTAGATATGTAGGTAGGTAGGTAGGTAGGCGGGCATGTGGGTAGGTAGGTAGACAAGTAGGTATGAAGCTAGGTATCTAGGTAGGTAGGTAGGTAGCTTGGAAGGTAGGTGGGTAGGTAGGTAGGAGGATCTGTGGGTAGATAGCTAACTAGGTGGGTGGGTGGATAGATAGGTAGGTAGGTAGGTAAAATAAAGAGAGCTATCCAACCATATTCAAAACTTGCCCATTTGACATCATTAAACCCTTAAGAAGTCAAACCTTACATTTTGGTCAGCATATTTAAAAAATTCAATAACCAACGTTTCATGTTAGAAAAAGATCTAACTATTGTGACTTAAACTTCATGAAACTCAAGATCTAAGAAGTAGAAGCTCTTTCATCTAATTTTTCCATGTCATATCATTAAATAACATGCCACATGTCATATGCAATGTCATCAAGTGCTCACATACAAGATCAAAGAAGCTTTTCTACCTTTTGCTCCACAAAAAGCTATCGCCCAATTTATAAACACCGACTTTTCCTCATATGTTATACATACATATCTCACACATGAGGTACTTGCTCTCACACTCTCTTGTGAGCGAGGAAGTACTCTCACACACACTCTTAGTGGTGCTTGGAGGTGGAGTAGCTGCTCTGCTCTTGGAGGTGTTGGAGTGCGTGTAGTAGTGTATGCTCATACACCATTGGGGGTCTCATACTCTCGTGAGAGGTTGCTTCAGAGATTCTCATCTACCTTAATCCCTTATCCTTTACTCTCTCTCTTTGGTATTCATGAGTTGTGAGTAGTTTCTTATGTACTTTTGTAGTTAATTGGAGCATGAATTGGAGCATATTACTATCTTGTGTGTGTTGTGTGAATCGTTCTCTTGTTCATGTGTAGTATTTTATTTGGGCTAACAAGAATAAATGTGCATGATGCAAAATTGGACAATTGAGGCTCTTGTGCTAGGTGTAATGGGAGGAGAAGAGATCAAAGTTTGTTGATTGGTGTGGCTTAGGTACTATGTGAACGGAGTTCAGGTGTGTATTGATGGAATGAGATGAGGAATTAAGTTTATATCCAAGTCTGAGCTCACTCCATCTTTGAGATTCTAGGATTGGGTTTTGCTTGAACGTTCTAATCTTAAGAATGGAAAACTATCGAGTTTATGAAGGATAAAATTATAAGTTTTCCCTTATTTGAGTAGCAGTGTATCCATAGGTTTTGCATGTGGGCAGAAGATTTCCTCTCCCCAATTGCATGTAAACGGGTTATGTGATGAATGTCATGGCCAAACTTAGAAATATACATCCTTTTAGAGATGAGAAACTCATAAGATCACTATTAACCCTTGGGTCCAATACCATGAAGCGTCTTTAGAAAAAATTATACAACCATGAGATGCACAAGCCAATGCATGTCTTAGTTTTATTCATTTAGTTTGTGGTGGTCCTTGTTACACTAACATGGCTGAAGTTTTGCAAGTTTAGCCCACAGAGTAACATACATGTTAAAAATGAATAAGGTGATTTTTGAAGATGGCTTAATTCAACATATCCTTGGCAAATTTCTTGATTCCTAAGTTGCTCCTTCCACTTTATTTCAATTTCAAGGTTATCATACTCTTATGCATGGTTGCATTGGAATGCATTGTGAATGATTAGCAACTTCAAATGCAACACGTTTTTTTTTTTTTTTCAAATAAATTTTTGGGAGGGGGAGAAAAACATGCAGGATCAATCCAAAAAGATACATTTTCCTTAGAGTAGATATGAGAACTATCCCATGAAGTCATAATACAAAGGCTTCTTGAAATTATCTAATGCATGAGATACAGAAGAGGTAGAGCGTGAAGACATAATAGGCTAATGAAGTCCAAAGATTCATCTAGTCACGATTCTCTTGGGTAGTCCTAATCATCTGAGATAGATTGATATTCCCAAATTTTCCGTATAATCCACCTTGATTATTTGAAAGGAGCTGCATTCTTCACCTCTGCGGCCAAGGGTATCCTTTGTTGTTGTTTTGCAAAGTATTGTTTGTTATTTCGAGGGGAATTCAATGCTCACACTAACTTCCCGTTTCTAAATCTAATATGAGAAAATTAGAGCTTGAAAATGAGTGATCAAGTATGTCATTGATGTGAGATTGGTATTTACTCAGAAAAATTGGAGGGAGGGAGGGAGGGAGGGAGGGAGGGTTCATGGGTACTCTCATACAACACATGGGTACTCCGAAATAAACTTTGATGTCTTTATTATCAAGGAGTTCATCTTTTTGGTGCTTAGATTGTGGTATCAAATTCTTTCCAGGTACTACCTAAAGCTTTGGACATGCCATGTAGCCCTGCAGCAGAGCATTGCATTTCTCGAATGAGCACTATTTCAAACTCTTATATGGATCAGAATGTTTTTGTTCCCATGGGATTGCATCAGAAGAAGAAGAGGCCATTCCTTAGTTCACGGGAAGTGTATGAAAAGAAGAAGAATCGATGTAATGAAGCTCTAAAGTCTCCAGGAAATGGGCTTTTGGTGCCGCAATTTGTTCCTTTAGCTGTTGAGGCACTACAAGCAAGAGCTACACTTCTTTGCGGTGTACAGAAGCTATTGAATATTTATCCAGTCAAAGCTTGCAGGTATGGCGTCTGTCTTACTTTTTCTTGATATTGGGTGATAAACCACTACATGATGGAATCCTTTTGCAGATTCTGTCTGGCAGTTCATGTTGGCCCTGTAGGTCATCATGTTGCAAATTGTATTGGGCCTCACAATGGTACTAGACATGGTCGGCATGATTGGGTTAATGGTGAAATTGAGGATATTCTTCCTCGCATGGAAGTTTTTCACCTCTATGATAGGTTAGAGAAGCCAATCGTGCATGAGGAAAGGTTCAAGTTCCCGAGAATACCTGCAATTGTCGAGCTATGTATCCAGGCCGGTGTAAATGTTGCTGGGTATCCAACAAAAAGAAGGCAGAGACCAGTGAAATTAATTAATAATAAACTGATAGAGTACGATGATTTGGATGAAGATGATTCTGGTCATGCGTGCAAGCTTAGAATATCTGGGACAGACGAGTTTGAGGAAAGGAATCTTCTTATGGATAATAGTTTTGAGGATATAGAAGCTTCTTCCTATGACAAAGAAATCCTTGCTGCTTTGGCAGAGAAGACCATGCAAGCCTGGTTCTTATTGCGTAGTAGAGTGGAAAAATTGATGTCTAGATATATGGTATATGTATGTGGATATTGTCCACAGGTACATGTGGGTCCTAAGGGTACAAAAACTTCTGACTGTAGAGCTTATAAACATTATCTAAGGTCGGGCCATCATGGCTGGCAAGAAGCTTCAATTGATGATTTAATTCCACTCAAGTATGTCTGGCATTTGCAAGATTATAATGGTCCTCCATTGTCAAATGAGTTGAAGGTTTTTTATGGAGCAGCTCCTGCTATTGTCGAGCTTTGTGCCCAGGCAGGAGCACCTATTCCTGAAGAATATAAAGCAATGATGCGACTTGATGTTGTTGTACCAACTTTGAGTGAGTTTCACATGGTTGTCTGATGTGCTCTAATGCGGTCGCATCTTTAAGCGATTCCCCCTTTTACTACTGAATTTATACGGGTTTAAGCTGCGTGTGAGAGTGGAATCAGGTAGTCCTTATTTTTGAAGAAAGGCAAGGCTGTGCTATAATCTGGTCTTGGAGCATGTCTGCAAGAAGCCTTGATGCAATTGGTTTGTTGATAGCCTTTAACACTGTCAACCCCTTATGCTTAATCATTGTGAAGTAAGCATAGGTTTTATACAGACTGCACTTGTCGACTTTGGTTTGATGTAATAGCAAGCGTATCATCAAATTCACAATACCTTATTTATTGGTAGTTCTCAGTAAGTTGCATATGTTTGTATTATGTGCTTCAAACAGGATTCGAGACATAATTAGATTTTCTCGTTTAAAAGCCCTTTGGAATCGCAGTATAGAAAGTGCTATAAGCTTATAGGACTATGGTGAGTTTCCATGGATGCATGGTAACAAGTTGGATGCTGCTTAGTCATGCATGAAGATTTTAGCTTCAACCGTTCTCATAGCTTTGCCAATTTCCCAAACTGTCTTGTTCATGTTTTGACTTTGAGTGCATAGATTTCCAAGTGGGTTTCCAGTCCTATCCTTCTGTATGAAAATTTGCTTCAACATTTCCAAATGTCAAGCTATGATCAGAAAAAATCACTAGAAGCACTCATGGCCATGTTGCCATGTTAGCCCTTGCTTTTGGGAAATTCATTTTTACTTGGTTTTGTTTTTTTTTTTCTTAGTTTTGTTTGGCTTTTTTATTTTTTCTATTTTTTTTTTGTGTTGTTGCGGGGGGGGGGGGGGGGGGGGGGGGGTTTGCGTGCATTACATATGTTCATTTTACATCATACATCGAATCTTTTCATTTTCTACATGTGTGCTTCCCAGTATATTTTCGAAGTGCAAGAGTTTTCTTCCATTGTTTGCTCATCGACTCTTTCCATGTTTGGAATATGGTTGTTCTTAGTAGAATTTTGATTCTGGACCAAAGCCAACATGAAAATTTTCTTCAAGACGTCCATCTGATTCTTTGTTGAGAATCTACTAACATTGATCCTGATTTCAACAAATTGTTTCTCACAATAGTTGTAGGAAATTGAGCGCTTTTTATCAACTAGAACTTAATGCAGATCAAATGGTTTGAGGGAGCATCCTTTGAAGCATCCCGGATATGCATTTACTTAAAAGTTGTGAAGCTTGGCTATTACTCTGCTAGATATCTGGGCGCTTTGAGTGTCTGGTACAGCAAAGTTGGGCCATTATTATGGATGCAGCAAAAGAGAGGTCTTACACCTGGCATGATAGCGGTAACAATGGAAGTTTTGGTTCTTCATTTAGCTGTGTACGTTAGGAATATGACGCTACACTAAAATCTTTTATTTAGGTACCATATCTCATAATTTTGATACATTACAATTTATATGAAGATCTCCAAGTTCGTTGCATGTAAAAATGTGGTGGTGATTTTTTTTATGATTCTTAATTCTTCATGCCTTGACAGGAGGATCGGATGGAACTTTTAGAATTTGAATACTGAGGGTTTGGCAAGTAATATTTCATGCGAATAACATGAGGAAACACTTTTATACAACTACCTAATTGCGTTTGAGCTGGGATAGTAGCAAAACATATAGAAACTCAATGATTGGAAAATGATATAGGTGGATAAAATGTCAAGGGTGCATGGTGTAGTGGTAATACCTTAAACCTCTGGACTGAAGGTCCAAGGTTCAAGACCCACAGATCGCCTTGGCGTGAACCTCTGAAGGCGATCCCTTGGGTGCGTGCAATATCCTTCCAAGTTTCAAGCCTTTAGGAAGAGAAGGTTGAAGAACAAACTCCCTTCATAATGAAAAAAGAAAGAAAAAAGGGAAAAAAAGAAAAAAAGAAGGAATTGAGGTTGAACTGAGAGGAATATGAAGGTTACTCAACATGAGAGCGATATAGAACCTGAATATTGAGGGTTTGACAAGTAATAACTTTTGCGATTAAAACAGAAGAAATAAGCTTATGCAATTACCTAATTGCCTTTAAGCTGGCAAAATAGAAAAGCATGAAAATGATCTAGATGGGAGAAATTGAGATTGAATTGACAGGGATCTGAAGGATAGTCAACATGTGAGAGGTATATAGTTTGAACACTGAGGGTACGGTAAGTAATATTTCATGCAAATAACACATTAGAAATACTGAGAAGGAAAACGAGTCCCTCCGGGAAGAGCTTCTTACTATCTGCAAGCAACACTCACGGGATCATGAGGAGTTGCACACTGGCCTTACTAACATGAGGACGAAGCTGGACAACATACATGAGGAGCGGGAGATCTCCCTATAGCTAGAGAACATCCGGGTGACTATCAAGAAAGAGTGCATAAAGGTGGTTCAGAGCGAGCTTGAGACTAAAAAAGATGGATGGGTTGAGGTTATAAAAAAAAAACCTTTGAGAGGAGGCAAAGAAGAACAACCACTATGAGGAGATCCACATAGTACCCACACCATTGAGGAGGAGCGGATGTGACAGGCTCGCAGGCTCAATGTCCACGTCTCCGGCCTCACAGAGACAGACGGATCACTAGAGCAGGACGGGCATCGCTTGTGCACACTACTTGGATACCATGCAGATGAGCCTCTCCCTTTCACGAGATCCTGGAGAGCAAGACGGGACACCACACGGAGCAGAGCACTTATCCTTCAGTTCTCGGATGAGGCCAGGAGGAGAGACTTCCTCAGACGACGGGCGGTACTATGCACTACACCAGGGACCCAGATCTATTTGGATGGCGATCTCACACGGATGCAGGTAGAGCATAGACATGCATGCATGCCGTGTGTCCTCTAGGCCCAACAGGAGGGACATCATGCCTATACAGAGACAATCGTGTCATCATAGATGGACGACCCATTGACTAGGGATTCGCGGCCTATGAGACAGCACAGGAGGAGGTGCGCATTGTAGTCTGGAACTGCAATGGATCTTTGTGGACACATCCAGGGCGCCTCGAGGAGGTGATGGAGGGTAGAGACATGATGTTCTTGACAGAGACAAGAGCGCCCGGGGAGGAGCCTACCGAGGATTGAGGGCTATAGGTGGGAGTCAGCTCACCGCCGGCAAATGCAAAAGTACACCACACGAGGATCAAGAGTAGTCATGCTCTATAGATAGTCGCTACAACACAGGGTACAGGTGGTAGCCAAAGACCCAGAGGCATGTTTCATGTGGATACACCTATCAGAGGAGAGAGCAGCTTATTTCGCAATATGCTATATTGCACTCATCGGCTCGCGCTTCACACATATCCCCAAGCAGCCCTCAGAGGGGGAGGGACCAGGCACCCCATCGCCATATGACTGGCTCAGTGACACCATTATGGAGTATACTAGGATGGGCAAAGTCTTCCTTGTCGGAGACTTCAATGCCCACACTCAGAGCCACCAGTGTGATATCTAGGACTTTGACGACCCTGAGATGCTCCGCACTATGGAGGACATGTCTACACTTAGAGCCTCAGCCGACACCACCCTACCCACCTCATACGGGCGACACCTACTCCAGATGGGAGGAGCACACCGTCTCATTATCTATAATGGGATGGCGACTTGGCCTACCTCGGGTGGTCTCACCTGGACTCCATCCACGACACCGCATGGAGGCAGTGTGGTAGGCTATGTTATCGGACTCTCGGAGGCGACACATCTCATCACCTCATTCACCATCACACCCATACCGATTGAAGCTGATCACACATATCTCTCCCTATCCATACGCGGTTCACCATACATATCCTACCCCGCCACCATACAGCCACATACCCATACCACCATTCACTTTAGACATGAGGTAGCACATATCTATAGCTCCCATGTTCGAGAATGCATCTACTCCCTCGACCCCTCCGCCCCATTGGACACCCTCACAGCCGACTTCTCCTCGATCCTCCACACATCTACTACTCTCATCTTCCCATACACCACCCACAACACCGCACATTCGACACGGCTGGGGCATACACCTAAGAATAGATGGTACGATGAGGAGTGTAGACGACTATACCGACATCTCAGAGCACATAGTATCTTGGGATCCATCATGGAGAGGGAGGCACGACGACAGATGCGAGCTTTCGAGGAGCGACAAGAGGCAGAGTTGTTTGACCTTGTCATGAGTAGGGATTGTGCCACCGCATGGAGGGCCCTACATGAGCCACACCCACCTACACCCATAGCAGATCCTCAGACTTGGCACACCTATGCCCAGAGGTTATATGATGTCCCAGGACAGCCCCAATTGCCGATCCCTCCCACACCGCGTTCTGTGATATCCACCCTATTCATGACAGGCATGGTACGATGGGCCATCCATAGGCTACAGCATGGCCGTTCAGCAGACCAAACGAGACTACACACAAGCACTTTATATACGCAGTTGATGTAGTTTCCCACCTGATCGCCCACCTCTTCAATCGTGCTTTGGTGGAGGGGTTACCTAACTCGTGGACTATGCATACCATTACGCCTACCCATAAGTTTGCAATATGATGGACCCGGGGAACTACAGGACTATTATGATAGGCCACATCTTGGCCAAGATCTATGGGGTAGTACTAGAGGCAGAGCTCCGTACACACGCTGAGGCAGCTAGGACCAGAACCCCCGGCCAAGCAGGCTTCTGCCGCACTGTCTCCACCATTGATCACATCTTTGTACTTTGTTGCTTGATTGAGAGCACGAAGGCGAGGAAGAGGAGACTCTACTGTTGCTTTCTGGATTTCCGCAAAGCCTTTGACATGGTCTCTCGAGAGAAACTACTACGGAGACTCCAAGAGTTACAGCTACCATCAGACATGCTATGGTCCATCCATGCTTTGTATGCACGAGTCACAGGCACGGTGCGTTGCCCCGGCGGCCTATCAGACAACCTTGTTAGCACCATTGGTGTGAAACAAGTTTGCCCTCTCTCACCCATTCTCTTCGGTCTCTACATCGACGAGATCACGGAGTATATACAGCGAGCAAGAGGGCTAGAAGGAGACCTCGGAGGTATGCCAGTACACATCCTATTATATGATGATGAAATTGTCTTGCTTTCAGAGTCACAGGAGGGGCTGCAGTCACATT